>JAUELO010000244.1:2233676-2245521 GCA_032357855.1 Amphibolips quercusostensackenii | reverse complement strand
GACAGTATTGTTGGGAAACCCATTTTTATTCCATTTTATAATACAATTTTTAATAGACAACAAGGATATCTAATTTGAAATTTCAAAGTGCAAATAGATTTACAAAAAAAAAAATATCCAACGGCAATATTATACCAATAAAATAGTTTTTGTGACCATTTTTATCCAGTTTTGGAATAAATCTCTTTAACATTAGACAACAATGACATACAATTTGAAATATCAAAGTGCAAATAATGTAAAGACTGTAATCAAAAAAATTCTGCCATTGAGTGTAAGCTAATCCAAAAAATTAGTGATTAGTTTCAATTTTCGAATAGTTGATTCGCGAATAAATTTTTTTTAGAAATAGAAACATTTCGAATGCAATTAAAGAATTGTCAATTTGGATAAAACTTTAGTCAAAAATTGCTTTTGATAAAAAAAACTCGAGATCTAAAATAATTGATTATTCCTGTGCCAATACGTAATTTTTTGTAAACCTTTTTCTCGGCCATTTAAAGTGTGCGTAGAATTTAATAAAAATAAGGAAGTAATTCGTGGTTAAGAGCTTCGATATTTCGTAGATTTAGCGGGCGAGACTTTTTAATCCAGAATCGCAGATTTGATTTTTGTTCGTGGCTTGTCTAGCTTGTCTTTGTGAAAAATTTTGTGATTGTTCAACGGCATTGTAAGTTATTGATAGTCTCTGTATTGTATTTGTGTAAACGTTAAAAAAGGAAAAGAGTCGTTCTAAGATATACGATAAGGGAAAATTTTGAGATTGATGAAGAAGGGATCAGAGAGGGGAGAGAATTTTTATGCCTTCAGAGAAAGAAAAGAAATTGGTCAAGTAATTATTTTCGATGTTACTGACGAATTTCAAAGACATTTTTTTTTCTCTGGATGGTGCATTTTGTTTTTTTTTTTTCCAAGCGGGTTAACGTTTTCGCGAGGATGAGATGAAAAAACTATTAACAGATTTCAGACGACGGGTTTTGTGGGAGAGACGAGGTCAAATTTCTGCTCATTTTGAGGCCTCCTTTCTCCACAAGGGTCGAATTACGTCCTCCATTATTTGCGAGGTCCCTCGGTAATTTGTCAGGACCGTACGTGCGTTTCTTTTTTCCGGTCGAACAGGCCCCAATTTTTTCGAGGGATTTACAAAAGAAAAAAAAATTAAGAGAAAAAATAACATCGATGCTCAAATAAGTATTAAGTTGTACGACTCTGGTAGCCCTGACAATCTGCCGGTTTCACTCATTCGTTACAATTAGAGTTTTTTCAATTTTTGAAATCATACAAATATATATATTATATATTACTATATATTATATGTATATGATACGGCAGAAATAGGTGTGTAGTAGTTTCTAACAAATTTTTAGCGTGTATATATGTCCAATTGAGAGACGACGTTCAGGAAAAAAAATCGTCTTTTTAATTATAAAAGTCATCCAAGTGGTTTTCTGTTACTTCGGATATTGTTCTTGGTGTACACAAATTGGTCATACCCAGAAAAAAAGGTTCCTGATTTTTGACCGGTCGATTTTTTTATTTTATGAACATTTTTCAAACAAAGATTTTAAACATTTTAATTTTTATGACAAATCATGTTTTTTTTTTTACCTATTTTGATGACAATTTGGGAAACAAATATTTTTTTCTGGGTACCAGGAAGCGTTTTTCAGTATGGCTTTTACGAGGCTTCGTAAAAAGTTGTTTAGCTAGTCCAGAAGTCGTTTTTCTTCGACCTCAGCAATTGCAAGATGCAATTTTATCCATTAAAGTTTCGTCCAAAAGTCGTTGATTTTTCCCGACGAATCTGTAACGTAAAGTACACCACAGTGCAATATTTCGTTTTTTCCTTCAACGTGTCCGAAAAAAAAATTTATTCGATTTTCTTTTGCTGAAAAAAGAAAACAAAAGCAGAAAAGAACGTGGATTTTTTCAAATTAAAATGGTAAAAATTAAAGATAAAAAGCAAACTATAGAAAATGGGTAAGGAAAAACGGGTCCTTTTTCGGCTAAGAAATCTATTTTTCGGATGAAAATTTTTAAAGCAAAAAAATTCACAAAGCGATATTTTTACACAACTGATAAACAAAATTTTTATCCCTTTTTTCCTCGCGTTTCGTTCTCTTCGCGACTGTTGTCTTTTTTGTAACTCATACACGCACACATTTTTTATCTTCTTTTTGTAGCGTTTCGACGCGATCACATTTTTTGAAGTTTGTGTTTTGGTTTGTTTTTTTTCTTTTTGAAAATGTTTTTGATAATCGATAACTGAAGTACTTGTAACAGATTTTACGATTATAAAAGTAAAGGAAGAATTATCCAGTAAAGAAGATACGTCTGTAAGTTATCTATTCTAGTTTCTTAAGTTACAACACTACTGTTTAAGAAAAAAGAATGTTGCGCTAACGACTAACTTTAACCATTGTACATTTGTATTTAGTACCCTTGTTTATAATACTTATTATCTTGTTATTAAGTACCCGATTTATATCATTTTTTATCGAAATTATTAAAAAATCTTTTGAAAATATTTCCTTGTGTTCATCCTGAGTTTTACCTGATTTCCCAAATAGATTAGGATGCATTATATATGCATATTATATATTAATAAAATAATGATAAATATAATAAATGATAAATTTTAGTTTAGATTATCTTTTTGCTTTGAAAATTTTTTATTAAATTTTTTACTGTGTAAGTTCCTGATTCTTGGATACAGGTAAGAATTTTTTTGAAATATTTTTTTATAAAAACTTAGTTTAAGGTTTAAGGTTAAAAAATAATCTTTTGCTCGAAAATTGAACTGCTTGGGTAAAAATTAAACTATTTTATTAAAAATTTAACTATTTGGTTGAAAATTCGTTTTTTTTTTGTTGAAAATAAATTTTTTGAACTGGAAATTTAACTATTCCATTTTTGGCTGAAAATTGACTGTTTTTAATTGAAAATTCAACCGTTTTGTTAAAAGTTAACTATATTAATGAAAATTTATTTTTTTTTGGTTTAAAATTGAACTATTTGGTTAAAAATCAGTTTTTTAAACTAAAAATTTAATTGTTTCATTTTTTGTTCGAAATTGATGATTAAACTATTTTTTTGAAAATTCGTATTTTTGGTTAAAAATTAATTTAGTTTGAATACAAATTTAATTATAACATTTTTGGTTATGAGTTCATTGTTTTTAGTTGAAAATTAAATAATTTGGTTAAAAATTCATGTATTTTGTTTTCCAAAAAATTTGTTTTTGAAGAATTTTTAACAATTTGATAGAAAATTAAACTATTTGATTGAAAATTAAATTTTTTGTTAAAAATTCATATTTTTCTTTGAAATTTAACTAATTTGGTAGAAAATTAAACTATTTGGTCAAAAATTAAACTATTTATTTGAAAAATTTAATTATTTTGTTTAAAATTATTTTTTTGAATCAATTTTTTATCTTAAGATCTAGCCATTTTATTTTTTGTTGAAAATTCTTTCTCTTTAACATAGAAATTCAACTGTTGAGTCGAAAATTCATCTTTTTTTTAAATTAGGGTTTTAAACTTAAAATTTAAGGATTTAATTATTTCTTCAAAAATTCATCTTTTTGTTCAAAATAAATTTTTGTTGTTAAAAATTCAAATGTTTGGTTAAAAAATCATCTTTTTGGTCTAAAATTGAACTACGAACTATTTTATTAAAAATTAAATTTATTTGTTCAAATTTAACTATTTGGTTCAAAATTCGTTTTTTTTTGTTGAAAATTAATATTTTGAATTGAAAATTTAACTATTCCATTTTTTTGCTGAAAATTGACTGTTTTTAATTGAAAATTTAACTACTACAATTTTCGTTGAAAATTAACTGTTTTGTTGAAACTTAAACTATATTGTTAAAAATTTATTTTTGGGTATAAGATTGAACTATTTAGTTGAAAATCAGTTTTTTAAACTGAAAATTTAATCTAATTTTTTGTTCGAAATTGATGATTTAACTATTGTTTGGAAAATTCGTATTTTTGGTTGAAAATTATTTTGAATAAAAATTTAATCATACCATTTTTGGTTATAAGTTTATCGTTTTTATTTGAAAATTTAAAAATTTGGTTAAAAATTTATGTATTTTGTTTTCTAAAAAATTTGTTTTTGAAGAATTTTTAACAATTTGATAGAAAATTAAACTATTTGGTTGAAAATTCATATTTTTGTTTAAAATTTAACTAATTTGGTAGACAATTAAACTATTTGGTCAAAAATTAAACTATTTATTTAAAAAATTTAATTATTACGTTGAACTTTTTTTTTTAAATTAATTTTTCATCTAAAAAACTAGCTATTCCATTTTTTGTTCAAAATTTTTCCTTTTTAACATGGAAATTCAACTGTTAAGTGGAAAATTCATTTATTTTTTTTTTAAATTAGCTTTTTAAACTTAAAATTTAACGACTCAATTATTTCTTTAAAAATTCTTTTTTTTGTCCAAAATAAATTTTTGTTGAGAATTCAAATATTTGGTTAAAAAATCATCTTTTTGGTCGAAAATTAAACTACGAACCATTTTATTAAAAATTAATTTTATTTGTTGAAAATTTAACTGTTTGGTTGAAAATTATTTTTTTTTGTTAAAAATTAATTTTCTGAACTAAAAATTTAACTATTCCATTTTTTGCTGAAAATTGACTGTTTTTAATTAAAAATTCAACTGCTACAATTTTCGTTGAAAATTCAACCGTTCTGTTAAAAGTTGAACTATATTAATAAAAATTTATTTTTTTAGTTTAAGATTGAACTATTTGGTTGAAAATCAGTTTTTTTAAACTAAAAATTTAATTGTTTCATTTTTTCTTTGAAATTGATGATTCAACTGTTTTTTGGAAAATTTGTATTTTTGGTTGAAAATTAATTTAATTTGAATACAAATTTACTTATACCATTTTTGGTTACAAGTTCATCGTTTCTGGTTGAAAATTCACAAATTTGGTTAAAAATTCATGTATTTTGTTTTCCAAAAAATTTGTTTTTGAAGAATTTTTAACAATTTGATAAAAAATTAAACTATTTGGTTGAGAATTACATTTTTGTTGAAAATTTATATTTTTGTTTAAAATTTAACAAATTTGGTAGAAAATTAAACTATTTGGTCAAAAATTAAACTATTTATTCGAAAAATTTAATTATTTTGTTGAAAAATTTTTTTAAAATCAATTTTATCTAAAAATCTAGCCATTCCATTTTTTGTTGAAAATTTTTTTCTCTTTAACATAGAAATTCAACTGTTGATTAGAAAACTTATCTATTTTTTTTTAAAATTAGTTTTTCAAACTTAAAATTTAACGATTCAATTATTTCTTTAAAAATCCATATTTTTGTCCAACTATGTTTTAAAATATTTGACTTTCATCTTGAAAACTCAATTTTAGCATAAAACTTAATAAATTTTTTAAAGAATAATTTTGAGTGATTATAAAATATTATTTTACGTTTTTTTGGTTAAAATTTTTTGTTTGTTGAAAATATTTGTTTTTTTTTTTCATTGAAAATCTTACTTTTCCATTCTCAAATCAAAATTTATCTTTCTTTGTAAAGAATTCAAACTTGGGTGAAAGTTAAACTATTTTGTTAAAAATTTATTTTTCGGGTTGAGTTTCGTTGAAAATGATTTGGTGGAAAATGTAACTCATTTTTTGAAAATTCCTTGTTTTAATAAGAATAAAGTTTTTAACTGAAAATTTAACTGTTCCACTTTTGTCAAGGTTTTTTCAGGTGAAAATTAACAGATTCTGTTGAATTAAATTTTTTTTTAGAAAATGAAGATTCTTGCTTGAAAATTCACCTTTTTGGCTGAAAATTGAATGATTTTGGTGAAAATCTGAACTATTATTTGGAAAATACGCTTTTTTCAATAAAAAATAATTTTGTAACTTAAAATTTAATTATTTCATTTATGTTTAAAAATTTATCTTCACTAATTGAAATCCAGTTATTTGGTTGCAAATTTATTTTTTATGGATACAAATTCAAATATTTGTCTGGGAATACATTTTCGTAGTTTGAAAATTCCTTTATATTGTTGAAAATTCAATTATTTGGTTAAAAATTAAACAATTTTGATAAAAATTCAATTATACTGTTAAAAATGTCAATTTTTAGTCACAAAAGCATCTTTTTGGTAAAAAATTCATCTGTTTAGTAGAAAATTTGCCTTTTTGATTGAAAATTAAACTATTTTGGTAAAAATTTTAACTTTATTATTTTTTAAATACGTTCATTTTGTTTGAAAAATAATATTAAAAAAAAATTTAATTAACACATTTATGTCTAAAAATTTATGTCTAAAAATGTATGTCTTTTATATTTAAAATTCAACTATTTGGTTGAAAATTTATCTTTTTTATTTAAAAATTTAAATATTTGGTTGGGAATACATCTTTGTAGGTTGAAAATTCCACTAGTTTGTTGAAAATTTCATTATTTGATTAAAAATTCAACTATTTCATTAAAAATTTAATTATTTTGTTGAAAAATCATTTCTTTGGTTGATAATTTTACTATTTTGTTGAAAATTCAACTATATGGTTAAAAATTCGTCGTTTTTTAAAGAAAACTGGCCTATTTTGGTGAAAAATTAAACTATTTTTTGAAAATTTGTTTTTCTTTGGTTGAAAAATAATTTTGATAAAAAATTAAACTATTCGTCTGCAAATAAATTTTTTGTTCAAAATTAAACTATTTATTTGAAAAAATGAACTATTCTGTTGAAAATTATAATTTTTTTTTTCTGTTAAAAACTTATTATAACCTGAAAATCTAGCCATTCCATTTTTTCTTGAAAATTTGTCCCTTATAAGATGAAAATTTTAATGGAAAATCCATCTCTTCGGTTAATAATTTAACTTTTTTTTTGTAGAAAATCAGTTTTATTTTGTTTGAAAAATAGCTATTTTAACTAAAAATTTAACTATTCTATTTTTGGTTAAAAATGTATCTTTTATGTTCAAAACTTTAACTATTTAGCTGAAAATTTATCTGTTGTATTTAAAAATTCAAATATTTGGCTAGAAATACATCATTGAAATTTGAAAATTTTACTATTTTGTTAAAAATGGCACTTTTTTGTTCAAAATTTCACTATTTTGTTGAAAATTTAATTTATTTGTTAAAAAGGCCCCTTTTTCTAAAGTTTAACTGTTTTGTTGAAAATTTATCTCTTTGGTTTGAAATTTAACTTTTTGGTAAAAAATTTTTTTTTTTTTTTAAAAAAAATTTTTTTTTCAACTAAACATTTAGTTATTTTGTTTTTGGTTAAAAATGTAACTTCTTTAGTTGATAATTCAAATATATCGCTGGAAATAAATCCTTGCAAGTTGAAACTTCCACTATTCTATTGAAAATTCCATTATTTGTTGAAAATTCCACTAATTTGTTGAAAATTTAATTATTTGGTTAATTTATTTTTATTAATTCATCTCATAGTAGAAATTTATCTGCTAAAATATTATTCTGATTTAGTTAAGCATTTTGAAAATTCGTTTTTTTTTGTTTGAATTAAATCTTTGCTTGAGAAATTAAATTTTTATTGTTTGAATATCAACTATTACATTTATCGTCTCGAATTCAATTTTGTTTGTTTGTTGAAGATGTATGAATTGAGTTAGAAATTTATAATTTAGTTGAAATTACTACAATTTTGTTAAAAATTCAATTATTTAGTTAAAAATGCAACGGCTTTTGGTCGAAGATTTTTTGTATTCGAACATTTGGTTAAAAATTAAAATATTTTGGTAGGAATTCGACTCTATTGCTTGAAATTTTAAAATACAATTTTAAGTTTTTTTTCTGTTGAAACTTATTAGATTTTATTAAATTTTCTTTTTTTTTGTATAAAATTAAAATTCTTGCTTGAAAATTCATCTTTTTGGTTGAAAACTGAACTATTCTGTTGAAAATTCGTCTCTTTAGGTTAAAAATTGAACTATTTTCTTCAAAATTAAATTATTGGATTAAAAATTTGATAATTTTGTTGAAAATTTAATTATTCTGTCAAAAATATCTTCTTTTCTTTCTTTTTTTTTTTAAATTGAACTGTTTTTGTAAAAAAATACACTATTTTTTTAAAAATACGTTTATTTTTGCTTGAAAAATAATATTCAAGAAAAAATTTAATTATTCCATTTATGTTTAAAAATTTATTTGAAATATGTTGAAAATTCAAATATTTAGTTAAAAATGCATCTCTTTTTATTTAAAAATTAATTGTTTAATTAAAAATGTACTATTTGGTTGAAAATTCATGGATTTTGTTGAAAATTCATTATTTTAGTTGAAAATTTTTGACTTCAGTTAAAACTCTTTTGTCGAAAATTTATTTCCTTTAATAATAATAATTAGCTTCTCTAACTATTTTATTTTTGGTGGAAATTTGTCTCCGTTAGTTGAAAATTCATCGTTGCAGGTTTAAGATTCTTGATTTTAGTTAAAACTCTTTTGTTGGAAATTCATTTTCTTTATTGATAATTCATTTCTTATATGGAAATTTACCTATTCCATTTGTGCTTCTTAGTTGCTAGGATTTTTTTTAACTTCATTTTTTTTATTTGACTACTTGGTTGAAAATTTATCTTTGTATGTTAAAGATTCAACTATATAGTTAAAACTTCAACTATTTTGTCAATTCTATTGCTATGTTGTAAATTCATGTATTTTGTTGAAAATTTATTATTTTAGCTGTATAGTTTGTATTTTGTTAAGAATTCAAATATTCGAATAAAAATTTCACTATTTGGTTTAAAAATTTAATTATTTTGTCGAAAATTCTAATACTTGGTTAGAAGGGCATCTTTTTTGGTAAAAAATTGAACTTTTTTTGAAAATTCAACTCTGATTAAAAATTTATTAATTTAAATTCAATTTGTTTGTTTTTTTTTGTTGAAAATTAAACTATTTAGGTATAAAATTTAACTATTTTTTTTAAATGTTTTTTTTTTTTTGAAAAATAATATTGAAGAAAAAGTTCAATTATTCCATTTATGTTTAAAAGTTTATTACATTTTTTTGAGAATTCCACTATTTTATCGAAAATTCAAATATTTAGTTCCAAGTGCATCTCTTTTTATTTAAAAATTAATTGTTTTGTTGGAAATAATAATATTAATAATAAATAAATAATAAATTAATAATAAATATTAATAATTTGTAAACAAAAAATTTAATGTTTATTTCGAGCCAACCAACAAAAATATATTATAATAATATTTATAATTAACTAAAAAGTTGAAACAAAAAGAAGTTTAATTTTATTGAATTTGTCAATCTAAAAAAGTCAGATCTTCAAATTTTTCCCTATTTGGTTGAAAATTCAACTATTTCGGTGAAAAATTTAACTTTTTTTTAAAATACGCTTATTTTTGCTTAAAAAATAATATTCAATAAAAAAATGAATGATTTCATTTATATTAAACAAATTATTGAAAATTTGTTAAAAATTCCACTTTTTCGTCGAAAATTCAAATATTTAGTTTAAAAGGCCACTTTTTTAAAGTTTAACTGTTTTGTTGAAAATTTAACTATTTGGTTGAAAATTCGTGTACTTTGTTGAAGATTCATCATTTTAATTGAAAATTCATCTCTCTGGTTGAAAATTTTACTTTTTTGTAGAAAACTTTTTTTTTAGAATAATTTTTGAAACTAAAAATTGAACTATTTCATTTTTGGTTTAAAATTAATCCTTTATATTCAAAACTGCAACTATTTGGCTGAAAATTTATCTTTTTTTGTTGATAATTCAAAATATGGTTAAAAAATACATTTTCATAAGTTGAAATTTCACTCTTTGTTGAAAATTCAATCATTTGGTTATTAATTTTTTTTTTAAAGTTTATCTCACGGTAGAAATTTAATCAATTTTGGTTAAGAATGTAACCGTCTGCTTAAAAATTATTCTGTTTTGGTTAAGCATTTTAAAAATTCGTTTTTTTTTGTTTAAATTACATTCTTATTAGGGATTGAAATTTTAGTTAGAATATTAAATATAACTATAAATATCAAATATAACTATAAATATTAAATATAACTATAAATATTGAATATAACTATAAATATCAAATATAACTATAAATATCAAATATAACTATAAATATTAAATATAACTATAAATATTAAATATAAATATAAATGTCAAATATAACTAAAAATATTTGATATAATTATAAATATCAGATATAACTATAAATATCAAATATAACTATTAATATTTGATGTAACTATAAATATCAAATATAACTATAAATATTAAATATAACTATAAATATCAAATATAACTATAAATATTTGATATAACTATAAATATTAAATTTAACGACAAATATTAAAGATAACTAAAAATATCAAATATAACTATAAATATTAAATATAACTATAAATATTAAATATAACTATAAATATTAAATATAGCTATAAATGTCAAATATAACTAGAAATATTAAATATAACTATAAATATTAAATATAACTATAAATATAAAAAATAACTATAAATATTTTATATAATTATAAATATCAGATATAACTATAATATCAAATATAACTATTAATATTTGATATAACTGTAAATATTAAATATAACTATAAATATTTGATACAACTATAAATATAAAATATAAATATAAATATTAAATATAACTATAAATATAATATATAACTTTAAATATAATATATAACTATAAATATAACTATAAATATGAAATATAAAATTCAACTATTTGGTTGAAAAATTATTTTTCTTGCTTGAAAATGAACTATTTTTCAAAAATTCATCTTTTTGGATTCAAAAGTCAACTTTATTCTAAAAAAATTGTCTCTTAGCCTGATAACGACACTTGAGCATATTGAATTTAATATGGTACAATATGGTTTAATTAACTCAATTAATAATTGAAGGTTTAATTAAAAATATTTAATTTAATTGCAAGTAAATCAGCAGATAATGGATTTTTGAAGAAAATGAAAGTTTCTCATAAATCGTTTCTTAGTTATCAGAAAATTATCGATGGTCCTTGTCGAGAATAGTTTATCTACTTGTCGAGTACTTTAAATGTTTGTACAAGTATCGGACGTGTGACTTCAAGTACTCAGCAATGATAAATAACAATGATTTTCTTTGACTCTCGATTTATTGTTTAAACAAGGGCAATTTGCCTTGAAAACTAGAGTAAAACAAAAAAAAATTATCACTGATCAAACATCCAGAAAAAATGGAACGTCCTATCTGCAATTATCAACACAAAATGAAACGATACAATGTTACAAAAATAATTCTCTTATCACTCAATGTTTTTTTTTTATCAAACAACATTCGCTTTCCAGAAATTATTACTGATTCTACGAATCATTTTAACTAACGAAATTTTATTACGTATTTTCAAAGATTATAAATCTTTTATGAAATACTATAAAAATATTATAAAATTTTCGAACTTGTTTTTTATTCTTATCTCAAATTGTTCGATTTATATGAAGAACAATTGTTAAATTTTTAATTCGACAATTATGAATGATGAATTCTGAATTTTTGAAAAAATCTTTATAAGGTTTAAATTTGACATTTTGAATTTTTTTAACTTCTAATTAAATTTTTTTTTTTTAAATTTAATCAAGAAAAGTGCGATATTGTAAATGTTGTAAAAAATTACAAGCCTTGAAATTATAATTGTTTAATTTAAAAAGTACAGTGTTCCACATTTGAATTGCAAATTTTGAATTTATGATTTAATTTTGCATTTTTAATTTTTGAAGCTTCAAAAATATTTGCAGATTTTCAAACGCTTAAAATTAAGGTTTTAAAGCCATTTTATAACTAAATTTATTAGAATG
>JAUELO010000244.1:2196641-2217664 GCA_032357855.1 Amphibolips quercusostensackenii | reverse complement strand
TGATATTCACCTTCCTTTTATGCGGTACTTTCTTTTCTTGGGCGGCTGCTTGGATTTCATCCTTTCACCACGCATCCCCATCCTTTTTACAACCGCAGTACCACACACTTTAGTCGTACTTCTAACAATGATACCCTGGAACATAGTCCATGTGCCCTCTATATGTTTATGGCATCTTAGCGCCTCCCATCGCTAAGGCCTGTGACATTCACTTTTCTTCTATGCGCTTCTTTTTTTTTCTTGGGCGGCTGCTTGAATTGGATCATTCCACCAGGCATTACCAGACATTCTTACAACCGCAATACCACACACTTCGGTCGCACTTCTGAAAATGATATCTCGGAACACAGTTCATGAGTCCTCTACATTTTTATTGCGTATTAGCGCCTCCCATGTTGTCCTTTCTAAGCCTTCGTATATCCTATTTTGAATATATATTTGCACTTAATTATCGCCAAGGCCTGTGACATTCACCTTTCTTTTATGCGCTTCTTTCTTTTCTTGTACGGCTGCTTGGATTTCATCATTCCACCACGCATTACCAGACATTCTTACAACCGCAGTACCACACACTTCGGTCACACTTCTGAAAATGATATCCCGGAACATAGTCCATAGTCTATTGTGAATTTTATTGCTTTTTATTGCTTATTAGAGCCTCCCAGCTTGTCCCATCTTTCTACTTGCAACAGGGCTGGTTATTTTTTCCGCCCTTGGGAGAAACAGTGGCGAAAATGTTTCTGATAATTGCATATTTCCACGTGTACGGTCGACGTGCGACGTACGTAGCAATGAAAGACACGTGGGTGAAAGAAAAGTTGACGGTAAGTGCAATTATCAAGTTGGCTAAGTTGGCTCGCGAATACATACGTATCGTGACTTGATTCATGAAGATTAGTGACTCCTGACTTCTCACACGGCCACGCTTGAACGATAATGCGCAGTAGCTATTAATATCGAAGCCGTTGCATGTAATGTGCATTTGACTGAAATGAAAACTCACTGCCGCTGCGCTGGCTGGCTTCTTCTGGTTTCCACGAGGCATACACAACATTTGGTTTATTGTATGTGGCATCTCGCCATTGGGAAAAAGAAAATTGAAAAATTTTATCTTTTTTTTTATTGAAAATTGGTCTCGTGTGGTAGAAAAGTCATCTTTGTTGGTTGAAAATTCATCAATCTTAGTTGAAAATTCATCAATCTTGGCTGAAACAATCGGAAATAAAGAATCAAGAAAATGAAAGACAAGGATTTAAATTGTCAAAAGAACTGGGCAGATTTTCAAAAATCTCGAAGACTAATTAAGATCTTGGGAACGAGTGAAATTTCCGAGAAATTCTGTTTCCATTTTTATTATTGTTTCCACCTACATTTTACCTTGTGGAATGTAGAAAATTTACATTTTGCACTTTGGATTGTTTATAAATAAGTAGAGAGCTAGATCATCATTTGTTCTTGATAATTTTGGATTGAAAGCGTTTGAAATTTAAGCAATATGTATGAAATGATTCTGAATAAAAAAAGTTTCATTTCAAAATATTTTAAATACGTAAAATTAAAAAAGGGACAATATTTCGATTGGGATAAAAATAATTGAAATTGTGTTACTTTTAAATAAAAGCGTTTGAAATCCGATAATTTTTAATTAAAAAAATTTTAAACAGGAACTTTTAAAATTCAAAATTTTCAAACTGAGATCGTTTAATTTAGACAAATTCATTAGGAAGGAGTTGAAATTGTCTGATTTTTAATTCAAAGCGTTCAGAAGTAAACAATTTTATTTTGAATTTAATAATTTCGAAATTGAATGATTTAGGAATGAAATTTTAAACGACAATTTCAAAACTTTAAAAATTGAATATTTTTCTTTTAGAATTTTTGAAAATATATCATTGGAAATTCAGATAAATGAAAATTGTATTATTTCGAATTAAAAGCGTTAAAAATTACATAATCTAAAAGTGAAAACAAGTTATATATGGTTAATGTTGTAAAGAAAAAATTTTTTTAATTTAAGTAAAAAACTGTTGAATTTAACAAAAAAGACGAATTTTTAGCTAAATAGTAAAATTTTCAACAAGAGATTAATTTTCAAGTAAAATTATAAATCTTAAAAAAATGAATTTTCAGAAAAGAGTTCAACATTCAACCAAAAAGTTAAATTCTAAATTAAGAGGATTATTTTATATCACAAAAGTCAAATTTAAAAAAAAACATAAATTTTTAACTAAATAATGAATTTTAACCTGAAAAAGATAAATTTCCAACCAAAAATAAAATAAATAAATTTTCAGTTGAAAAAAAATTAATTTTCAACCCAAAATAAAAAGTATTTTCAACAAAATAGTTGAATTTTCAACCAAAAAGGTGAATCTTCAGACAAAAAATATTAATTTTAACTAAACAGTAATTTTCTACCGAAAATTGCGAAATTTCCGCAACATACGTCAATTTTTGACCAGAAAAGATCAATTTCTAACCAAAAATGAAATAAAAACATATTTAGTGAAAAAATTAATTTTTAACAAAAAAAAAAAAGAATTTTTAGCAAAATGGTTAAATTTTCAACCGAGGATATGGATTTTCAAAAAAAAATATGAATCTTCGGTAAAACAATGAATTTTCAAAAAAAGAGCTCAACATTATGAACATGTAAATTCTCAAACAAATAGATGTTTTTCAACAAACAAGAATTATTTTTTACCAAAATAGACCATTTTTAAACAGAATAGTAAAGTTTCTAAGCTAAAAAGTAAAATTTTACAGAAAGCAATTGCATTTTCAATTTAAAAAAAATTGTCAACCAAAAAAGATATATTTTCAACAAAAAATGGAATCATTAAGTTTTTCGTTTAAAAAATTAATTTACAACAAGAAAGTGAATTTTCAACCAGTGAAATAAAATAAAAAAAAAAAGAATTTTTAACAAAATAATTGAATCCTCAATCAAACTGGCGAATTTTGAACAAAATATATGAACTTTCTATCAAATAGTTAAATATTCAACTCAAATGAGAAAAATTTCGACCAAAAAAGAAATGGTTACATTTCCATATAGAAAAATTAATTTTAAAAAATGTTTATTTTCAACAGAATTGTTGAGTGTATAAAAAAATAGTTTAATATTAGACCAAAAAGTTTAATTTATTTTTACCAAAATAATTTAATTTTTAATCAGTAATGTGATTTTAAGCCTAAAAGACGAATTTTGTACTACGCAGTCAAAATTTCAACAAAAAAGTTAGTTAAGGACCAAATAGTTAAGTTTTTGACTGAAATGATAAAACTTTAAGAAAAAAAATATATTTAAATTTTAGTGAAATTTTAAAAAAAGATGATCTTTTTATCAAATATTTTCTTTAATAAATATATTTTAAATAAAATATGAATCTTCAACCAAAAGAAAAAAATAAATTCCCAAGAAAACAAGTAATAGTTCATATTTTAACAAAAAAAGTTTTTAATTTTAAATCAAAAGTAGCTGAATTTAACGCAAAAAACACGAATTTATAAGAAAATATGTAAACACTTCCAAATTAAAAAACAACATTTTAATTAATTTTCAAAAAAGGAGTTCAACATTCAACAAAAGAGTTAAATTTTTAACTCAAATGTTGAATTTTCAACCAAGAGGAATAATTTTATACCACAAAAGTCAAATTTTTACAAAATCTATGTATTTTAACCAAACAGTTGAATTTGAAGCTAAAAAATACAAATTTCTAACCAAAAATAGAATTTAATAATAAATAACAAATTTCAACAAAATAGTTAAATTTTTCAATCAAAATAATAAATCTTTAGCCAAAAAAATTAATTTCAGCGAAGCACTAATTTTCTGCCGCAAATGACGTATTTTCAACAACAAAAAAGGATTTTCAACAAAATAGATAAATTTTAAATTAAAAAAAAAAAGAATTTTCCACCATATAGTTAAGCAAAAGTGGAATAGTTGAATTTTCAGTTAAAAAGATTAATTTTTATCTAAAAATTATATGTATTTTTCAAAAAATAGTTCAATTTCCAATCAAATAAAAGATGAATCTTCTACCAAAAAAATAAATATTTCATACTTAAAAAGATAAAATTTTACAAAAGAGATAAATTTTGTATAAAATAGATTTATTTTCAATTAAAAACATTAATTCTTAACCTAGAGGATAAATTTTCTACAAAAAAGACAAACTTTCAACATTATAAATGGATTTTAAATCAAAAATGTTAATTTGTTTACTGGAAAAGACGGATTTTCAATTAAGACTTGCATTTTTAAAGAAATAGTTGAACTTCCTACCAAAAAAGATAGACTTTCAGCCAAAATTAAAACGTATTTCCAACAAAATATTTAAATCCTCAACCAAAAAGATGAATTTTTAGCAAAAAAAAAAAAATATTTAAAAAAATAGTTTTATTTAAAAAAAAAATAATAAGACGAGAAAAAAGGAAAATTTCTGGAAAACAGAAAAAAAAGAGGAAAAGAGTTTATGGACTTTTTTGCTTTTATACTTTACAATTTAAATTCTTTTACACTGCGCAAAATGTTTGTTTGCTTCAAACAAATAAACTTGTTTAAATGCAGTTTGTTTGATTTAAACAAATGTTTAATATTATTAATCAAACTTTATTTTAATTTAATCAAATTTGATTAAATTAAACAAAATTTATTTGAATATCAACAAAAACTGCATTTAGAAAATACGAATATTTTTTTTACCCTATATCAGAGAAGCAATATGTTTTAGTTTAACAAATGATATGTTTGATTTGAAAAAACTTT
Source organism: Amphibolips quercusostensackenii (assembly GCA_032357855.1). Taxonomy (NCBI): domain Eukaryota; kingdom Metazoa; phylum Arthropoda; class Insecta; order Hymenoptera; family Cynipidae; genus Amphibolips; species Amphibolips quercusostensackenii. Next base: position 2,212,887 of record JAUELO010000244.1, on the reverse strand, counting down.
TTTGTTTAAATAAAAAAGTGTTTTTAAACTTTTTTGCTTAAATAAAAGTGAATTCAAACAAACTTTTTTGTTAAAATCAAAGTGTATCCCAAAAAACTATTTTGTTTTAATCAAAGTATATCCATAAAATTTTTTTTTTTGAACTAAAAAGTGTATTCAAATAACCTTTTTTGTTTAAATTAAAGTATATTCAAACAAACTTTTTTTTTAAATCAAAGTGTATTCAAACAAACTTTTTTGCCTATATCAAACTGTATTCCAACAAATGTTTTGGTTTAAATCGAAGTGTATTTCATCAAAAATTTTTGTTTAAATCTAAGTGTATACAAAACAAAATTTTTTTGTTAACAAAAAGTGTATGAAGACAAACTGTTTTGTTCAAATTAAAGTGTACTTAAATACTTTTTTGTTTGAATTCAAGTTTACTCCAACAAACTTTTTCGTTTTAATCGAATTATATTTTAACAAATTTTTTTGTTTAAATCAAAGTGTATACAAACAAACTTTTTTTTTAAAATCTAGGTGCATTCAAAAAACCGTTTTTGTTTAAATTAAAATATATTTAAACAAACTTTTTTTAAAAATCAAAGTGTATTCAAACAAACTTTTTTGCCTAAATCCAATTGTATTCCAACAAATTTTTTGGTTTCAATCGAAGTGTATTTTAACAAAATTTTTTGTTTAAATCTAAGTATATACAAAACAAAAAATTTTTTTAAACAAAAAGTGTATAAAAACAAACTTTTTTGTTCAAATTGAAGTATAATCAAACACTTTTTTGTTTAAATTCAAGTGTACTCCAAAAAACTTTTTTGTTTAAATCGAACTATATTGTAACAAATTTTTTTGTTTAAATATAAGTGTATTAAAACGAAATTTTTAGCTTAACTCAGTGTACCCAAAACAAACTTTTCTGATTAAACCAAAGTGTATTCCAACAAACTTTTTTTCATATCTAAGTACATACAAACTTGATTTTGGTTTAAACCAAAAAGTGCATCTAAACAAAATTTTTTATCTAAATCTAAGTTTATGCCAACAAAATTTTTTGTTTAAATCTAAGTATATTCTAAGAAACTGTTTTGTTTAAATTAAAAAGTGTATTCAAACCTTTTTCTCTAAATGAAAGTGTATTCAAACAAACTTTTTTGTTTAACTCAGAGTGCATTCAAACAAACTTTTTTGCTTAACTCAGAGTGTATTTGAACAAACTTTTTTGTCTAAGTCTAAGTTTGTGCCAACAAACTTTTTTGTTTCAAATTAATTTTATTTTAACAAACTTTTTTTCTTAAGTCAAAAAGTGTATTCGAACTTTTTTTTTAAATAAAAAAGTGTTTTCAAACTTTTTTGCTTGAATAAAAGTAAATTCAAACAAACTTTTTTGTTAAAATCAAAGTGTATTCCAAGAAACTGTTTTGTTTTAATCTAGATATATTTACACACATTTTTTTTGAACTGAAAAGTGTATTTAAATAAACTTTTTTGTTTAAGTCAAAGTATATTTAAACCAACTTTCTTTAAATCAAAGTGTATTCAAACAAACTTTTTTGACTAAATCGAATTGTATTTTAACAAACTTTTTTGTTAAAATCGAAGTGTATTCCAACAAACTTTTTTGTTCAAATCTAATTATATACAAAACAAAATTTTTTTTTCAAACAAAAAGTGTATAAAAACAAACTGTTTTGTTAAAATTAAAGTATATTTAAACACTTTTTTGGTCAAATTGAAGTGTACTTCAACAAACTTTATTGTTTAAATCGAATTATATTCCTACAAATTCTTTTGTTCAAATCAAAGTGTGTTAAAACGAAATTTTTTGCTTGAGTCAGTGTATCCAAACAAACTTTTTTGATTAAACCAAAGTGTATCCCAACAAACTTTTTTTCATTTCTAAGTACATACAAACTAAGTTTTTGTTTAAACGAAAAAGTGTGTTCAAACAAAATTTTTTATCTAAATCTAAGTTTATGCCAACAAACTTTTTTGTTTAACTCAGAGTGCATTCAAACAAACTTTTTTGTTTAACTCAGAGTGTATTTGAACAAACTTTTTTGTCTAAGTATAAGTTTGCGCCAACAAACTTTTTTGTTTTAAATTAATTATATTTTAACAAACTTTTTTTCTTATGTCAAAAAGTGTATTCGAACTTTTTTTTTAAATAAAAAAGTGTTTTCAAACTTTTTTGCTTGAATAAAAGTAAATTCAAACAAACTTTTTTGTTAAAATCAAAGTGTATTCCAAGAAACTATTTTGTTTTAATCTAAGTATATTTACACAAATTTTTTTTTTAACTGAAAAGCGTATTTAAATAAACTTTTTTGTTTAAGTCAAAGCATATTTAAACCACCTTTTTTTTAAATCAAAGTGTATTCAAACAAACTTTTTTGCCTAAATCGAATTGTATTTCAACAAATTTTTTTGTTAAAATCGAAGTGTATTCCAACAAACTTTTTTTGTTTAAATCTAATTATATACAAAACAAAAATTTTTAAAAAACAAAAAGTGTATAAAAACAAACTGTTTTGTTCAAATTAAAGTATATTTAAAAACTTTTTTGTTTAAATTCAAGTGTACTTCAACAAACTTTATTGTTTAAATCGAATTATATTCCTACACATTTTTTTGTTTAAATCAAAGTGTATTAAAACGAAATTTTTTGCTTGAGTCAGTATATCCAAACAAACTTTTTTTTATATCTAAGTACATACAAACTAAATTTTTGTTTAAACCAAAAAGTGTGTTCAAACAAAATTTTTTATCTAAATCTAAGTTTATTCCAACAAACTTTTTTGTTCAAACCTAAGTATATTCTAATGAACAGTTTTATTTAAATTAAAAAGTGTACTCAAACCTTTTTGTCTAAATGAAAAAGTATTCAAACAAACTATTCTGTTTAAATCAAAGTGTATTTCAAAAAACTTCTTTGTTTAAATCGAGGTGTATTTTAAAAAACTCTTTTGTTTAAATCTTGTATATTTAAACCATTTTTTGTAAACCAAAAAGTGTATTTAACTAAAATTTTTTGGTTAAATAAAAATGCATTCAAACAAACTTTTTTGTTAAATCCAAAAACTGTATTCAAACTTTTTTATTTAAATGAAAGTGTATTTACACAAACTTTTTTGTTTAAATGAAAGCGCATTCTAACAAAATTGTTTGCTTAAATTAAAGTTTATTTCAACAAATTTTTTTTTTGAACCTAAGTATGTTCAAAGAAATTTTTTCAAACCATAAAGTATATTCAAGCAAACTTTTTTGTTTAAATCAAAGTGTACTAAAAATTTTTTTTTGTATAAATCAAAATGTATTCAAACAAATTTTGTTGTTAAGACCAAAAACTGTATTCAAACTTTTTTGTGTAATTCTAAGTATATGCTAATAAACTTTTTTGTTTAAATCAAAAAGGGTATTTGAACTTTTGTGTTCAAAGCAAAATGTGTTTGAACAATGCTTTGTTTAAACCAAAAAGTGTATTCAAATTTGATTGTTCAAATCAAAGTGTATTTGAACAAACTTTCTTGTTTAAATCAAAGCGTGTTTATTGAACTTTTTGTTTCAAACGAAGCGTATTCCAGCAAACTTTTTTGTTCAAATTGAAATGTATTGAAATATACTTTTCTGTTGAAATTAAAGCGTGTTTAGATAAACTTTATTGTGTAAAACAAAGTATATTCAAAAAAACTTTTTTCTTAAAACCAAAAACTGTATTTAAACTTTTTTTTCAATCAAAGTGTATTTAAACGTTATTTTAAATTAAAGCATATTCAAACAAACGTTTTTGTTTAAACTAAAAAGTGTATTCAAACTTTTGTTTAAATTAACGTGTAACAAACTTATCTGTTTGAATCTAAGTATATTCCAACAAAGTTTTTTTTTTAAATCAAAAAGTGTATTTGAACTTTTTTGTTCAAATAAAAATATATTTTAACAATTCTTTGTTTAAACCAAAGAGCGTATTAAAATTTTAATGTACAAATCAAAGTGTATTTGAACAAACTTTCTTGTTTAAATTAAAGCGTATTCAAATAAACTTTTTGTTCAAAACAAAGTGTATTACAACAAACTTTTTTGTTTTATGTTAAAGTGTATTCAAATAAACTTTTCTGTTGAAATCAAAGCGTGTTCAAATAAGCTTTGTTGTTTAAATCAAAGAGTATTCAAACAATGTTTTTTCTTGAAACCAAACACTGTATTCAAACTTTTTTGTTCAAATCTAAGTATATTCCAACAAACTTTTTTTTGTTAAGCAAAAAGTGTATGCATAATTTTTTGCTTAAATCGAAGTGTATTTAAACTTTTTGTAAAAGTATATTCAAACAAACTTTTTCTTTAATTAAAAAGTGTATTCAATCTTTTTTGTTTAAATCAAAGTGTATTTGAACAAACTTTTTTTTCTAATCTTAATATATTCCAAAAATTTTTTTTTTCAAATCAAAAAGTTTATTCAAAATTTTTTGTATAAATGAAAGTGTATTGAAACAATTTTTTTAAAAATTAAAGTGTATTTAAACTTTTTTTAAATTAAAGTATATTTGAACAAACATTTTTGTTTAAACTAAAAAATGTATTCAAACTTTTTTGTTGAAACCAAAGTGTATTTGAACAAACTTTTGTTTTTATCTAAGTATATTTTAACAAGCTTTTTTTTAAATCAAAAAGTGTATTAACAATTTTTTGTTTGAATCACAGTGTATTTGAACAATTTTTTTCCAATCAAAATGTATTTATACTTTTTTAAAATTAAAGTACATTCAAACAAACTTTTTTGTTTAAACTAAAAAGTGTATCCAAACTTTTTTGTTTAAATCAAAGTGTATTTCAATAAACTTTTTTGTTAAAGTCGAAGTATATTCCAAAAAACTTTTTTGTTCAAATCTAACTTTATTGAACAAAAAATTTTTTTAACTAAAAAATGTATTTAGAAGAACTTTTCTGTTTAAGCCAAAGTGCATTCAAACAAACTTTTTTTTTAACCAAAAACTGTATTCAAACTTTTTTCTTTTAATTAAAAAGAATTTAAACAAACTTTTTTTATTAATATCTGAGTATTTTCCAATAAACTTTCTTGTTGCAACCAAAAAGTGAATTTAAACTTTTTTGTTGAAATCAAAGTGTATTTGAACAATTTTTTCCAATTAAAGTGTATTTAAACTTTTTTAACATTGAAGTACATTTAAACAAACTTTTTTTTTCAAATTAAAAAGTGTATCCAAACTATTTTGCTTTAATCAAAGTGTATTTGAATAAACTTTTTTTTTAATCGAAGTGTATTCCAAAAAACTTTTTTGCTTAAATCTAACTATATTCAACAAAAAAAAATTCAATTAAAAAATGTATTAAGAAAAACTTTTCTGTTTAAGCCAAAGTGTATTCAAAGAAACGTTGTTGTTTGAATTCAAGTGTATTCAAACAAACTTTTTTTGTTAAACCAAAAACTCTATTCAAGCTTTTGTATTTTAATTTAAAAAAATTTAAACAAACTTTTTTGTTTATATCTGAGTATATTCCAATAAACTTCCTTTTTTAAATCAAAAAGTGTATTCAAAATTTTTTGTTAAAATCAAAGTGTATTTGAACAAACTTTTTTGTTGGAATCTAAGTGTATTCAAACAAACTTTTTTTTTAATTCGAAGTATTTTGAACAAATTTTTTCTAAATCATAAAGTGTATTCAAACAAACTTTTTTTTAAAACCAAAAACTGTATTAAAACTTTTTTCTTTTAATTAATGTGAATTTAAACAAACTTTTTTGTTTAAATCAAAGTGTATTGCAAGAAACTTTTTTATTAAAACCAAAAACTGTATTCCAACTTTTTTTTAACTGAAGTGAATTTAAACAAACTTTTTTGTTTAAATTAATGTGTATTGCAACAAACTTTCTTATTAAAATCGAAGTGTATTCAAAAAAACTTTTTTTTTACTTCTAAGTATTTTGAACAAGTTTTTTCAAACCATGAAGTGTATTCATGCAAACTTTTTTTTCAAAAGCAAAAACTGCATTTAAACTTGTTTCTTTTAATAAAAGTGAATTTAAACAAACTTATTTTTTCATATCTGAGTATATTCCAATAAACTTGCTTGTTATAACCAAAAAGTGTATTCAAACTTTTTGCTCGAATGAAAATGTATTTGAACAATTTTTGTCTAAATTAAAATGTATTCGAACAAACTTTTTTGTTCAAACCAAAAAGTGTTTTCAAATTTTTTTGTTTGATTCAATGTGTATTTAAACAAACTTTTTTGTTTAAATCACAGTGTATTGCATCAAACTTTTTTATTCAAATCGAAGTGTATTCCAACAAACTTTCACTTTTAATTCTAAGTATTTTGGACAAATTTTTTTCAAACCATTAAACGTATTCAAACACACTTTTTTGTTTGAATGAAAGTGTATTCAAACAAACTTTTTTATTAAAACTAAACACTGTATTCAAACTTTTTTCTTTTAATTAAAGTGAATTTAAACAAACTTTTTTGTTTATATCTGTGTATATTCCAATCATTTTTTTTTGTTTAAACCAAAAAGTGTTTTCAAACTTTTTTATTTGAATTAAAGTGCATTCAAACAAACTTTTTTGGTTAAATTACAGTGTACTGCATTAAACTTTTTTATTCAAATCGAAATGTATTCTAACAAATTTTTTTTTGATCCTAAGTATTTTAAACAAAATTTTTTCAAAACATAAGGTGTATTTAAACAAACTTTTTTGTTTGAATAAAAGTGTATTCAAACGAACTTTTTTTTTAAACCAAAAACTGTATTCAAACTTTTTTCTTTTAATCAAAGTGAATTTAAACAAACTTTTTTGTTTATATCTGAGTATATTCTAATAAACTTTCTTATTAAACCAAAAAGTGTATTCAAACTTTTTTGATATAATGAAAATGTATTTGAACAATTTTTTGTCTAAATTAATTTGTATTTAAACAAACTTTTTTGTTCAAACCAAAAAGTGTTTTCAAATTTTTTTGTTTAGATCAATGTGTATTTAAAAAACTTTTTTGTTTGAATCAGAGTGTATTGCATCAAACTTTTTTTTTCAAATCGAAGTGTATTCCGAAAAACTGTTTTTTTTAATTCCAAGTATTTTGAACAAATTTTTTTCAAACCATAAAGTGTATTCAAACAAACTTTTTTTCAAAACCAAAAACTGTATTCAAACTTTTTTCTTTCAATCAAAGTCAATTTAAACAATTTTTTTTATTTATATCTGAGCATATTCTAATAAACTTTCTTTTTTAAACCAAAAAGTGTATTCAAACTTTTTTGTTGAAATAAAAGTATATTTGAACAAACTTTTTTTTTAAATCTAAGTATAATTCAACAAAATTTTTTTTTAAATCAAAAAGTGTATTTCAAATATTTTGTTCTAATCAAAGTGTATTACTACAATTTTTTTCAAATTAAAGTGTATTTAAACTTTTTTTAAAATTAAAGTACATCCAAACAAACTTTTTTGTTTAAACTGAAGAGTGTATCCAAACTTTTTTGTTTGAATCAAAGTGTATTCAAACAAACTTTTTTTTTAATCGAAGTGTATTCCAAAAAACTTCTTTGTTTAAATCTTACTATATTCAACAAAAAATTTTTTTACTAAAAAATGTATTTAGAAGAACTTTTCTGTTCAAGCCAAAGTGTTTTTAAACAAACGTTGTTGTTCAAATTAAAGTGTATTCAAACAAATTTTTTTGTTTGAATAAAAGTGTATTCAAACAAATTTTTTTTTTTTATTCAAAAACTGTATTCAAACTTTTTTCTTTTAATTAAAGTGAATCTAAACAAACTTTTTTGTTTATATCTGAGTATATTCCAATAAACTTTCTTGTTTAAACCAAAAAGTGTATTTAAACTTTTTTGTTGAAATCAAAGTTCCAACAAACCTTTTTTTTAAATCAAAAAGTGTATTTCAAATTTTTTGTTCTAATCAAAGTGTATTAGTACAATTTTTTCAAATCAAAGTGTATTCAAACTTTTTTAAAAATTAAAGTACATTTAAACAAACTTTTTTGTTTAAACTTGAAAGTGTATCCAAACTTTTTTGTACAAATCAAAGTGTATTTAATCGAACTTTTTTTAAAATCAAAGTGTATTCCAAGAAACTTTTTTGTTTAAATCTAACTATATTCAACAAAAAAAATTGTTAACTTTTTTTTAACTTTTCTTGTTTAAACCAAAAAGTGTATTCAAACTTTTTTGCTCGAATGAAAATGCATTTAAACAATTTTTTGTCTAAATTAAAATTTATTTCAACAAACTTTTTTGTTCAAACCAAAAAGTGTTTTCAAATTTTTTTGTTTAAATCAATGTGTATTTAAACAAACTTTTTTGTTTGAATTAAAGTGTATTTAAACAAACTTTTTTGTTTAAATCTAAGTGTATTGCATTAAATTTCTTAATCAAATCGAAGTGTATTCCAACAAACTTTTTTTTTAATTCTAATTTTTTTGAACAAATTTTTTTCAAACCATAGAGTGTATTCAAACAAACTTTTTTGTTTGAATAAAAGTGTATTCAAACAAACTTTTTTTTTTAAACCAAACACTGTATTCAAACTTTTTTCTTTTGATTAAAGTGAATTTAAACAAACTTTTTTGTTTATATCTGAGTATATTTCAATAAACTTTCTTGTTTAAACTAAAAAGTGTATTCAAACTTTTTTCTTGAAATCAAAGTGTATTTGAACAAACTTTTTTTTTTAAATCTAAGTATAATCCAACAAAATTTTTTTTTAGATCAAAAAGTGTATTTCAAATTTTTTGTTCCAATTAAAGTGTATTAGTATAATTTTTTTTTAAATTGAAGTGTATTCAAACTTTTTTAAAAATTAAAGTACATACAAACAAACTTTTTTGTTTAAACTAAAAAGTGTATTCAAACTATTTTGTTCAAATCAAAGTGTATCCAAACAAAATTTTTTTTTTAAACCAAAAACTGTATTCAAACTTTTTTCTTTTAATTAAAGTGAATTTAAACAAAGTTTTTTGTTTACATCTGAGTATATTTCAATAAACTTTCTTGTTTAAATCAAAAAGCTTATTCAAACTTTTTTGCTCGATTGAAAATTCATTTGAACAATTTTTTGTCTAAGTTAAATTGTATTTAAACAAACTTTTTTGTTCAAACCAAAAAGTGTTTTCAAATTTTTTTGTTTAAATCAATGTGTATTTGAACAAACTTTTTTGTTTAAATTAAAGTGTATTTTAACAAACTTTTTTATTTGAATCCAAGTATGTTTACACAAATATATATTTTTTTAACTAAAAAGCTTATTTAGACGAACTTTTCTGTTTAAATCGAAGCGTGTTCACATAATCTTTGTTGTTTAAATCCAAATGTATTCAAACAAACTATTTTTTAAACCTAAGAAACATTTCTCTCAGTGGCAGACATGAAAACAGCATATTAATTGCAAAGGAGTTAGAACGATAAACCCATTAAAATGTTAATTTATTACGTTGCCACACGTATATTAAAGCAATATATGTATCTAGCTCAGCAATAATATATCTGAGTTCCCCGCAATTAAAAATAACACCTCCCATCCAAGACCATCATCAATTTTTCGATTGTTTCCTTGGGAAATGAATTTTTTCCAACTCGGTCAATCTGCGCATAAAGATAAGATAACGATCGTCTTCAAATTTCTATGAAAAAAAAAATTCTTAACGAAATAATAGAATCCTCATACAAAATTTTGAATAAACAAGTTCCTTTTTTTACGAAAATAGACGAATGTTAACCAAAATTTGTGATATTCTTACCAAATAGTTGAATTCTCAACTTAAAAAAGAATAATTTACAACTGAAAATGGAATAACTACTTTTGTAGATGAAAAATTGAGGTTTTAACAAAAAAACGTATTTTCAAGAGCATAGTGAAATTCACAAATAAATAGTTTAATTTATGACCAAAAAGTTTAATGCTCTACTAAAATAGTTTGATTTTTAAATAAAAATATGAATATTTAACCAAAATAATTAATAAAAATTTTTTTTTTAATTGTCTATCATTTTCTATACTTTTCTATACTTTTCTATCCTTTCCTAACCTTTTCTAACCTATACTATCAAATTCTATAGTATTCTATCATTTCTATAATTTTCTATGTTTTTCTATCATTTTCCACCTTGTTCTACAAATTTTCTATCATATTCTATCCTATTCTATTATATACTGCCCAATCCTACAGTATCCTATCATTTTATATCATTTTCTATCCTTTTATACCCTTGCATATCCTTTTATATCCTATGTATCCTATTCTATGCTTTTCTATCATATGACATTCTATTCTATCATATTCCGTCCAATCCGATACTATTCTATAATTTTCGATCCCATTATACCCTTCTATATTCTATTATTTTTTATCCTATTCAGCCTATTTTATGTTTTTCTATCCTTTTTTTTCATATTCTATAATTTTCTATCATATTCTATCCTAATCTATCATAAACTGTCCAATCCTATACTATTCTATAATGTGTTATCCTTTTCTATCCAATTTATCATATTTTATGCTTTTCTCTTCTTTTCTAGCCTATTCAATAATTTTCTATCGTATTCCATCCTATTATATCATATACGACTAAATCATATACTATTTTGTCCTTTTTATCCATTTATACCCATTTATATACTTTTCTATACTATTTATCCTATTCTATGCTTTTCTATCATATGATATTCTACTCTATCATATTCCGCCCAATCCTATACTATTATATCATTTGCTATCCCCGCATTCCCTTTTATATCCTATTCTTTTCTTTTCTATCATTTTCATCCTATTCTATACTTTTCTATTATTTCCTATCTTACTTTATCATATTCCGTCCAATCCTATATTATTCTCTCATTTTCTATCCCTTTACTACTCTTTTATATCCTTTTGTATCCTATTTATGCTATTCTATCCTTTTCTATCATATTCTTTATTTTATATAATATTTTATCCTATTCTATTATATTCTGTCCAATCCTATACTATTCTACTATTTTCTATCCTATTTATCTTACTCTATGCTCTTCTATCATATGATATTCTATTCTATCATATTCTGGTCAATCCTATGTTATTCTAACATTTTCTGTCCTATTATACCCTTTTCTATCCTATTCTATAATTTTCTATCATGTTCTATCATAAATTGTTCAATCCTATACTATTCTAACATTTTCTATCCCATTATATCCTTTTCTATCCTATTCTATAATTTTATATTATATTCTATCATATTCTATCAAACATGTCCAATCTTACACTATTCTATCATTTGTTATACTGTATTGTTATTATTATTATATTATATTATTATATTATATTATTATTATATTATTATTATTTTTTTTATTATTACTTTATATGAATATTTTACCAAAATAATTAATAAAAATTTTTTAAAAACCATTAATTTTTAACCAAAATGAATTCTTCCCAACTCGGTCAATCTGCGCATAAAGATAAGAGAACGATCGTCAGTGAAATGGCCGTTTCTCGTAAATATCGAAAAACACACGTTCTTACGATAGCCTTACTAACTATACATACGAAATTACACACATGCAAAAATTATACCTATAATATTAATTTACATGTATAAAAGGTACATGTAACCCATATTCTTCGAACAAATCCGGTTTATGCATAATTTCTAATTCCCAAGTTTGCGATTTCACACATATACACATATACATGAGTAAAAAATACTTGTGCGAAAAACGCATATGTGAAAAACACATGCGTGAAAAACATATATGTGAAAAACATATATGTGAAAAAAGCATGTGTGAAAAACATATGTGTGAAAAACACACGTTTGGAAAACATATGCGTGAAAAGTACCTGCGTGAAAAATGTATATGTGATAAATACATATATGTGAAAAACATATGTGTGAAAAGTACATGCGTGAAAAACATATATGTGAGAAATACATATTTGTGAAAAATATATGTGTGAAAAGTACATGCGTGAAAAACATATATGTGAGAAATACATATATGTAGAAAATATATGTGTGAAAAATGAATGTGTGAGTTGTATATGTGAGCTAGGTTGGCATAAATTAAGTTTGCTTCCTTGCACGGAAAAATAATGCATTATTTATCATGAACGGTAGACAATGAACAGACGGTTGATTATGCTCAGGTATAGGTCGTTTCGTATGACTAGTATATACAAGTATATTGTTCGAGTACCCACATATGTGTAACATAAAGCTTTTCATTTCGGATTCAACGCCTTTTCTCGTAAACAAAAAATTGAAATCTTCGTTTACAACCAATTAATGAGCTAATTTGCAAGTATAATTTGATTTCTTGCTTGATTCGATTATTCAATGTATTCTGTCAGGCAAATGTTATTAACAATAATGCATTGTTTGCAGAGTTGCGGTATAGGTAAAAACGTTAATTTTAATCAGAATAATTTATTGTATTTTTGATTCAATTTAATTTCTTCATTTGAATCAAGTCTTTTTTATTTGGAAATTAATAATAGAATACGGAGTGTCCATGAACTCCTTTCTGCATAAAATTCATCTCGTTTGGTTAAAACTTTTAGTATTTTATTAAAAATTTAATTAATTAAAAAGGAATTTTTGTCAAAAATTTAACTGCTCAGTTGAAAGTTAAACTAATTTATTAAAAATTAATTTTTTTTTTGGTTGAAGATTCATCTCTTCGATTGAAAATTCAACTATTTTTATGAAAATTTGTTTCATTTTTGGTTGAAAATTAATTTTTTAAACTGAAAATTTAATTTTTTCATTTTTGATTGAAAATGTATTTTTTTAGCTTAAAATTTAATTCTTTGGTTCAAAACTCATATTTTTTAGTAAAAATTAAAGTTTTTTTCCTTTTGAAAAATAATCTTCTTGTTAGCAAAAAGAAACCTTTTAGTTAAAAATTCAATTATTTAGTTAAATTTTTTACTCTTTTCTTAAGTTGTTTTTAAAATTCATAATTTAGTTAAAAAATTATCTCTTTGGTTAAAAGTTTAGCTATTTCGTTAAAGATTACTTATTTCTGGTTGATGATTAATTTTCTTCCTAAAAATGCATCTATTCAAATTTTAGTTCTAAATTGATATTTTAAATTAAAGATTTATCTCTAATCGTATAAAAATTCATGTATTTTCTCAAAAATTCGTATTTTTTGTTAAATTTAACTGTTTTTGATTTAAAATTAAAATCTCTTTTTTTTTTTAAATTGACTTTTTTTACTGAAAATTCGTTAATTTTTTCAACTGAAAATTTACCTATTTCATTTTTGGTTGAAAATGAATTTTTTTGGTTTAGAATTTCATTCTTTAGTTCAAAACTCATCTTTTTTATTAAAAATTAAAGGTTTTTTTTGCTTTTGACAAATAATCTTCTTGCTAGCCAAAAGAAACTTTTTAGTTAAAAAATCAACTATTTGGTTAAATTTTCAACTCTTTTCTTAATTTTTTTTTTAAATCATAATTTTAGTTGAAAAATTATCTCTTTGCTTGAAAATTCAGGTATTTTGTTGAAAATTCCTTTTTTTCTGATTTATAGTTAATTTTATTTCCTGAAAATGCATCTATTTAATTTTCAGTTAAAAATTGATATTTTTAATTGAAAATCCATGTTTTATAATTTAAAAATTAATGTATTTTCTTAAAAATTTGTATTTTTTGTTTAATTACACTGTTTTTAATTTAAAATTGAAATTTCTCTTTTTTTAAATTGACCTTTTTAATTAAAAATTTGTTAATTTTTTTAACTGAAAATTGCAACAGTAAGTAGAAAAAAAATTTAGTGGAAAAGGATAGAAAAAAAATAGAATAAGATAGAATAGGCTAGAAAAGGATAGCAAATTATATAATAGGACGTAACACGATATAAAATGATAAAAAATCATAGAAAAGGATAGAATAGTATAGGATTGGACAGAATATGATAGAATAGAATATCATATAATAAAAAAGCATAGAATAGGATAAATAGGGTCGAAAAGTATATAACAGGTATAAAAGGATAGAAAATGATAGAATAGTATAGGACTTGACAGTATATAACATGATAGGATAGAATATGTTAGAAAATTATAGAATAGAATAGAAAAGGATAGAAAATGTTAGAAAAGAATAAAACATGATAGTGTGACATAATTTGATAGAATAAGATATCATATAATAGAATAGGATAGCAAATGATATAATTGGACGTAATACGATATACAATGATAGAAAATCATAGAAAAGGATAGAATAGTATAGAACTGGACAGAATATGATATAATAGAATATTTTATGATAAAACAGCATAGAATAGGATAAATGGAGTCGAAAAGTATATAACAGGTATAAAAGGATAGAAAGTAATAGAATAGTATAGGATTTAACAGTATATAACATAATAGGATAGAATATGTTAGAAAATTATATAATAGAATAGAAAAGGATAAAAAATGTTAGAAAAGGATAAAACATGATAGTGTGACATAATTTGATAGAATAAGATATCATAGGATAGAATAGGATAGAAAATTATATAATGGGACGTAATACGATATAAAATGATAGAAAATCATAGAAAAGGATAGAATAGAATAGGATTGGACAAAATATAATAGAATAGAATATCATATGATAAAAAAGCATAGAATAGTATAAATAGGGTCGAAAAGGATATAACAGGTATAAAGGGATAGAAAATGATAGAATAGTATTTTATTTGACAGTATATAACATAATAGGATAGAATATGTTAGAAAATTATATAATAGAATAGAAAAGGATAGAAAATGTTAGAAAAGGATAAAACATGATAGTGTGACATAATTTGATAGAATAAAATATCATAGGATAGAATAGGATAGAAAATGATATAATTGGATGTAATACAATAGAAAATCATAGAAAATCATAGAAAAGGATAGAATAGAATAGGATTGGACAGAATATAATAGAATAGAATATCATATAATAAAAAAGCATAGAATAGTATAAATAGGGTCGAAAAGTATATAACAAGTATAAAAGGATAGAAAATGATAGAATAGTATAGGATTAAGCATATATGGCAAAATAGGATAGGATATGATAGAAAATAATAAAGTAGGATAAATAGGGTAAAAAAAGATAGAATGAGATATAAAAGCTTATAATGTAATAGAAAATGATAGAATAATATGGTATTGAACAGAATGTGGTAAAATAGAATAGAAAAGGATATAAAATGATCGAAAAGAAAAACATAGAATGTCATTAATATAATACAAAAAGATATAGAAGGGTATATAGAGATAGAAACTGATAGAATAGTATAGGATTGGACAGAATATGTTAAAAAAATACAATATTATAGAAAACCATAGAAAACAATAAATAGGATAGAAAAGAATAGAATAGGATAAGAAGGGTATACGAGGGTAGAAAATGATAAAATAGAATATAATATGATATAAAAGGGTAAAATAGGATAAAAATTATAGAATAGTGTAAAACAGAATATGATAAAATAGTATAGGATATAATAGAAAAGTGTATAATAGAATATCATAAGATAGGACAGCATAGAATAGGATAAAGATGGTCGAAAAGGATATTACAGGGTATAAAAGTATATAAAAAAAATAAAATAGTATATCAGTAAACAGTATATGATAGAATAGGACAGATTATAGAATACGTTAGATAATTATAGAATAGAATAGAAAAGAATAGCAAATGTTAGAAAAGTATAGAATATGATAGAATATGATAGTGTGATATAATTTGATAGCATAAGATAAAATAGGATAGAAAATTATATAATCGGACGTAATACGATTGAAAATAATAGAAAAGAATAGAACAAAATATAAAAGTGCACAATGGTGTAGAGAATGATAGAATAGAATATAATATGATCTAAAAGGGTATTCGGATAGAAAATTATGGAATGATATCGGATCGGACAGAATATAAAATAATAGGATAGAATATGATAGAAAAGCATAGAACAGGATAAATTGGATAGAAAATGATAGAATAGTATAGGATTCGACAGAATATGTTCAAATAGAATAGGTTGTGATAAAAAAGAATAAAATAGAATAAATAGGATAGAAAAGAATAGAATAGGATAAAAAGGGTACGATGGGATAGGAAATGGTAGAATAGTATATCATTGAGCAGATTATGCTTGAATAGAATATTATATGATAGAATAGCATATAATAGGATAAATAGTCTAGAAAAAGGTATAAAAGGGTTTTAAATGATATAAAAG
>JAUELO010000244.1:2177061-2192675 GCA_032357855.1 Amphibolips quercusostensackenii | reverse complement strand
ACATAATATTATTTTAAAAATCGGTTTTTTATAGTAAAAATTTTTTCATTAACATAATTCAAAGTTGATGCAAGAATATAAAAGATTCCTTGGTTTGATACGAATCGATAGACCTATGATATTAACCCATTTTATCAAAGAGTAAGTAATTATCTTTATTATTATTATATTGAAAATCGATTTTTATATTAAAAATTTCCCATTCGCATAATTTAAAGTTAATGCAAGAATAGAAAAGATGTGTTCATTCCAGACGAATTGACTGACCTATAATATCCATACATTTTATTGAAGAGTAAGACAGCTATGATAATGTATTATATTTAAAAATACGTTTTTTTTATAGTAAAACCTGATTTCATTAGCATTATTTAAAGTTGATGTGAGAACAGAAAAGATGTGTGAATTCGAGACGAATCGATTGACCTATAATATTGATACATTTTATTTAATAGTAAGGAAGAAATCGCTATTTATATTATATTAAAAAACTATTTTTATAGTGAAAATTTTCCCATTCTCATAATTTGAAGTTGATGCAAGAATAGAAAAGATGTATTTATTTTAGGCGAATTGACTTAACTATAATATTGATACATTTTACTGAATAGTAAGGAAGTTATTGTCATTTATATTATTTAAAAAATCGATTTTTATAATAAAAATTTTTCCTTCCTTATAATTTAAGGTTGATGTGAGAATAGAAAAGATGTGTTCCTTCGAGGTGAATCGATTGCTCTATAATATTGATACATTTTATTGAAGAGTAAGGAAGCTATGGTAATGCATAATAATTGAAAAAAACGGTTTTTTATAATAAAATTTTTTTCATTAACATAATTCAAAATTGATGCAATAACGGAAAAGATACCTTGATTCGAGGCAAGCCGATTGATCAATGATATTAATAAACTTCTTCTAACAGTGATGAGGCACTTATACTCATTCTTAATATTATAAAAATCAGTTTTTTATAGTAAAACTTTTTTCGTTAAAATAATTCAAGGTTGATGCATGAATAGAAAAGTATTTTTAATCATAAATTTTTAAATAAAATAATTTTGAAAATTTTTGTAAAAAAAGCATAAAGCTGGGAAAGGGATTAAATTAATTTCTTCAATTTACAATGTAAATATTCCATTTTTTGTTAGAAATTAATTTTTTTCACTTAAGGATTCAACAATTTAGTAGAAAATTACATTATTCAGTTGAAAATTAACTTTTTTATTAAAAATTCATCTTTTTGGCTTATATTTTACTATTAGGTTGAAAATTAAATAATTTTTAAAAATATTAATTGTTTTGGTAAAACATTAACATTTTAGTTGAAAATTAATGTATTTTTTAATTAATGTTTTTTTTATAAAACATTAACCTTCTTGCTAGAAAATTGATCTTTTTCATTAAAAATTTGACTATTTGCTTGAATATTCATCTTTTTAGTTGAAAATTCAACTATTTGTCTGAAAGTTGAACTAGTTTGTTAAAAATTCATATTTCTACAAATTTATTTATTTTGTCAATAATTTAGTTATTCCATTTTTAGAAAATTAATCTTCCGGGTTAAAAATCATCTTTTGGGATGAACGCTTTTGCTAAAAATTATTTTTTTTTAATTTATATTTTCTGTTAAAAATGTAACTATTTTGTTGATTTTTTGTTGTTGATAATCAGTGCTCTTAACAATTTAACTTTTCCATTTTTAGTTAAAGGTTAATATTTTGTTTGAAAATTGATCTCCTCTAGTTAAAAATTTATATGTAATTTGTTAAAAATTGGTCTTTTTAGATCAGAAATTAATATTAGATGAAAATTCATTCTTTTTGGTAGAAAATTAAATTATTTGGTTGAAAATTAACTTTTTATGATAAATTAATATTTTTCATCTCTTCAGCTGAAAATTTAACTATTTGGTTGAAAATTTATTATAACATTTTTTATTAAAAATTGATTATTTTTCTTTGAAAATTCAGTTATAAAATTCCTCATCAAAAATTTATCTTTTTTTTTGAAAATTGAACTATTTGGTTAAAACATGAATCACTTTGATAAAAATTCATGTTATTGGTTAAAGATATAAGTATTTTTTTTAAAATCCCGTTTTTTAATAAAAATTGAATTTTTAACTAAAAATTTAACTAATCCATATTGGTTGCAAATATGGTTAATTTTTGATTTGTAAAAAATTCGCCTTTTTACCTTAAAAATTAAAAAATTATCTTAGTATTATTTTCTCTCTTGACTGAAAAATCTTCCTTGGTTGAGAAATTCAAAATTTATCCCTCTGGTTTGAAAATTCTTTTCGTAGAAATTTATTCCTTTTTCGTTGAAATAAAAATTAAATTTATCTGTTTGTTTAAAAATTCAACTATTCTGTTAAAAAAAAATTAATTTTCATGTGAAAATTTATTCTTTATGTTGATCAATTATAATTTTAATTAGAAAATAATCTGTTTGTCTGAAAATTTCACTGTTTTGTTCAAAATTATTTTTTTTAAAATCATTTTCTTTAGTTTAAAATTCAATTTTTTTCGTTTGAGTTAAAGGTTAATCTCTTTTGTTTAAAATTTAATTATTTTGTTATAAATTATTTTTTGTCTTCAAAATAAATTTTGTTTACTGAAAATTTAACTATTTAATTTGTAGTCTAACCTGACTTTTTTTTAGATAAAAATTGAAAAGATTAGATAATTTAAAATGACTGATTTCATCAATGAGTCAAAATTGACTCTGAATCGGTCACTTTTAACTGATTCAAATTTAGAGCGTAAAAATCTTTTTAAACAATTTTTTATTAATTTTGTTCATATAATTTAATTTCTTTTTTAGGAATTCTAAAAAATATCTTTTTGGCTTAAAAATTCATCTATTCAGTTTTTGCTTAATTCAATCTTTTTTGTTTAAAAATTTGCCCATTTGGTTGAAAATTTAACTATTTGGTTAAAAAACTTTTGAAATAAATTTTTTTTTTCAATAATATTATGAAAATGCAAGAGCAAAAAAGTCCTAAACCGTTTTTTAAAACAAAAAATGCGTCCTTTTAGATTGAAAATTCATATTTTTTTGTAGAAAAGTCATCTTCCTTTAAAATTGAACTTTTTTTTTTAAATTTAAGATTTCGGGTTAAAAATTTTAAAAATATTTTATTGTACTCTTAGTCTTATTTTTTTAATGAAAAATCTATTACGACATTTTTGGTTCAGAATTTATCTCTTTTGTTTAAAAATTCTGTTTATTGGAAAATTTAATTATTTGGTTAAAAATTCAACTACTTTGTTAAAAAATTATTTTTGGTACTTAAAAATTTAACTATTTAATTTTTGTTAAAGTTTAATCTTTTTTTATTAAAAATTCGACCATTTGTTTCAAAATTCATCTATTTTGGTTATTATTTCGTTTCTATGGTTAAAAATTAAACTATTTTGTTAAAAATGTATTTTTTTTGTTAGAATTTAATTCTTTAAACTGCAAACTTGAGTATATACTAAAATTTTTAGTTAAAAAATGTCTTTTTTTTCAGATAAAAATTTATCTTTTTGGTGAAAAATTATTTTTCTTGTTTAAAAATTCATTTTGTATTTATTGAATATTTAACTATTCTTTTAAAGCTTTTTTTTTGTTAAAAATTATTTTTTACTGGAAATTAAACCTTACCGTTTTTGGTTGAAATCCGATTTTGTTAAAAATTATTTTGTTTATCAAAAATTATTTTAAGTTATTTTTATTTTTATTTTAATAATTTATTTATTATTTTATTTATTTTTATTATTATTTTAATTTTATTTATTATTTATTTTATTTCTAAGTATTTAACAATTAATTTTTTTCTAAAATTTATCTTTGAGTTGAAAATTCATTTCCTTTGTGAGAAATGGCACTGTTTGATTGAAACTTCTTTTTTTGGTTCAAAATTAATTTTTTTTTTTTTAAATTCAACTTCTCCATTTTTGGTTAATAATTCATCTTTTTTTGTTAAAAATGTAACTACGTGGTAAAAAATCCATATATTTTGTTAAAAATTAGTCTTTTTTGGTTGAAAATTATTTATATACTGAAAATTTAACTATTCTATTTCTTTTTGGATAGAAACTTCTGTTTTTGGTTAAAATTCAACTTTTCAGTAAAAAAAAAACTTTTTTGAAAATTCGTTTTTTTTTGGCTAAAAATTTAACTAATTTAAAAGAAAATTCAACTCTTTGGTTAAAAATTCGTCTTTTTGTGATGAAAATTTAAAATTTGGTTGACATTTTTTTAGACTGAAATTTTTTTTTGTTTAGAATTAACTTTTTTTGAAAATTTATATTTTGGTGCTAAAAACACAAGTGTTTTTGTTGAAAATTCCACTGTTTGGTTGAAAAATCATCTATTTTGTTGAAAATGAGTGTTTTTTGGATTAATTAAACTATTGTGTATGTAAAATTATTTTCTTTAAATATCCAATATTACATTTTTTGTTAAAAATTTATTTTTTTTATTGGTTGAAAAATTATCGATTTGTTTAAAAAACAAATTTTTGTAAAATTAAATTTTTTGGTTTAAATATCATCTATTACATTTTTCGTTAAGAATTGACCTTTTTTGATTGAAAATTTAACTATTTATTCCAGTTTTGGTTGAAAATTCATCTTTGTAGGTTGAAAATTAAACTATTTGATTAAAAACATTTTGATGCAGAATTCATTTCTCTTTTTCAAAAATTCTACTATTTTGTTGAAAATTTAATTATTTTGTTGAATTTTCAAATTATTTTGTTAAAAAATTATTTTTTTTTATCGAAAATTTTTTTTCCATTAATTGTAAAAGTACAAGAGGTAAAAAGTCTTAAATGGTTTTGTAGATTAAACCTCCATAAAACTTGGTTCTCAACAAGCAACTGAGAGTGCACCATGTCCTGGCTCGATTTTTGCTCACGGATATTCTCGTTTCGTCCTTGGTTTCATCGGGGTTCAAGGCCTTCCGGACGCCGTTATATGTGCACGGTCTTTTTAGTACCAAAGTACATTGAGCAGGAAGTTTACTCTGAATTTTAAAAAACCTGACTTTTTAAAAATTTTTTAGTCTGAAAACGAAAAAAAAATAAAAACTACTTTTTTTTGAAAAATTATATTTTGGGTTTGAAAATCCAAGTGCTTTGTAGAAATTCAACTAGTTGATGGAAATTTGAACTACTTAGTTAAAAATTAATTTTTTAAAGATTCACCTTTTTGGTTAAAAATTTAACTTTTTTGTTGAAAATTATTTTTTTTTTGGTTTACAAATTCATTTTTTTTTAATCTAAAAATTTAATTGTTCCATTTTTTTTCTTAAATTTGAGATTTTTCGTGAGGAATCATCATGAGTTTTAAAAGATATACATGATTGAATATTCAGGGCGTTTTCAAATGGTGTATCATTTAAATTTACGAAAGGTAAAAGGGGAAAAGGGTGAAAGAAAAAAGAATAAAGTAGGAAAGAGATAAGGAAAATAGAAAATGGGGGAAGGATAAGGGAAAATGCGAAAGGAAGAAAGGGGAAATGAGAAAAGGGGTAATAAGAAAAAGGGAAGGGAAAATAAGAAAAGGGGAAAAGGGAAAAAGATGAAGGAAAGGGGAAAATGAAAGAGCAGGGGGGAAAGGAGAAAAGAGGAAATGATAAAAGGGAAATTGAGGAAAGGAAAAAAGGGGTGAAAGTAAAGGGGAAAGGAAAAGGGTGAAATAAGAAAAGGGGGAAAAATAAAAGGGGTAATGAGAAAAAGGGAAGGGAAAATAAGAAAAGGGGAAAGGAAAAATGGGTGAAGGAAAGGGGAAGAGGGAAAAATGAAAGAGAAAAGGGGAAAGGAGAAAAGGGTAAAAAAGAAAAGGAAAAATGAGAGAATGGAAAATAAGGAAAGGAGAAAAAAGGTGAAGGAAAACGGAAAATGGGAAAGGAGAAAATGAAAGATTAGAAAGAGGGAAAAAAGAAAAAAGGAATGAGAAAAGTGGAAGGGCAAATGAGAAAAGGGGAAAAGGGTGAAGGAAAATGGAAGAGGGGAAAATGTAAGAGAAAAGGAGAAAGGAGGAAAAGGCAAATAAAAAAAGGAAAAATGAGAAACGGGGAAATGGGAAGAGGAGAAATAGTAAAAGGGAAAGGGAAAGGGGACATAGGAAAGTGGACATAGGAAAGGGGAAAAGATGAAAAGGGAAAGGGAAACGGGTAAATAAAGAAAGAAGAAATAAGTAAAGGGGAAAAGAGAACAGGGGAAATGTGAGCAGGCAAGTAGGAAAAGGGAAAGGGAAATAAGAAAAGGGGAAAGAGAAAAAGTGAAGTAAGAAAAGGGAAGTGAGAAAAGGGGAAAGTGGATAAGGGAAAAGTAAAGGGAAACGTGTAAGAGAGGAAAATGGAAAATTGGAAAAAAAGATAAGTGAAAAAGAGGAAAGGAATTGGGGAAATAAGAAAAGGGAAAGGAAAAACGAGAAGAATGGAAATAAGAAAAAGGAAAAAGGGAAATAAGGAAAGGGAAAAAGGCAAAAGTCCTGAAAGAAATTTCACTTCAAAAAATTTTTAATAAAAAATGGAATAATAATCTAATAATAAGTGAAATCAAATTGGAATTTACTTTACTTTGGGAAAGTCGAGTCCAGTTGTATAAATTGAACTCGAAAATTTATGCTATCTTTTCAATTCTTTATTTGACTTGCAGACAATACAAAGTTTGAAAGTCGATAAAGGGATAGAAGGAATAAAAAAATGGTAAAAATTGTTTTTATGGTTGTTCGGGGCCTGGCGCTCGGACCCAAAGCGCGTATCGGGACGTGGATCGCAAGTTTACGATCCGGAGAC
Source organism: Amphibolips quercusostensackenii (assembly GCA_032357855.1). Lineage (NCBI taxonomy): Eukaryota > Metazoa > Arthropoda > Insecta > Hymenoptera > Cynipidae > Amphibolips > Amphibolips quercusostensackenii. Next base: position 2,185,877 of record JAUELO010000244.1, on the reverse strand, counting down.
GGTCCGAATTGAGGTGAGTCAGGGTCCCTACCAGACCGCCTACTCAGGGTACCACGCTGAGAAAAATGTTTGTTTGATGCAAACAAACAAATTTTTAACATGAATATGTTCCAGGCACGGGAGTTCGTCGAAAAATCGATACGAAAAATCGACACGAAAAACGTGTAACTCTAACGTCATTATCTATTATGTGTCCGCCTCCAACATATTCATGTTATCACGGTTTTTCTTTACTTGTACAGCAGAAAGTTTTACCCAAAAAGTGTATAAACCGTAAAAGCAGTGTGTGGAAGAGTGGAAGGGGAAAAAGCGAAAAGGAAAATGGGAAACGAGGATGGGAAAGGGAAAATGGAATAGGGGGAAATAGGAAAAGGGTGAAGGTGAATGTAAAAAGGGGAAAAGGGAAAGGTGAGTGTGAAAAGGGGAAAAGGTGAAGGTAAAAGGGAAAAGATAAAAAAAAAATGTGGAAAAGAGAAAAGTAAAAAGGAGAAAAGAGAAAAGTAAAAAGGAGAAAAGAGTCTAGGAGAAAAGAAAAAAGGGAAAAGGAAGAGGGGAAAAGGAAAAGGAACGGGAAAAGGGGAACAGAAAAAGGCGAACAGGGAGAAGGAAAGGGAAAAGGAAAAAAGAGAAAATAGGAAAAGTGTAAAGGGTAAAGAAAAATTAAAAAAAGAGAAAGGGAAAAGGAAAAAGGAAACGGGTAAATTGAAAAGAGGAAATGGGGAATTGGACAATAAGAAAAGGAAAAAGGGAAAGGAAAAAATGGGGAAGGTATAGAAAGAAAAGAGAAAAGGAGAAGGAAAAAGGAAAAAGGAAAAACAAGGGAAAAAGGAAAATGAAAAAGGGGTAAGGAAAAGAGAAAATCGAAAAAGGCAAAATGGAAAAAGGGAAAGTCGAAATAGCAAAGAGAAAATGGGGAAGAGGAAAATGAAAAACATGGATGGGAAAGGGAAAATGGGATAGGGGAAAATATAAAAAGAGTAAAGGTGAATGTAAAAAGGAGAAAAGGAAAAGGTGAGTGTGAAAAGAGGAAAAGGTAAAGGTATAAGAGAACAGATAAAAGAAGATGCGGAAAAGGGAAAAGTAAAAAGGAGAAAAGGGTCCAGGAGAAAAGAAAAAAGGGAAAAGGAAGAGGAGAAAAGGAAAAGGAACGGAAAAAGGGGAGCAGAAAAAGGGAAACGGGAAAAAGAAAACGGGAAAGAAAAAAAGGGAAAATAGGAAAAAGGTAAAGGATAAAGAAGAATAAAAAAAAGGGAAAAGGAAAAAGGAACGGGTGAATTGAAAAGAGGAAATGGGGAATAGGAAATAAGAAAGGGCAAAAGGGAAAGGAAAAAATGGGAAAGGTAGAGAGAAAAAAGAGAAAAGGAGAAGGTAAAAGGGAAAACAGAGGAAAAGGAAAAATAAAAAGGGGGAAAGGAAAAGAAAAAACGAAATGGGGAAGAGAAAATGTGGAAGAGGAAAATGGGAAAAGGAAAATGGGAAACGGGGATAAGAAAGGGAGAATGGGATAGAGGGAAATAAAAAAGGGTAAAGGTGAATGTAAAAAGGAGAAAAGAGGAAGGGGAGTGTAGAAAGAGAGAGAGAGAGGACAGGGGAAGAAAAAAGGAAAACAAGGGAAAAGGGAAAATGAAAAAAGGAAAATGGAAAATTGGAATAAGAAAAAGGGAAAGGAAAAAATGGGAAAGGTAGAGAGAGAAAAGAGAAAAGGAGAAGAAAAAAGGGAAAACAGGGGAAATGGGAAAATAAAAAAGGGGAAAGGAAAAGGGGAAATGGAAAGAAGGAAAAACGAAATGGAAAAAAGAAAATGGGGAAGAGGAAAATAGGAAAAGTAAAATGGGAAACGGGGATAAGGGGAAGGGAGACTGAGATGAAGGGAAATAGAAAAAGAGTAAAGGTGAATGTAAAAAGGAGAAAAGAGAAAGGGGAGTGTAAAAAGGGAAAAAGGTGAAGATATAAGGGAAAAGATAAAAGGGGATGTGGGAAAGGGAAAAATGAAAAGGAGAAAAGGGTCCAGGAGAAAAGAAAAAAGGAAAAAGGAAGAGGGGAAAAGGAAAGGGAACGGGAAAAGGGGAACAGAAAAAAGAGGAACGGGAAAAAGGAAACAGGAAAGAAAAAAAGGGCAAATAAGAGAAAGGGAAAAGAAAAAAGGAAAAAAGTAAAATGAAAAAAAGAAAATGGGGTATTGGAAATGAGAAAAGGCAAAAGAGAAAGGAAAAAAATGGGAAAGGGAAAGAGAGAGAGAGGACAGGGGAAGAAAAAGGGAAAACAAAGAAAAAGTGGAAATGAAAAAAGGAAAATGGGAAATTGGAAAGAGGTAATAGGGAAGAGGAAAATGGGAAAAGGAAAATAAGAAAAGGAAAATGAGAAACGGGGATGGGCAAGGGAAAATAGGATATTTGGAAATAGTAAAAGGGTAAAGGTGAATGTAAAAAGGGAAAAAGGGAAAGGTGAGTGTGAAAATGGGAAAAGGTAAAGGTATAAGAGAAAAGATAAAAGGGTATGTGGAAAAGGGAAAAGTAAAAAGGAGAAAAGAGTCGAAGAGAAAAGGAAAAAGGAAAAGGAAGAGAGGAAAAGAAAAAGAAACGGGAAAAGGGAAACAGAAAAAAGGGACCGGGAAAAAGGAAACGGAAGAGGGAAAATGGGAAAAGGGGAAAAGGCTAAAAGGTAAAGAAAAATGAAAAAAAGAGAAAGAGAAAAGAAAAAGGAAAAGGGTAAATTGAAAAGAGGAAATCGGAAATTGGAAATAAGAAAAGGGAAAAGGAAAAAGGAAAAATAGGAAAGGTAGAGAGAGAAAACAGGAAAGGGGAAGAAAAAAGGGAAAACAGGGAAAAAGAAAAAATGAAAAAGGGGAGAGGAAAGGGGGAAATTAAAAAAAGGGAAAGGGTAAATTGGAAAGAGAAACTGGGGAAGAGGAATTAAGAAAAGGGAAAAGAAAAAGGGAAAGAAGACAAGAGGAAAAGGTTGAGAGGTAAAAGGGGAAAGAGAAAAAGAAAAAGCAGCAAATAGAAAAGGAAAAACAAAAAAGGGAAGCAGAAATTGAAAATAGGAAATAGGTAATTGAAAATAAGAAAAGGGGAAAGGCAAAGGGAAAGAGGGAAAGGTGTAGAGGAAAAGAGGAAAGCGGAAAGAGAAAAAGGAAAAGGGGTAAAGGGTAAAGAGAAAATGAATAAGGGGAAATGGGTAAATAAGAAATAGGAAGGGAAAAGTGGAAGGGGAAAGGAAAAATTGGGAAAGAGAAACAAGGAAGGGGGAAACAGGAAAGGGAAAACAGTAAAAGGGGGAAATGTATAAAGGGGTAAAGGGGAAAGGAAACAAAGATAAAGGGGAAAGGGGAAATTTGGAATGCGGTTTATTTGATTTAAACCAATTTTTATTTGAATTGAACAAACTTCCTTTAAATGAATACAAGTTTTATTTTAATAAAAAAATTGATTTTTATTGAAGAATAACTTGTTTTTTGTTCAAATTGGAACCGAGGTAATAGAACCGAATGAAAAAATTCAATTATTCTTGGCTAAATTTATTTCCATTTTTAATTTAAAAAATATCTTTTTTAGCTTTAAACTAATTTTTTTTTTAGTTGAAAACTTATCTTTCTTGGTTTAAAAATGAACCACTTTAGCAGAAAATTCAACTATTTGACTGAAAATATTAATTTAAAAAAAAATCACCTAGCAGAAAATTAACTTTTTTTTGAAAATTTGTCTTTTTTGTGTTGAAAATTAATTTTCTGCTTTAAAAATTCATCTTTTTGTCTGAGAATTCAACTATTTCTGTGAAAATTCTTCTTTTTGTTAAATTTAACTGGTAGAAAATTCGTTTTATCATAAAAATTAATTTCTAAAATGAAAATGTAACTATTCCATTTTTGGATGACAACTTATTTTTTTTTTCATTTTTTCTTTGTAAAAATTTATAGTTTCGGGTAAAAAATTAAACTGTTTTGTGGCAGTATAATCTTTTTTAGTTAAAAATTAAACTATTTTGCTGAAAACCCCCACTATTTTTTTTAAATGAAACTATTTGTTTATGAAATAGGTGCTTGATGGAACATTGTTTTTCTAAATTCATTATTAAAGGTGAAAATGTAGTTATTTCATTTTTAATAGAAATGTGATCTTTTTGATATCAGAAATAATTTTTTTTTAGTAGAAAAATGATCTTTTTTTGCTTAAAATTAAAAAATTTGTTTGAAAATTCAACTATTTTGGCGAAAAATTCGAATATTTGGTATCGCTTTGAAAATTCAACTGTTTTGTAAAAAAATGATCTGTTTTAATTAAAAAGTAAAATATTTGGTTGAAAATTCAACTATTTATTTGAAAAATTAATTACTAGTAGAAAATTAACTCTTTTATTCAAAAATTAGTTTCGGGTGCAAAATTCCACTGTTTTGTGGAGAAATGATCTTTTTTACTTGAAAATTAAAATATTTGGTTTAAAATTTAACTATTTTAATAGAAAAATTGAAAAGTTGGTGTGGGTTTAAAAATGCAACTGTCTTATAGAAAAATAATCTTGTTTAGTTTAAAATTGAAATATTTAGTTGAAAATTGAACTATTCATTTAAAAAATTAACTTTTAGCTGTGGTATCAATTATTTTGTTTAGAAAATCATATTTTTGCTTGATTTGACTGCTAAAAAATTCATTTTATGTTGATTATAAATTGGCAAACTAAAAATGTAAATATTCTATTTTTGGATGAAGACTTATATTGTTTAGTTAAAAAATTTTTTTTTTTTATTAAAAATTAGGCTATTTTGCTAGAAAATTAACTTACTTTGTTAAAATTTAAACTATTATTTTAAAAAATAAACTACTTTTTAAAAATTTTGTTTTCTCATAATAAATTAATTTTTTAAACTGCAAATGTAACTATCCTAATTTTTTATTGTTAAAAACTGATCTTTTTTGGTTGAAAACAAATCCTTTTGTGAAAAAATCGTCTATTTTGTAAAAATTTGTCTTTTTGGGTAGAATATGAATTTTCCTCTTTTTAAATTCATCTTTTTATCTGTAGATTTAACTATTCTGTTAATTTTTTTGCAAACATTAGTGTTGGTTTAACAATGCAAGTGTTTTGTGAAAAAATTATCTTGTTCATTCAAAAATTTAAATATTTGGTTAAAAATTAAACTATTTATTTTCAAATTTAATTAATTAGCACAAAATTAACTTTTTTGTTAAAAAAATTAGGGTCAGGTGAAAATTAAACTGTTTTGTGTCAAAATAATCTTTTTTATTTAAAAATTAAAACATTTAGTTGATAATTCAAATATTTCGGTAGAAAATTTAAATATTCAGCGTCGGTTTAAAAATTTAAATATTTAGCGTTGGTTTTAGGTGAAAATTAAACTGTGTTGTAAAAATAATCTTTCTTATTTAAAATTAAAACATTTAGTTGATAATTCAAATATTTTGGTAAAAAACTTAAATATACAGCGTCGGTTTAAAAATTTAAATATTTAGCGTCGGTTTTAAAATTCAACTATTTTGATTAAAAATTAAAATATTTGGCATTGGTTTGAAAATTCGAATATTTTGTTGAAAATTCAATTATTTTGGTAAAAAATTTAAATAATGGTTTCGGTTTGAAAATTCAACTGTTTCGTGAAAAAATAATTTTTTTAACTTGAAAATCAAAAGATTTTGTTGAAAATTCAACTATTTTAGTTGAAAATTTAAATATATAGCGTCGGTATGAAAATTCAACTATTTTGGTTAAAAATGTAAATATTTGGCATCGGTTTGAAAAGTCAAATATTTGGTTGAAAATTCAATTATTTTGGTAAAAAATTAAAATAATTGGTGTCGGTCAGAAAATTCAACTGTTTTGACGAAAATGAATTTTTTCAGTTTACAATTAAAACATTTGGTTGAAAATTGAACTATTTTGGAAAAAAATTTAAATATTTGGCATCGTTTTCAAAATTTAAATATTTGATTGAAAATTTAATCATTCTGGTAAAAACTTTAATAATTGGTGCTGATCTGAACATCCATTTGTTTTTTGGAAAAATGACTGTTTTAGTGGAAAATTAAAACATTTGGTTGAAAATTCAACTATTTTAGAAAAAAATTTAAAATACTTAGCATTGGTTTAAAAATTTAAATATTTGGTTGAAAATTTATTTGTTAGGTAAAAAATTTAAATAATTCGTGTCGGCAGCAAACTCAACTGTTTTGTAGAGAAATGATTTTTTTTTACCTAATAATGCAAACATTTGGTTGAAAATTCAACTATTTTGTTAAAAATTACAATACTTGGCTTTGGTTTAAAAATTTAAACATTTGGTTTTCTAATTTAACTATTTTGGTAAAAAATTTAAATAATTGGTGTCGGCCAGAAAATTCAACTGTTTTGTGGAAAAGCGATTTTTTTTAGTTGAAAATTAAAACATTCGCTTGAAAATTCAACTATTTTGGTAAAATTTTTTAATATTTGGCGTCGGTTTGATAATTAATCTGTTTTGTTTAAAAATTATCTTTTTTATTTAAAAATCAAAAAAGTTTAATAAAAATTCCACTACTCTGTTAAATTTTTTTCAATATTTCGCTTCGGTTTGAAAATTTAACTATTTTGGTTAAAAATTTAAATATTTAGCGTCGGTTTTAAAACTCAAATATTTAGTTGAAAATTTAATTATTAGGGTAAAAAATGTAAATAGTTGGTGTCGGTCAGAAAATTCAACTGTCTTGTGGAAAAATTATTTTTTTTTTTAGTTAAAAATTAAAACATTTGGTTGAAAATTTAATTATTTCGGTAAAAATTTAAATATTTGGCATTGGTTTAAAAATTAAACTGTTTCGTTAAAAAATTATCTTTTTTAGTTAGAAGTTAAAACATTTGATTGAAAATTCGACTATTCTGGTAAAAAATTTAAATATTTAGCATCGGTTTGGAATTTCAACTATTTTTCTTAAAAATGTAAATATTTGACATAGGTTTGAAAATTCAAATATTTGTCCCAACATTCAACTATTTTAGTAAAAAAATTTGATAATTGCTGCCGGTTCGAAAATTCGATTGTTTTATGGAAAAATGATCTTTTTTAGTTAAAAATTAAAACATTTGGTTAAAAATTCAATTACTTTGGTACAAAATGTGAACAAATCGTGTCGGTCAGAAAATTCAACTGTTTTCTGGAAAAATGATATTTTTACTTAAAAATTAAAACATTTGGTTGAAATTCAAACTATTTTAGTAAAAAATTACAATACTTGGCATTGGTTCGAAAATTCAAACATTCGGTTGAAAATTCAACTATTTGGGTAAAAAATTCAAATAATTGGTGTCGGACAGAAAATTTAACTGTTTTGTGGAAAATTATTTTTTTTAGTTGAAAATTAAAACATTTGGTTGAAAATTCAACTATTTTGGTAAAAACTTTTAATATTTGACATCGGTTTGAAAATTCAAATATTTGGTTGAAAATTCAACTATTTTGGTAAAAAATGTAAATAATTGGTGTCGGCCAGAAAATTTTACTGTTTTGTTAAAAAGTAATTTTTTTTAGTTGAAAATTTAAATATTTGGTTCAAAATTCAACTATTTTGGTTAAAAATTTAAATATTTGACATCGGTTTGAAAATTCAATATTTGGTTGAAAATTCAATTATTTTGGTAAAAAATTTAAATATTTCGTGTCGGTCTGAAAATTCAACAGTTTTGTGAAAAAATAATTTTTTTTAGTCAAAAGAAATTAACATATTTGGCATCGGTTTGAAAATTTAAATATTTGGTTGAAAATTTAATTATTTTGGTAAAAAATTTAAATAATTTGTGTCGGTCTGGAAATTTAACTGTTTTGTGAAAAATGATTTTTTTTGTTGAAAATGAAAACATTTGCTTGAAAATTCAACTATTTTGGTAAAAAATTAAAATACTTAGCATCGATTTAAAAATTTAACTATTTTGGTTAAAAATTTAAATATCTGACATCGGTTTGAAAATTTAAATATTTGATTGAAAATTCAATTATTTTAGTAAAAAATTTAAATAATTTGTGTCGGTCTGAAAATTCTACTGTTTTTGAAAAAATGATTTTTTTTTTGTGAAAATTCAAAGATTTGGTTGAAAATTTAACTATTCTGGTAAAAAATTTTAATATTTGGCGTTGGTTTGAAAATTCAGCTGCTTTGTAGAAAATCGATTATTTTTTAGTTGAAAATTAAAATATTAGGCTTAAAATTCAACTATTTTAAAATTTTTTATATATTTGTCATTGGTTTGAAAATTCAAATATTTGATCAAAAATCCAATCATTTTGGTAGAAAATTTAAATATTTCGTGTCGGTCTGGGAATTCAACTGTTTTGTGGAAAAATAATTTTTTTTCAGTCAAAATTTAAACATTTAGTAGAAAATTCAGGTATTTCAGTGAAAAAATATTAGGCTGAAAATTTAGCTATTTTAGGAAAGAAATTACAATATTTGGCATTGGTTTGAAAATTAAAATATTTGGTTAAAAATTCAATTATTTTGGTGAAAAATTTAAATAATTGGTGTCAGTCTGAAAATTCAACTGTCTCATGGAAAAATAATTTTTTTAAATTTTAAATTGGAACATTCAGTAGTTTTCTGATAATTGCCATTTAGTGACTAAATTTCTTAAAATTGAAAAATTGTCCAAGTTTGGAGTTTCTAATTTAAGTACGAAAAAATATAAAAAATCAAGTTTATTTCTTGCAAAAATTATTTAAATTTAGATGAATTTTTCATACGGATATGCCTCTTTTGCTTTACTATAAGACCGGTGTGCAAGCGACCTCGGCCTTCACTGTTTACTTTTTTAACGACGTGTACTGAGGGGGTGGG
>JAUELO010000244.1:2140253-2152097 GCA_032357855.1 Amphibolips quercusostensackenii | reverse complement strand
TAAAAATTGATCTTTTATTTAAGAATTCATTTTTTGAATCGAAACTAATTTTTTTCATCTGAAAAGTCAACTATTTCATTGGTAGTTAAGAATTTATCTTTTCTTTTTGAAAATTTAACAACATTCCTGAAATTTTATTTTTTGGGTGGAGATACTGGAAACGCATTATCTTAGTTATAAATTCGTTTTCTTGGTTGAATATTTAACTATTTTGCTGAAAAACCGCTTTTTTTAGTGAAAACCTCAATTTCTTAAATTAAAGTATTTGGTTAAATTAAAGTATTTGGTAAATCAAGAATTTGGTTGAAAATTAATTTTTGTTTTTGAAAATTCATGTATTTTGTTGTAAATTCGTCCTTTTTTTCAAAAATTAATTTTCTTGGTTGAAAATTTATTTGTTTTTGAAAATTTAATTACTTTGCTGAAAGTTAAATTGCTTTGTTAAAAATTCTTTTTTTGGTTGAAAAATTAACTATTATATTGAAATTTCATCTCTCTGATTGGAAATTTATTTCGCTTTTAAAAAATTTGTTGATTTTTTGGTGAAAAATTAATTTTTGAAATAGCAAATATAATTTTTTAATTTTTGATTGAAAATTTGTCTTTTTTTATTGAAAACTTAACTAGTTTGTTGAGCATTTTTTTCGATAGAAATTATATTGTAATATCGTAAATTTAATTTTTTCATTTTACTTTGAAAATTTATCTTTTTTTTTTTATAATTTAACTATATTGTTAGAAAGTTGTTTTTTGAAATAAAAATCAATTTCCAACTGAAAATTCAAGTATCTTAGTTGAAGATTAATCATTTTAGTTGAAAATTAATATTTTCAGTTTAAAATTTAATTCTCTTGTTGAAAATTTATTTTTTAAATTCAAAATTCAACTACTTTGTTGAAAATTGATTTTTTCAATTCATTCTTTTCCAGTAGAAAATTAATTTTCTCGATTGAAAATTCAACTATTTGCTTAAAAGTTAATCTATTTTGTTAAAAAATTTTTAATTTTGTTAAAATTCAATCTGCTTTGTTTGAAGGCGGAGTAATCTTAGGTAATCCAGGGTAATTCTGTATATAGAGGTAATCCATGGTAATCCAAAGTAATCCTTGAACTCGACCAATTAATTTAACTTTAAGTTAATGTTTAATTAATTTTTTCCGTTTCAAGTCTTTTAAACTTTAATTTAATTTACGAGACAATTAGGTACCTCGTAGAAAATCTGAAGTACAAAGTTTAATTCAGAGTCAATTACAGTCACTCTGAGAGATAACCTGTTTTCTCAAGTGCAGACAGATTACACACCCAACGGCTTTCAATCAGGATTTAAAAATCAATAAAAAAATGCGCGTTAATCATAATCAAAGTTAAAATAATATTAACAAAAAATGACACTTGGTCTTGGCCGGTCCAGTTAATAAACAGAAAGAGAAATAAATTTTTTGTGGCTTTTCCATCCTGGCTATTTGTCCTCCTGATCGTCGGTGCCACTCGTAGGTACCTACTTCGAGGCCAATGATTCGCCTGTTACCGGAGTCATAATTCTCTACGAAGGTCACTCCAACTCTCGAATCCAAGTCCTTGAATACCAGGGCTCCAAAGACTCACTTTCCTCCAGATTTATTCTCAAATCTCAAATCACCAATAACAAATCTAATTTTTTATTCAATTTAGAGACCCTCGCAAAAAATCTCTAAAAACATATCATTCATCTCATCAACCTTTTCTTTTTAAGAACCAATTATCCCCCCTTTTTCCCCTGTTTTCAAGATTTATTTTTAACTCTTAGATCATAAATCTCAAATCACAAATCTGGTTTTTATAGATCAGTATTATTTATAGATCTCAATTTTATAGATCATTTGATTTGCCTTGAATGAACACATTTTTTCTTTTATTACATCAACTTTAAATTATGAGAATAAGACTATTTTTACTATGAAAATCGATTTTCAATAAAATATAAGTGGCCATAACATTATTACTCTTCAATAAAATAGATTAATATCATAGATTAATTGATTCGTCTAAAATCGAGAAATCTTTTTCATTATTGCATCAACTTTGCATTATGTTAATGAAAAAAGTTTTACTATAAAAAACCGTATTTTTAAATATTATGCATAACCATATCTTTCTTACTCTTTAATAAAATGTATGAATTATAGCTTAATCAACTTGTTTTAAATGATCACATATTTTCTATTTATGCATCAACTTTCAATTATTAGAATGGAAAAATTTTCACTATAAAAATTGATTTTTAATATAAAATAAATAAAGATAACGACCTTACTCTTTGATAACATGTGTTAATATTATAGTTCAATTGATTCGTTTTGAACTGAGGAATCTGTTATATTTTTGCATCAACTTTGATTTATGTTAATGAAAAAACTTTTACTATAAAGACCGTATTTTTAAATATTATGCATTACCGTATCTTTCTTACTCTTCAATAATATGTATCAATATTATATATCAATCGATTCGTCTCAAATCAACACATCTTTTCCATTTTTACATCAACTTTTAATTATAAAAATGAGAAAATTTTGTATCATAAAAATTAAATATAAGTTTTAAATATAATATAAATAGCGAGAACTTCCTTACCATATATTAAAACGCATTAACATTCTCGGTCAATTAATTCGCCTTGATTAAATTAATTTTGTTATATTCCTATATCAACTTTGAATTATGTTATGAAAAAAGTTTCACTATAATGTACTTTTAAATATTATGCATTACCACAGCTTTTCTACTCTTCAAAAAAATGTATCAATATTGTATGTAAATCGATTCTTCTCGAATCAACACATCTTTTCCATTTTTACATTAACTTTGAATTATGAGAATAAGAAAATTTTCACTATAAAAATCGGTTTTTAATATAATATAAATAGCGATAATTTCGTTACTATAGGTCAATTGATTTGCCTCGAACCAACGAATCTTTTATTTTCTTGCGTCAATTTTCAATTATATTATTGAAAAAAATGTTACTATAAAAAAAATATTTTCAAATTTTATGCATTATCTTAGCTTTCTTATTCTTTAATAAAATGGATCAATATTATAGCTCAATAGATTCGTCTTGAATGAACACATCTTTTCCATTTTCACATCAGGTTTAAATTATCAGAATGGGAAAATTTTCACTATAAAAATCGATCTTTAATATAATATAAATGGAGGTAACGAACTTGATCTTTGATAAAATGTGTTAATATTATAGGTCAATCAATTCGTTTCGAACCAAGGAATCTTTTATGTTTCTGCATCAACTTTAAATTATGTCAATGAAAAAACTTTTACTATAAAGACAGTATTTTCAAATATTATGCATTACCATAGCTTTCTTACTCTTCAACAAAATGTATCAATATTATGTGTCAATCGTTTCATCTCAAATCAACACATCTTTTCTATTTTTACATCAACTGTAAATTATGACAATGGGAAAAATTTTAATATTAATATTGATTTTGAATATAATATGAATAGCAAAAACTTTCTTACCCTTCAATAAAATGTATTCATATTGTAGGTCAATCGATTCGTCTCAAGCCAAGGAATCTTTTATGTTTTTGCATCAACTTTGAATTATGCTAACGAAAGAAATTTTACTATAAAAAACCGTATTTTCACATTTTATGCATTACAATAGCTCTCTTATTCGTCAATGAAATGAATCAATATTGTATGTCAATCGATTCGTCTTAAATCAACACATCTTTTCTATTTTTACATCAACTGTAAATTATGAGAATGGGAAAAATTTTACTATAAACATTGATTTTTGATATAATATGAATAACAAAAACTTCCTTACCCTTCAATAAAATGTATTCATATTATAGGTCAATCGATTTGTCTCAAATCAATTAATTTTTTATATTCTTGCATCAACATTATATTACAGTAATGATAAAGGTTGACTATAATAAACCGTATTTTCAAATATTACGCATTACCATAGCTTTCTTACTCTTCAATAAAATGTATCAACATTGCATGTCAATCGATTCGTCTTAAATCAACACATATTTTCTAATTTCACATCAACTTTAAATTATCAGAATGGGAAAATTTTCACTATAAAAATCGATTTTTAATATAATATAAATGGAGTTAACAACCTTATCTTTTGATAAAATGTGTTAATATAATAGGACAATCCATTCGTTTCAAACCAAGAAATTTTTCATATTTTTGCATCAACTTTGAGTTATGCTGATGAAAAAAATTTTACTATGAAAAACCGTATTTGAAAATTTGATGCATTACAATAGCTCTCTTATTTTCCAATAAAATGAATCAATATTGTATGTTAATCGATTCGTCTCGAATTAACACATCTTTTCTGTTTTCACATCAACTTTAAATTATGAGAATCAGAAAATTTTTAATATGACAATCGATTTTTAATGAAATATAAGTGACCATAACTTCCTTACTCTTTAATAAAATGTATTAACACCATAGATCAATTGATCCGTCTCATACCAAGAAATATTTTATTTTCTTGCGTCAATTTTAAATTATGTTAATGAAAAAAATTTTACTATAAAAAACCGTATTTTCAAATTTTATGCATTATCATAGCTTTCTTATTCTTTAGTAAAATAAATCAATATTATAGCTCAATCGATTCGTCTCGAATGAACACATCTTTTCTATTTTTGCATCAACTTTAAATTATCAGAATGGGGAGATTTTCACTATAAAAATCGATTTTTAATGTAATATAAATAAAGATAACGACCTTACTCTTTAATAAAATGTTTTAATATTATATATGTCAAATGGCTTGCCTCAAATTAAGAAATCTTTTATATTTTTGCATCAACTTTGAATCATGGCGATGAAAAAAATGTTGCTATAAAAAACCGTATTTTATAATGTAAGGCATTACCACATCTTTTTTCCTCTTCAATAAAATGTATCAATATTATATATCAATCGATTCGTCTCAAATCAACACATCTTTTCTATTTCTACATCAACTTTAAATTATGAGAAACAGAAAATTCTCAATGTAAAAATGGATTTTTAATATAATATAATTAGCGATTACTTACTTACTCTTTAATAAAATGTATTAATATCATAGATCAATTGATCCGTCTCAAACCGAGAAATATTTTATTTTCTTGCGTCAATTTTAAATTATGTTAATGAAAAAAATTTTACCATAAAAAACCGTATTTTCAAATTTTATGCATTACCATAGCTTTCTTATGCTTCATTAAAATGAATCAATATTATAGCTCAATCGATTCGTCTCAAATGAACACATCTTTTCTATTTTTGCATCAACTTTAAATTATTAGAATTGGGAGATTTTTACTATAAAAATCGATTTTTAATGTAATATAAATAAAGGTAACGACCTCACTCTTTAATAAAATGTGTTAATATTATATATGTCAAATGTCTTGCCTCAAATTAAGGAATCTTTTATATTTTTGCATCAACTTTGAATCATGGCAATGAAAAAAATGTTGCTATAAAAATCCGTATTTTAGAATATTAGGCATTACCATATCTTTCTTTCTCTTCAATAAAATGTATCAATATTATATATCAATCGATTCGTCTCAAATCAACACATCTTTTCTATTTTCACATCAACTTTAAATTATGAGAATGAGAAAATTTTCAATGTCAAAATGGATTTTTAATATAATATAATAAGCGATTACTTCCTTACCCTTTAATAAAATGTAATAATAAAATTATAGGTCAATCGATTCGTCTCAAACCAAGAATTCTTTTATATTCTTGAACCAAGTTTGAATAATGTTAATGAACAAAGTTTTATTATAAAAAACTGTATTTTCAAAACTATGTATTACCATAGCTTTATCATTTTTTTAAAAAATGTATAAATATTATATGTCAATCTATTCGTCCCGAATCAACACATCTTTTCCACTTTCACATCAACTTTCAGTTATGAGAATAAGAAAATTTTGTCGAAAAAATTGAAAACATGGTTTTAATATAATATAAATAGCGATTACTTCCCTAGCCTTTGCTAAAATGTATTAATATTATAGGTCAATCGATTCGTCTCAAACCAATTAATTTTCTATATTCTTGCATCAACTTTGAATTATGTTAATAAAAAATTTGTACTATAATAAACCGTATTTCCAAGTATTATGCAATACTATAGCTTTGCCACCCTTCAATAAAATGTATCAATATTGTATGTTAATTGATTCGTCTGAAATCAACACATCTTTTCTATTTTTACATCAACTTTAAATAATGAAAATGAAAAAATTTTTACTATTGAAATCGATTTTGAATATCATATAAATAGCGATGATTTCTTTATTGTAGATCAATCGATTCGTCTCAAACCAAAGAATCTTTTTTATCCTTGCATCAATTTTGAATTTTATTAATAAAAAAAGTTTTGCTATAAAAAAAATATATTTTTAAATATTAGGCATTGCCATAGCTTTCTTACTCTTCAATAAAATGTATGATTATTAGAGTTCAATCCGTTCGTCCTAAATCAACACATCTTTTCTATTTTCACATCAACTATAAATTATTAGAATGAAAAAATTTTTACCATAAAAAGCGATTTTTAATATAATATGAATAGCGATGAGTTCTTTGTTATAGGTAATTTGATTCGTCTAAAACTGAGGAATCTTTTTCATTCTTGCATCAATTCTGAATTTTGTAAATAAAAAAAGTTTGGCTACAAAAAAACTGTATTTTTAAATATTAGGCATTACCATAGCTTGCTTACTATTTAATAAAATGTATCAATATTATATCTTAATCGAATTGTCTCGAATGATCCTATCTTTTCTATTTTCGCATCAACTTCCAATTATCAGAATGGGAAAATTTTCACTATGAAAATCGATTTTTAATTAAATATAAGTGACCATAACTTCCTTACTCTGTAAAAAAATGTATTAATATCATAGACCAATTGATTCCTCTTAAACCAAAAATCTTTTATTATCTTGCGTCAATTTGGAATTATGCTAATGAAAAAAATGTTACTATAAAAAACCGTATTTTCAAATTTTATGCATTGCAATAGCTCTCTTGTTCTTCGATAAAAAGAATCAATATCATATATCAATCGATTCGTCCCGGTTCAACACATCTTTTCCATTTTCACATCAACTTTCAATTATGAAAATAAGAAAATTTTTACAATAATAATCGATTTTTTAAGCTGTATAAATAGCGATAATTTCCTTATCATAGGTCAATCGATTCGTCTCGCACCAAGAAATCTTTCATATTTTTGCATCAACTTAAAATTATATTAATGAAGAAATTTTTACTATAAAAAACCGTATTTTTGAATGTTATGTATTAGAATAGCTTTTTTACTCTTCAATAAAATGTATCAATATTATAGCTTAATCGAATCATCTCGAATAATCCCACCTTTTCTATTTTTGCATCAACTTCCAATTATCAGAATGGAAAAATTTTCACTATGAAAATCGATTTTCAACATAATATAAATAAAGATAACGTCTTAACTCTTTGATAAAATATGTCAATATTATAGGTCAATCGATTCGTCCCGAACCAAGGAATCTTTTATTTTGTTGCATCAACTTTAAATGGAGTTTATAGAAAAAGTTTCGCTATAAGAAACTGATTTTTAAAATATCATAAAGTAAAAATAAGTCCTCCAAATTTCATCTATTTATCTGCAACCGTTTTTAAGTTATCTTGTTCTCAAAAAAGTGTGTGACATACACACATACATCCACACACATCCGGAATATCGCTCAGAACATTGTATTAGGCATTTTTAAATAGAGGAGCATTTAATTAAATCAATTTAAAAATTTTAGAAAATGTCACCATTTCAAAGAAAGCATGTAATTTATCTCTTCAATCTTCTCTTTTCAAGAAAATCCTTATTCCTCCTTTTGTTCTTGTTTTCAAAAAATTTTCTGATTTCCCCTTTCTCTCAATTTTTCGCTTAAATACAAACTGAATTAATTAAGCCCCAAACGCAAAAAAAGTCTTCATAAACTGCGTTACCAATTTTGGGCGATTTACCCCCCCCCCCCAAAAAAAAAAAAAAGTAACGCCGTCCAAAATTTTCTTAAAACAGAAAAAGTAGGGTGATTTTTAATAAAATTAGGAAAATAATAGCAGAATCAAATCATTTAAATAAAATTAATGTAAATTACCCAAAAAGTTAATTTTTTAACAAAAAGTTGAGTTTTTAACAAAATAGTTGAACTTTTAACCAAGTACTTAAATTTTTAAGCAAAAAAGACAAATTTTTTTTAAAGATGACTTCTACCATAAAGGATAAATCTTTCATTTAGAAGGACAATATTTTAACAAAACCGTTAAATTCTCGATCCGAAAATATGATTTTTGAACAAAAAAGTTATTTTTCAACCAAATAGTTTAATTTTTAAGTCAAAAAATTTTTTTTACGAAACAGTTGAATTCTCGATCCGAAAAAATTAATTCTTAACGAAAGAGTTGAATCTTTAACTAAAAAGATAAATTTTTAACCACAAAAAATTTTCTAACCAGTTGAATTAAACGAATAAAAAAAAGGAATTTTTAACAAACTAATTTAATTCTTAATCAAAACGATAAATTTTTCAACAAAAAGATTACTTTTCTAACCCAAAAGAATAATTTTCTTTAAAATACATGAATTTACAACCAAATAACAGAATTTTCAACCGAAAAAGATCAATTTTTAACCACAAATCGAATACTAAAATTTTCAGTAAAAAATTAACTTTTATTTTAAAGATGAACGAAAAAAAATAGTTAAATTTTTAACCAAACAGATGAATTCTCAACCAAGAAGATTAATTTTCTACCTAAAAAAAGTAGAATTTTGGACAAAATACATGAATTTTTAACCAAAAAGATACATTTTTAACCCAAAAATAGATAAATTTTCATCGAAAATATAAAAGTAGATTTTTTGATTAAGAAGAACTAACTTTTAATCATAAACAGACGGACATTAGAAAAAAATTAATGTAATTTCATTTGATATTTTAAAAAAAGAAACTCTGGAGATTAATTTTCTATAAAAAAGAACAAATTCTCAATAAAATATTCGATTTTTCTACCAAAAAAGATCAATTTTCAACAAAAAAGAAATAGTTAATTTTCCCTTAAGAACAATTAATGTTCAACTGAGAAAGCTAATTTATCAAGAAAATAGGTAAATTTTCACCAAATCAAATAAAAAAATCCAAAATCTGTATAAAAAACGTTGCAAAAACGTTGCACAATCAAATTTTCAATAAAATAGTTAAATTTTCAACTAAAAAGATAAATTTTCAACCTAAAAAATTATTTTATACCGAAATCGACGAATTTTGAAGAAAATATATAAATTTTCCCCCAAAACCATTAATTTTCTACTAAAAAATTTAAACCTTAAACAAAATACATGAATTTTCGACCAAATAATTAAATTGTCAACCAAAAAAAAAAACCAATCATAAGCTATGAATGGAATAGTGAAATTTTCAGTAAAAAAAATTCATTTTCAAATATAAAAAAGTATTTTTAAGAAAATAGTTAGATTTTTAAATAAAAATATAAATTTTCAACCCATTACTTGAATTTATAAGCAAAAAATATTAATTTTCAACCAAAGATTAAAAAATTAAATTTTTTTTGAATGAGTTAATTCTCAACTAAAAAAAAAGAAAGGAACTTTTAAAAAAATGGTTGAATTTTTAACCAAAAAGATGAACTTTTAACCAAGAATATTAATTTTATACACAAAAAAGTAGAATTTTGAAAAATATACATGAATTTGGAAACAAATACATGAATGTTCAACGAAATAATTGAATTTAAAAGCAAAAAGGATCGATTTTCGAACAAAAACTAAACAGTTAAATTTAAAAAAAAAAAATTAATTTTCAACTAAAATAAAGAAACGAATTTGCTACAAAACAGTTAAAAAATTTTCACCTCAAAAGTTGAATTATCTACAAAAAAGTAAATTTTCTTACAAACAATAAATTTTCAACAAAAAAATATTAGTTTTACTTAAACTTTAAACATTAAAATTTAAAATTTTTAAAATTAATCTTCTATAACCAAATAGAAATTTTCAACAAAATAGTTAAGTTTTCAAATAAAAAAATTAATTTTTTACCCAAAATGTCTAATTTTTAACAAAGTATATGAATTTTCAATCGAATAGTTAAATTTACGACTAAAAATATCACATTTCATTAAATAGCTGAATTTTCAAACATAAAATAATATTTTTCAACCAAAAAACAGTTGAATTTTCAGTTAAAAAATTTAAATTTCACCAAAAAAACAAATTTTCATCAAAATACATGATTTCTTAGCCAAATAGTTAAATTTTCAGTAAAAAAATTAATTCTTAACAAAAAAAAAATAAATTTTCAACAAAATAAATACCTTTTTTAAACAAATAAAATTAATTTTTTTCAAAAAAGTCAAATTTTTAACGAACAAAAGAATAATTTTCAACAAAATAGTTACTTTTTTAACTAAGAAAATTAATTTGTTACCTAAAATGTCAAATTTTCAACAAAGTATATGAATTTTCAACCAAATAGTTAAATTTTTAACTCAAAAACAATATTTTTCAATAAAAAAACAGTTAAATTTTCAGTCCAAAAAATTAATTTTCAACAAAGAAAAACAATTTTTTATCAAAATACATAAATTCATAGCTAAATAGTTAATTTTTCAGTAAAAAAAATTAATTTTTAACAAAAGAAATAAAAATTTTCAACAAAATAAATACCTTTTTCAAAGAATAAAATTAATTTTTCCAAAAAAGTCAAATTCTCAACAAAATACATGAATTTTTAACCAGATAGTTCAATTTTCAACTAAAAAGTATTATTTCCAAACAAAAAATTAAACAATTAAATTTTAAGTTTAGAAAATTAATTTTCAACAAAAAAAAACAAATTTTTAACAAAATATTTACTTTTTTAACCAAGAAAATTAATTTTTTACCTGAAATGTCAAATTTTTTAACAAAGTATATGAATTTTCAACCAAATAGTTGAGTTTTTAACTCAAAAATGATATTTTTAAACCAAAAAGCAGTTAAATTTTCAATCCAAAAAATAATTTTTAATAAAAAAAATGAGTTTCATCAAAATACATAAATCTTAACCAAACAGTTAATTCTGCATTAAAAAATTAATTTTCAACAAAATAAAACGAATACACACAAAAATAAATACCTTTGTTAAACAAATAAAATTAATTTTCTTCAAAAAAGTAAAATTTTCAACAAAATACATGAATTTTTAGCAAAATACTTTAATTTTTAACTAAAAAATATTATTTTTTAATCAAAAATAAACCAGTTAAATTTCAAGTTTAAAGAATTAATCTTCAACAACAAAAAATTTGCAGCAAAATACTTTCGTTTTTAACCGAGAAAATTAATTTTCTACTAAAAATGTCAAATTTTTAACAAAATATATAAATTTTTAATTAAATAGTTGAATTTTCAACTGAAAAGGATCAATTTTTAACCAAAAATGGATTACTTAGGTTTTGAAAATATTGTAAATATAATTTGCAAGCAGTTAAAAAAGAATGTTTCAGCAAAATAGTCTTCTGAAAAATTGAATTACATATTTGGTTTAAGATGCAACTGCTTTTGTTCAAATTGTAATCTTTTTTGTTTGAAAATTCAATTATTTGTTAAAAAATTCAACTATTTTGTTAAAAATCTGTTTACTTAATGCTATTTTTATATTGAATACTATTTTTCTGGTTGAAAATGTAACTATTTTGGCAAAATTTTGTGTTTTATTAGTTGAAAATTAATTTTTTAAATTG
>JAUELO010000244.1:2109377-2132026 GCA_032357855.1 Amphibolips quercusostensackenii | reverse complement strand
TTTTTCCTATTTTCTAGGGGAAAACCGCTCCTAAATAGGTGGTCCAGCGGAGGAGGATTATTCTGGATTACCTTGGATTACTCTCGAGTAACAAAATATGCGAACTTGTAACCAAATATTTGAATTTTCAACTAAGAAAAATGATTTTCTACCAAAAAGGTGAGATTTCAACAAAATAGATGAATTTTCAACTAAAAATAATTAGCTGAATTTTCAGCTGAGAAAGATAAATTTCTCAGTCAGATTATTGAATTTCTGAATAAAAAAGATAAATTTTCTATGAAAAATGAAATAGTTGAATCTTTAGATAAAAAAGTAATTTTTAACAGAAAAAAAACATCTTTAACGAAATAGTTAAATTTTCAACCAGGGAGAAAAATTTGAACTTTGAACTAAAAAAGATAAATTTTCAACCAAAAATGGAATAGTTGCAATTTCAATTGAGAAAATTAATTTTTTACTAAAAGAAAAAAACGAAGTTTCAATAAAATAGTTAAATTCTCAACCAAACAAAGGAATTTTTAACCAAGAAAATTAATTTTCTACCAAAAATGACAAATTTATAACAAAAAAAGTTTATTGTCAACCAAAGAGATGAATTTCCAACTTTTATTTTTTATTATTCTTATTATTTTTCATTTCCAACTTTTCTACTGAAATAGTTAAACTTTCAGTTGAAGTCTTAATTTTTAACAGAAAAAAAAAACAAATTTTTCGACAAAATAATTAAATTTTCTACCGAAGAGAAGAATTTCTAACTAAAATTATGCATTTTCAAAAAAAATTGACTTTAAATTTATTACTTAAATTTTAAACCAAGAGGATTAATAATCTATCAAAAAAGTAGAATTTTTAACAAAATAAAAGAACTTTGAACCGAATACTTAAATTTGTAAGTGAAAAATATTAATTTTCAACCAAAAATAAAATAGTTACATTCTCAGCTTAAAAAATTAAATTTTGACTAAGAAAAAAATGAGTCATCAACAAAATAGTTAAATTTTTTACTAAGGAGATAAATTTGCGACTCAAATGTAGAATTTTGAAATAAACAAAATTATCTTTTTCAACAAAATAGCGGAATTTTTACGTAAAAGAGATAATTCTTTAACCGAAAATGGAATATTTATATTTGAAATTAAAAAGTTAATTTTTTCACAAAAAAATTAATTTTCAATAGAATAGTTAAATTTTTAACCAAACAAACAAATTTTCAACAAAATGGTACATTTTTAAACCAAACAGATAAATTCTCAACAACTTTTCAGTTGAAAAATTAATTTTCAATCAAAAAGCAACGAATTTCTAACAAAATAGTTACATTTTATACGAACAATTTTTTGACTAAAAATTAAATAGTTATACTTTAGATTAAAAATAATGAATAAAAAAACGAATTTAAAAAAATAGTCCATTTTTAAACAGCGAAATAAATTTCAACTAAAAGGATGCACCTTTAACAAAAAAAAGGAATTCTTAACCAATCAACTGAATTTTCAACTAAAAAACGTAAATTTTGAACAAAAACTAGAATAGTTGAATTCTAATTTCAAAAATTAACTTTCACCTAAGGAAAAAATTATTTTTCAATAAAATAGTTAAATTTTTATCCAAGGAGATATATTTGTAACTAAAGTAAAGAATCTGCAAAATTAATTACTACTTTCAACAAAATAGCTGAACTTTCATAACTTCTTACTTCTAACTTCTCAAGTTCCTCTGACTACACTAACTCTTAACTCTTTTAACTCTTAACTATTTTAACTGTCAACTTCTCTAACTCCTAACTCCTAATGCCTCTGATTGATCGAACTGATAACTCCTCTAACTGCTAACTCTTTACCTAATAACTCATAACTTCTTACTTCTAACTCCTAACTCTGAAATCTTTTAACTTGTAATTCCTCTGACTCCTAACTCCTGTAAGTCCTTTCACTCATAACTTCTAATTCCTCTAACCCCTAACCCCTAACCCCTACCTCCTTCAAACAATAATTTATAACTTCTTTCTACTAACTCCTTAATCCTTTTATTCCT
Organism: Amphibolips quercusostensackenii; assembly: GCA_032357855.1. NCBI lineage: Eukaryota > Metazoa > Arthropoda > Insecta > Hymenoptera > Cynipidae > Amphibolips > Amphibolips quercusostensackenii. Next base: position 2,129,989 of record JAUELO010000244.1, on the reverse strand, counting down.
CTAAATCCTCTAATTTTTAACTCTATTTTCAACTCTTCTAACTCTTAAGTCCTCTCACTTTTAACTCCTATCTTTCCTAACTCCTCAAATTCCTCTGAATCCTTACTCCTGTAACTCCTCACTCCTGACACCTGACTTCCAAATTCCTAACTACTTTAAAGCCTTTAACTACTAACTTCTCACTCCTCTGACTCCTAACTCCTTTAACTACTGATCATAACTCTTTATTCCTAACTCCTCTTACTCCTAACTCTTTTAACTTATAACCCTTTACTCCTAACTCCTGTAATTTCTATAAATCTTCTAAAACCTGACTTTTAAGTCCTCTAAATTTTAACTAATCTTACTCTTAACGGCTCTAATTTCTCTAACCTCTGACTTCTGACACCTGACTCCAAATTCATAACTCCTTTAAGTTCTTTACCTACTAACTCATAACTTTTTACTTCTAACTCATAACTCTTAACTCCTCTAACTTTTAAATCCGTTAACTCCTTCAAATCCTTCAACTCTATAACTTCCAATTCTTCTAACCCCTAACTCCTTTACCTACTTACTCATAACTCCTTTAATTCCTCTTAATCTTCTACTTCTTCTAACTCTTAAATCCTTTAACTTTACTCCCCTTACTCCTAACTCCTCTAACTCCTTACTCCTAAAATCTGAGTCTCTAATTCCTAGCTCCTTTAAATCCATTAACCCTATCTCCTCTAACCACTAACCCTGAACTCCTTCAAGAACTAATTTACTGCTCGTTACTTTTGAATCTTGACTTTTTCAATTTCTTTATCTCTTTCAATTTCTAACTCTTCTTACTCGCAACTCTCAAGTTCTTTAAGTTTAAGCTCCTCTTGCTCCTGACTTCTCTAATTCCACGGAATCTATTTCTCCTAACTCCCTACTACTGGCAACTGACTCCCTAATCCCTAACTCCTTTCCTTTTTTAACTCCTTAATCCTGACACCTGTCTCTAAATTTTTAACTCCTTTAACTCCTTTACCTACAAGCTCATAACTTCTTACTTCTAATTCGTAACTCTTACCTCCTTAAACTTTTACTTACTTTTATTCCTAATTTTTGGAACTCCTTTAACTCATGACCTTCAATTCGTCTAACCCCTTACTCCTTTACCTACTGACACATAACTCCTTCCTCCTTTTTCCTAACTCCTTTAATTCCTCTCACTCCTCTACCTTTTAACTCTTCCAACTGCTAACTCCTCTAACTCCTCACTCTTAACATTCAAAGCCTCAATTTCTACCTTCTTTAAATCCTTTAGCTTCTTAATTCTAGCTACTAATCATAACTCCTTACTCATAACTTTTCTAACTCTTAGCTCCTTCAATTCTGAACTAGAGTTTCCTTACTCCTTACTCCTGACTCCTTTAACTCATCTAACTCTTATTTTTAACGTCTTTAATTTTTTTAACTCCTAACTCATAACTCTTTAGTCTAAACTTCTTTTACTTCTAACTGTTCGAACTCCGATCTCTTTGGTCCTCTTACTTTAAAACTTGCCTTACTCCTAACCCCTCTAATTTTTTCTGACTTCTAACTCTACAAACTACTTACTCCTGACTTCCTAACATCTAACTTCTTTAATTACTAGCTTCCAATTCCTCTATTTCCTCTATATCCTTTACCTACTAATCATACCTCCTCACTCCTAACTCCTCTAATTCCTCTAAATCCTCAATCCTCTAATTCCTTACTCCTGATACCTGATTACTTAATTCCAGCTCATTTAACTCCTTCGGCTTCCAACTTCTAACTACTTTAGCTCTCAACTCCTTTAACTCCTAACTCATTCAACTACGTTTTATAACTCTTTACTTTTAACTCCTTCAACGCCTAACTCTGTTAACTATTAACTCATAACTTTTTACTCCTGAATCCTGAGATTCCTATAAATCCTCCTACTCCTAACTCTCAAGTCCTCTATTTTTCAACATCTCTTACTCTTAACCGCCCTAATTCTTCTAACTCATAACCAATCTTACTTCTAATTCCTTACACCTAAATCCTAATTCCTAACTATAAATTCTTAACTCCTTTACCTACTAACTCATAACTTTATACTTCTAACTCCTAACTTTTAATTCCTCCAAGTTTTAATTTCTCTAACGCCTTTAACTCTTTTAACTTATTACTGTTAATTCCTCTATCCCCTTAATATTCTTACTATTAACTTATAACTTCTTTAATTCCTCTAGCTCTTCTAAGTCCTAAGTCTTGAGTCTTCTAACTTTTAACTCCTCTTACTCCTAACTCTAAATCATCACTCCTAAAACCTGACTTCCTAATTCCTAGCTCCTATAACTCCATCAACTCTTAACTCCTCTAACTCCAAACTCCTTTCAACTACTAATCATAACTCCTTACGCTTAACACCACTAACCCCTAACCATGGACTCCGTTAAGTACTAACTCATAAATCCTGACTTCTAAATAGTAACTTATTTAATTCCTCTATCTCCTTCAACTTCTAACTCTTCTAACTCCTAACTCTCAAGTCCTATAGCTTTTAAATCCTTTCATTCCTAACTTTTCTCACTTCTCTATTTGCTAACTCCTTTAAGTACTTATCATGACTCCTTACTCCTAATTACTCTAACTCCTCTAACTCCTCACTCTTCTAATTCCTTTAACTCCTCTTACTCCTAACGCATCTAAGTCATCTAACTCTTAACTCCTCTAATTCCTCTAATACCTCAAACTCATAACTCCTCTAAGTCTTACCTCCTGACACCTGTCTTCAAATTTCTAGCCCCTTCAACTCCTTAACATACTAATTTATAACTCTTTATTTCTAACTCTAAACTCTTAACTCCTATAACTTTTAATTACTTTAGCACTAGAAGGGCCGGAAAGATCGCATACCTATAATGGCTAGAGGTCCAAATTGGACTTTTGCCACATTTTCACAGTTTTAAGCAAATTCGCATAGATACTAAGTATCAAATCATAGAAAAAGTCATAAAATGCTGGCGCCACAAAAACACTGTCAAGGAGACAGCAGCGTTTTAAATGTCAAAAAGGTCCAAATTTTCTTCTAACTCCTCTAATTCCTTTAACTTTTAACTCTTCCCACTGCTCACACCTCGAACTTCTAACTCTTAACACTTGACGCCCTGATTTCTAACTTTTTTAACTTCTTTAATTCCTAAATTCTAACTACTTATCATAACTCCTTACTCCTAACTCTTCTAACTCTTAGCTCCTTAAACTTTTAACTCATAACTGCTTACTTTCAGCTCCTCTAATTCCTTTAACTCCTCTAACCTCTAACTCCTGACGCCTCTAATTTTTCTAGCTCCTAAAGGATCTAATTCCCCTAACTCATAACTCCTCTAACTCCTAAATCCTTACAGCTGACTCCAAATTATAAAGTTCTTTAACTCCTTTACCTACTAATTCATAACTTTTTACTCTCAACTCCTAACTCCTAACTTCTCTAATTCCTTTGACTCCTCTGAGTCTTAACTCCTAACGCATCTGATTTATCCCACTCCTAACTCTCAAGTCCTCTAATTCTTCTAACACATAACTCCTCTAACTCCTAGCTCTTGATACCTCTCTCAAAATTCCTAACTCTTTTAACTTCTTAAACTACTAACTCATAACTCCTTACTTCTAACTCCTAACTTTTCTCTCCTCTAACTTCAAATTACTTTAACTCCTAGCTTTCTTAACTCTTTTACCTCATAACTTTCAATTCCTCTTATCTCTTGACCCTAACTTTTTTAACTACTAACTCATAAATCCTTCCTCCTAACTCCTAAATCATTTAATTCCTCCAACTCCTTTAACTTTTGACTCTGCCAACTCGTAACTCTTCTAACTCCTTACTCCTGACACGTGACTTCCTAATTACTAACTTCTTTTACTTTTTTAACTTCTAAATTCTAACTGCTAATCATAACTCCTTACTCCTAACTCTTCCAATTCTTAGCTCCTTCAACTCTTAACTCATGACTTCTTACTTCTAACTTCTAACTCCTACCTTCTCTAAATCTTTGAAACTCCTTTAAGTCCTAACTCATAACGCCTCTAATTCTTCCAACTTCTAACTCCTAACGGCTTAAATTCCTCTAAATCCTAACTCCTGAATCCTAAAACCTGAATCTAATCCCTAACGTCTTTGACTCTCTCACCTACTAACTCATAACTCATAACTCTTAACTCCTCTAACTTTTCATTCCTCAAACTCTTAACTCCTTTAACACCTTTTATTCATATCTTCTAATTCCTCTAACCTCTAACACCTAACTCCTTCAACTACTAACTCATATCTTTTTACTCCTAACTTTTCTAACTTCTATCTGTTTTAACTCCGATCTCTTATCTCCTTACTCCTAACTTCTCTAACTCCTCACTCCTGACTCCTGAATTCCTAAATCCTTTAACTCCTAACTTTTAACTTCTATAACTCCTTGAACTACTGATCATAACTCTCTAATCATAACTCCTCTAATTTTTAACTCATATAACTCTTAACTTATAACTCCTAACTTTTCTAATTCCTCTAACTACTCTAACTCCTATTTCTTCTAACGCCTGACTCTTATCGACTCTAATTTTAAACGTCCATAACTCCTAACTTAGATAATTCCTCTAATTCCTAACTCCTGATTTTTAACTCCACTCAATTTTAAGTCCTTCAACTTTTAACTCATAACCCATAACTCATAACGGAACGTAGATGAGAATGAAGCTGTGGAAGGGTGGTAGGGGTCAGAGGGAGAGTAAAGGTTGGAGTTTGGGGAAAAGAAGTAGGGAAATCTAATTATCTTATTATTGTATTATCTTATTAACGTCTTAATGGGCTACGAAACCTTTTTTTGTAAGCGCAAGACGCCTAATCTAATTTTTTTTACTCGGACCTAAACCAACTGATTTATCATTGGAAATACCAAGTACTGATTAAAATAGTCAATTTTATACTGATTGCAATTAAGAGAAGAAAAATTTTGCGTTACTTCCAGAAAGCGCAGAGATAGATTGAGTGTAGGAAAATTGGCCAAGTTGCCAAAAAGTTGTGAGTGGAATGCTGATTGCTGAGAAAATAGATGGGTGTAATCTTATGTTAGTGATTTGAAAGTATCGTCGACTCACGGCGAAAATGCACGTGTCACGAAAAATGATTGTATCACTGGTGCAGTGGAGTCGTTAATAAATCGACCATTCGAAACTCGTCGCTCGTTATTTGAGCACTCAAGGGCCCATTTTACCTCGGCTTTCATTTCGGGTTCAGGCGACACTGGCACAGAATGACGAAGCACCCAACAAGGTGATTCGTCTGCCTGCATTCATGTCTCCAACCCACTCTCAGATTCTTTTCAAAATACGTGGCCAAATTTTCCATCCAAAATTAATTGAAATTAACAATTATTTTTAACCTTTCTTCCATTTTGAAAATATTTTTTTTTTCCAACAAAAGCAGACTTTACACTTATTTTCCTGTTCCACTCTTTTTCCACCTTTTGTTGAGAAATTCTTCTTAAATAGAAAATTTATCCTTTTTTCAAAATTTGTCTCTTTTGATTAAAAATTCTACTATTCCATTAAAAGTTTAAATTTTTTTGCGTTAAAAATTGAAAAATTTAACTATTTTCTTAAAAGCTCATTCTTCTTGGTCAAAAATTCAAAAAATTTATTAAAAATTTTTCTTTTTGGATAAAGAATCCATCTTTTTTTTCAAAATCCATATCTTTTGATCAAAAAATCTACTATTTAATTAAAAATTTTGTTGTTTTGTTGAAAAATTAAAAATCCAACTATTTTCTTAAAAACTCATGCTTCTATGTCAAAAATTTGACTGTTTTATTGAAAATTCGTCTTTTTGGATGAAAATTTAATCTTTTGGCAGAAAAGTCATTTTATTTGGTTCAAAGTTAATTATTTTTTAATAAAAAGTCTTTAATTACATTTTCGTATTGAAAATTCATCATGTTTTGTTGGTGAAAATTCTTCTTTTGTATAGAAAATTATTCTTTTTCCAAAATTCGGTTTTTTTTATTAAAAATTTTACAATTTAATTAAAAATTTCATTGTTTTGTCGAAAACTGAAAAATTTAACTGTTGTATTGAAAATTCGTATTTTGTATAGAAAATTTATCTTGTGGTGGAAAAGTCATCTTCTTTGACTTGAAGTTAATTATTTTTAATTAGGAAACCTTCTAATATATTTTTGTATTGAAAATTCATCGTTTTATAGACAATTTTTTTATTCTTAAAAATTCTTTTTTTTTCGGATAGGAAATCTTTTCTAAAATTCCGTCTCTTTCGATGAAAAATTCTACTATTTAATTGAAAATTCTATTGTTTTGTTGAAAATTTAAAAATTCAAGTATTTTCTTAAAAACTCATCCTTATTTGTGAGAAATTTGTTGTTTTTCAAAATTCTTCTTTTTAGATAAGAAATTGATCTTTTTTTGAAAATTCCTATCTTTTAATTGAAAATTTTACTACTTAATTAAAAATGTCATTGTTTTGTTGAAAATTGAAAAATTCAGCTATTTTCCTAAAAACTCATCTTCTTGGTTAAAAATTTGTTGTTAAAAATCCGTCTTTTTAGATAGAAAATTCACCTTTTTCAAAATTCATCTCTATTGATTAAAAATTAAAAATTTTTTGCGTTAAAAATTAAAAAAATCAACTATTTTCTTCAAAGCTCATTACTTTTGGTCAAAAATTCAAATGATTTATTGAAAATTCTTTTTTTTGGATAAAAAATTTACCTTTTTCAAAATTCTTCTCTATTAATTTGAAATTCTACTATTACATTAAAAATTAAATTTTTTTCTGTGTTGAAAATTAACAAATTCAACTATTTTCTTAAAAGCTCATTCTTCTTGGTTAAAAATTCAAATAATTTATTAAAAATTCTTTTTTTTTTGGATAAAAAATTAATCTTTTTTTTCAAAATCCATATCCCTTCATTGACAATTCTACTATTTAATAAAAAATTTCATTGATTTGTTAAAAAATTGAAAATCCAATTATTTTCTTGAAAACTCAACTTTTTTGTCAAAAATTTGACTGTTATATTACAAATTTGTCTTTTTCAATGAAAATATAATCTTTTGGTAGAAAATTTGTCTTCTTTGGTTCAAAGTTAATTATTTTCAATTAAAAAATCTTCTATTACATTTTAATGTTGAAAAATGCAAATTCATCATGAGAATCATCATAAAAATTTATTGTTTAATAAAAAATTGTTTTGTTGTTAGAAATTCTTCTTTTTAGATAAAAAATTCTTCTTTTTCTAAATTTCGTATTTTTTTTATTGAAAATTCTATCATTCAATTAAAAATTTCATCGTATTGTGAAAATTTTTACAAAATTCAACTATTTTCTTAAAAACTAATTTTTGGTTAAACATTTTTTATTGTTGAAAATTTTTTTTTTTTGATAAAAAATTCTTATTTTTTCAAAATTCGGCTCTTTTGATTAAAAATTCTATATTTAACTGAAAATTTCATTGTTTTGTCGAAAACTGAAAAATTTAACCGTTTTATTGAAAATCCGTATTTTTGATAGAAAATTCATCTTTTGGTGGAAAAGTCATCTTCTTAGATTTCAGGTTAATTATTTTTAATTCGAAAACCTTCTAATATATTTTTGTGTTAAAAATTCATCGTTTTATAGTCAATTGTTTCGTTGTTGAAAATTGTTCTTTTTTCGGATAGAAAATTTTTCTTTTTAAAAATTCGTCACTTTTGATTAAAAACTCTACTATTTAATTGAAAATTTCATTGTTTTGTTGAAAATTTAAAAATTCAAGTATTTTTTCAAAAACTCATTCTTTTTGGTCAGAATTTTTTTTTATTAAAAATTCTTCTTTTGGGATAAAAAATTCACCTTTTGGTAGAAAATTAATCTTCTTTAGTTCAAAGTTACTTATTTTTGATAAAAAATTTTTTTACTATATTTTGGTATTTAAAATTCATCATAAAAATTCATCGTTTTATAGAAAATTGTTTTGTTGTTAAAAATTCTTCTTTTCGGATAGAAAATTCTTCTTTTTCTAAAATTCGGCTTTTTTTATTAGAAATTCTACTACTTAAATAAGAATTTCATTGTTTTGTTAAAATTTGAAAAATTCCACTATTTTCTCAAAAACTTATTCTTGGTTAAACATTTTTCATTTTAGAAAATTCTTCGTTCTGGATAGAAAATTCTTCTGTTTCAAAATTCGTCTCTTGATTGAAAATTCTATATTTAATTGAAAATTTCATTGTTTTGTCGGAAACTGAAAAATTTAATTGTTGTTTTGAAAATTCGTATTTTGGATAGAAAAATCATCTTTTGGTGAAAAAATTAACTTCTTTCATTTGAAGTTAATTATTTTTAATTAGGAAACCTTTTAATATATTTTTGTGTTAAAAATACATCGTTTTATAGACAATGGTTTTGTTGCTGAAAATTCTTCTTTTCTGAAAATCCGTCTCTTTAAATTAAAAACTCTACTATTTAATTAAAAATTCTATTGTTTTGTTGAAAATTTAAAAATGTAAGTATTTTTTTCAACACTCATTCTTCTTGGTCAAAAATTTTTTATTGTTAAAAATTCTTTTTGGATAAAAAATTCATCTTTTTCTCAAAACTCCTATCTTTTAATTGAAAATTTTACTGTTTAATTAAAAATGTCAATTTTTTGTTGAAAATTGAAAAATTAAGCTATTTTCCTAAAAACTCATCCTCTTGGTCGAAAATTTGTTGTTAAAAATCCGTCTTTTTGGATAGGAAACTCATCTTTTACAAAATTCGTTTTTATTGATTAAAAATTCTACTATTTAATTAAAAATTTAAATTTTTTTTGCGTTGAAAATTAAACAATTTAACTTTTTTCTTAAAAGCTCATTTTTCTTGGTTGAAAATTCAAATAATTTATTGAAAATTCTTCTTTTTAGATGGAAAATTCATCTTTTTTTTAAAATCCGTATCTTTTAATTGAAAATTATACTATTTAATTAAAAATTTTGTTGTTTTGTTAAAAAATTAAAAATCCAATTATTTTCTCAAAAGCTTATACTTCTTCGTCAAAAATTTGACTGTATTACTGAAAATTCGTCTTTTTAGATGAAAATTTCATCTTTTAGTAGAAAAGTCATCTTTTTTGGTTCAAAGTCAATTATTTTCAATAACAGAATCTTTTATTACATTTTAGTATTGAAAATTCGTCATAAAATTCATCATGAAAATCATCATGAAAATTCATCGTTTTATAGAAAATTGTTTTGTTGTTAAAAATTCTTCTTTTTTGATAGAAAATTCTTCTTTTTCACAATTCGGCTTTTTTTATTAAAAATTATACTATTTAATTGAAAATTTCATTGTATTGTTAAAATTTGAAGAATGCAACTATTTTATCAAAAACTCATTTTTGGTTAAACATTTTTTATTGTTGAAAATTCTTCTTTTTGGATGAAAAATTCCACTTTTTAAAAATTTGGCTCTTTTAATTAAAAATTCTATATTCAATTAAAAATTTCATTGTTTTGTCGAAAACTGAAAAATTTAACTGTTTTATTGAAAATTAATATTTTGGATAGAAAATTTATTTTTTTGTGGAAAAGTCATCTTCTTTTATTTAAAGTTAATTATTTTGAATTACAAAACCTTTTAATATATTTTTGTGTTAAAAATTTATCATTTTATAGACAATTTTTTTGTTGTTGAAAATTCTTCTCTTTCGGATATAAAATTCTTCTTTTTTCAAATAGAAAATTCTTCTTTTCTCAAAATCCGTCTCTTTTAATGAATAATTCTACTATTTGATTAAAAATTTCATTGTTTTGTTGAAGATTGAAAAATTCAGCTATTTTTTAAAAAATCATCCTTATTGGTAAAAAATTTTTTGTTTTCGAAAATTCTTCTTTTTGGGTAGAAATTTAATATTTTTTTCAAAATTCGTCTCTTTGGTTGAAAATTCTACTATTTTTTGAAAATTTCATTGTTTTGTCGAAAATTGAAAAATTGAACAATTTTCTAAAAAACGCATTCTTCTTAGTTTAATATTTTTTGTTGTTACAAATTCGTCTTTTAGATAGAAATTTCACTTTTTTCAAAATTCATCTTTATTGATTAAAAATTCTACTTTTTAATAAAAAATTTTGTTGTTTTGTTTAATATTAAAAAAATGCAACTATTTTCTTAAGAACTCATCCTTCTTAGACAAAAATTTAACTGTTTTTTCAAAAATTCGTCTTTTTAAGTAAACATTTCATCTTTCAGTAGAAAAGTCATCTTCTTTGGTTCCAAGTTAACTATTTTCTATTAAAAAGTCTTCTATTATATTTTTGTATTAAAAATTCATAATGAAAATCATTAAAATTTTCCGTTCTATAGAAAATCGTTTTGTTATTGAAAATTCTTCTTTTTGGATAAAAAATTCTTTTTTTTGCAAAATTCTTCTTTTTTCAAAATTCGTCTTTTTTGATTAGAAATTCTACTATTTGATTAAAAATTTAATTGTTTTCTTAAAAATTGAAAAAATCAACTATTTTCTTAAAAATTCATTTTTCTTGGTCAAAAATGTTTAATTTCCGAAAATTCTACTTTTTGAATAGGATATTCTTCTTCTTTCAAAATGCGTCTTTTTTGATTGGAAATTCTACTATTTAATTTAAAATTTAATTGTTTTGTTGAAAATTGAAAAAATCAACTATTTTCTTAAAAACTCATTCTTCTTGGTCAAAAATTTTTTATTTCTAAAAATTATTTTTTTTTGATAGAAAATTTTTATTTTTTCAAAATTCATCTCTTTTGATAAAAAATTATATATTTAATTGAAATTTTATTGTTTTGTTCAAAACTGAAAAATTCAACTATTTTTTTTTAAACTTATCCTGCTTGGTGAAAAATTTAACTGTTTTATTAAAAATTCGTCTTTTGGGAAAAAAATTCTTCTTTCTTTTAAATGCGTCTTTTTTAATTGGCAATTCATCTATTTGATTGAAAATTTCATTGTTTTGTTAAAAATTAAAAAATTGAACAATTTTCCTAAGAACTCATCCTTCTTTGTCAAAGTTTTTAGTAGTTGGAAATTCTTTTTTTTTTTATAGAAAATTCATCTTTTTCACAATACGTCAATTTTTTGAATATTTGTCAAAATTTTTTGATTGAAAATTCTACTATTTAAATGAAAATTTCGCTGTTGTGTTAAAAATTAAGAAATTAAACTGTTTTCTAAAAACTCATCCTTCTTGGTGAAAAATTTAACTGTTTTATTGAAAATTCGTCCTATTGGATAAAATATTTATTTTTCAAAAGAAAAGTAATCTTTTTTGTTTAAAGTTAATTATTTTTAATTACAAAGTCTTCTACTCTTTATTAGTTCAGAATTCATATGACTAAGAAAGTAATTAAATTCGTCTTTTCGGATAGAGAAAAAGTGATTTTGTACTGAAAATTCATCTTTTTGTAAAAAATTTTTTTTTGGTGAAAATTCTTTTTTTTTGATAGAAAATGTATTTTTTCAAAATCCGTCTCTTTTGATTAATAATTCTATATTCAATTAGAAATTTCATTGTTTTGTTGAAAATAAAAAAATTTAACTATTTTCTTAAAAACTTATCCTTTTTGGTCAAAAACTTCACTGTTTCATTGAAAATTCGACTTTTTGGATCAAAATTCATCTTTTGAAGAGAAATTTATCTTCTTTGGTTCAAACTTAATTATTTTTAATTGAAAAGTCTTTTATTATATTTTTCTTTCAGAATTCATATGACTAAGAAAGTAATTGAATTCGTCTTTTAGGATAGAAAATTTGTGGTTTTGTATTTAAAATTCATTTTTTTTTAAATTTTGTTGTGAAAATTCTTCTTTTTGTATAAAAAATCTCTCTGTTTCAAAATTTGTCTCTGTTGATTAAAAATCCTATATTTAGTTTAAAATTAAATTGTTTTGTTAGAAATTAAAAAATTCAACTAATCCGTTAAAAACTCATTCTTATTAATCAAAAATTGAACTATTTTTTGAAAATTCGTCTTTTGGATTAAAAATTCACCTTTTGATGAAAAAATCTTTTTCAACTATTTGGTTAAAAAATCAACTTATTTCTTAAAAATTCGTCTCTTTTGCTTAAAAGTTCAACTATTAGGCGGTTAATGCAACTGTTTGGTCTAAACAAAAAAATTTTTTTGAAAATTTAATTATATGGTTTAAAATTCATGTTTTTTGGTTGAGAATTAACTTTTATTTTTTAAAGATTTCTTTCCGACTTTCATTTCGGATTTAGGAGACACTGGCACAGAATGACGAAGCACCCGAGGTGATTCGTCTGCCTCGCATTCATGTCTCCATCCCACTCTCAGATTCTTTTAAAAATAAGTGGCCAAATTTTCCATAAAAAATTAATCAAAATAAACTATTATTTCTACCCTTCCAATCAGTAAGCAATTAAAAAAAAAAAATTGTACAACTGTATTCATTATAAACATGTACCTTTTTGTAAAAAATATAAAAAAATTAAAAAAATATAAATTTTTACAAACAATACTTTTATAATCCGCATCAACGTTTCAACTTGTACTTTACTGTTAATTTTTGTAGGATATAAAAGTACAGAGTTAGTCAGCATGAGAAATAGCGAGAATGAGAAATGCTATATGATAAGGGTAGGATACTAGACTACAATATACAAGAAACGACAAGTTGAGAAAAATACTACTCTTTTACCAGGAACTTTTTTTTTCTGATAAATCGCATTGAACTTTACTTCGATTGTTGAAAATTGAACCATAATTCACTTTACAGGATGATTCTGAATCTGTTGAAAATTAATAAAGTTACAGATCTTGACGTTAAAAATAGAAATTTTCACAGAAAATACTTTTAGAATTCGCATCAACGTCTAGACTTGTGATTTACTGTAAATTTTTGTGTTACATAAAAGTACAAAGTTAGTCAGCATGAGAAATAGCAAGGGTAGAAAATGCTTTATTATACATGTAGAATACTAGACTACAACCTGAAAAAACTACAATTTAAGAAAAATATTACATTTTTGCCAAGAAAGTTTGCTATTATAATAAATACCATTGAACTGTATTTCGATTACCAAAAATTGAACAAAAATTGACATTACAGCACAATTCTAAATCTGTTTAAAACTTAACAAGTTATAGATTTTAACGTTAAAAATAAAAATGTCTTCAAACAATACTTTCAGAATCCGCATCAACGTTTCGACTTGTACCTTACTGCCAATTTGTTTAGGATATGATATCACAGAGTTAGTCAGCATGAGAAATAGGAAGGGTGAAACGATAAATGATACATGTAGGATGCTAGACCACAATCTACAAGAACCTTCAGAAAAAATTACATCCTACCCAAGAACTTTTGCTATTATAATAAATCACATTGAACTGTAGTTCGATTATACAAAATTAAAACATAATTGACTTTACAAAGCGATTCTGAATCTGTTCGAAATTAAGCACGTTACGGATTTTGACATTAAAAAAAAATTTTACAGAAAATACTTTCAGAATCCGCATCAAAGTTTCGACATGTATTTTAATGTCAATTTTTGTAGGGTATGAAAGTACAGAGTTAGTCAGCATCAGAAACAGCGAGGGTGAGAAATGCTTTATGGTACAAGTGGGATACTACAATCTACGAAAAACCACAATTAAAAAAAAATATTACATTTTTACCAAGAACTTTCGCTATTATAATAAAGCTTATTGAACTCTAGTTCGATTATTCAAAATTGAACAATAATTAACTTGACAGGACGATTCTGCATCTGTTTATAATTAAGCAAGTTACAAATCATAACGTTAAAAATAGAAATTTTTTCAAACAGTATTTTTAGAATCCGCATCAACGTTTCGACTTGTACTTTACTGTCAATTTTCTTAGGATATAAATGTACAGAGTTAGTCAGCATGAGAAAAAGCGAGGATGAGAAATATTCAAAACTAAACAATTTTAAACTAAATTATTTGAAATAGAAAGCCTTAAATCAATAATTTATCAGAATGTGAAATTAAAATCTTAAACGTTACAGTTTTAGTTGTTTTATTCAACAAATTGTTAATATGCAAGTGAAATTATTTAATTTTGATGCATAAATAAAAATTAAACAGTTGTCACTTTAGAAGAAATTTGAGTCAGTTTAAATGATATTTACAAGTTCTGAAAAGATTCAAGCTTAAGTTAAGACTGGAAAAAATTTCGAAAAATAAAAATCTAAATTTAGATTTTTGAAAATTTTGAAATAAAATTTAAAGCAATTTAAAGTCTTTTGCGGATCTTCAAAAGTTTTGAGAAAATAAACAAAAAATTTTAAGTTTTCTTAGAAAATTAAAAATGATTTTTTATTTTGAGAAATTAATCTTAAGAGAATATTTAAAAAAATTAAAAAAAGTTTAAATAATAAATGACAATTTAACAATTATTAATTTTCAAAATAATCAAATGAGTTTAAAATATATTTAGAGGTTTTGAAAAGATTCCAAAATAATTTCAACTGCGAAAAGATTTTAAAACATTAAAATAAATAAAAAATTTGTTTTAAAATTTCTAGAAAAACTAACAATAATTTTTTGTATGAAAAATTAATTTAAAAAGAATATTGATTGAGATTTCCAAAATTTTCAAAAAAGAATCTGTATGATTTTAAGGTAATTTTTTTACTGTTGCAGGATTTTCAAAAATTGTAGGGAAAATTCGAGTTTCAAGATGATAAAATTATTACTAACTGCCTGGAAAATGTTAAAATAATTTTTTAAACCAAATTTTCGAAAAAATATTTAATATTTTTGGTAGAGAAATCGTCTTCTTTGATAAAAAATTCTACTATTTGATAAAAAATTTAATTATTTTGGTAAAAATTACAAAATAAATTTGGTTGAAAATTCATCTATTTGGATAGCAAGTCGTCTGTTGGATTAAAAATTCAACTTTTGGTAAAAAATTAATATTTTTTAGCTGAAAGTTAACTAATTTTCCTTAAAAAATCTATAATTATATTTTTGGTTCAGAATGCGTATTTTTTAATTGAAAATTATAATATTTAGTAAAAAATTCTAAAAATCAACTATTTTCTTCAAAAAGAATTTTTTTTTGTCAAAAATTCGCCTGTTTTAGTAGAAATTTATCTTTTTTGAAAAAAAAACTCGTCCCTTTTGTAAAAAAAAGTTATATTTTTGTTGTTAAAAGTTAATTATAATTAATTAAAAAGTTTATTACAATATTTTTGGTTCAGTATTTATTTCTTTTGGTATAAATTTGGTTAAAAATTGAATGACTTTTGTGAAAATTAAACAATTCAACTGTTTCGCCATAAGTCACCTTTTGAATTCAACAAGTTGAAAGTTTTGTTAAAAATTTGTTGTTTTAAATAAAAAATTGATCCTTTTGAATAGAAAAATCATAATTTCTTTAAAAAATTATCTTTTTTGGTTGACAATTATTTAATTCTTTTTAAATAAAGAGCCTGTTATAATATTTTTACTACATAATTCATTTATTTTCATATAAAATTGATTTATTTGTTTAAAAATTTCCTAATTTTGTTGAAAATTCATCCTATGACAGAAAAGTAATCTTTTTCAATTGAAAGTTAATTCTTTTCTATTGAAAAGTCTATTATTATATTTTTGATTCAGAATTCAAATTTTTCGGTCAAGATATTTATTTATTTTTTAAGTTAAACTATTTTGTTTAAAATTTAGCTTTTTGTTCAAAAATTTAAAAGTTTTGTTGAACTTTCGTCTTTTTGGATTGAACTTCGTTTTCGAGTAGAACCATTATCTTTGTCCGTTAAAAGTTTATCTTTCTTCTTTAAAAATGTAACTGTTACACAAAAAAAATTATTAAAAAAACTGTTCTTTCAAATTGAAAATTCATATTTTCGTAGAAAAGTAAGCTCTTTTTGTTAAAATTGTATTATTTTCAATTTAAAATACTATTATTAGATTTTCTGTTCAAAATTAGTCTCTTTTGGTTGAAAATTCTGTTATTTAGCTGAAAATTCATCTTTTTTGGTAAAAAAGAAAATTTTCGTTAAAAATTCATCTTTTCTGGTAGAAAATTCTGCTAGTTTGTTAAAAATACAATATATTTTAACTTAAATTTCATAATATTAAAAATAATTTATTTCCACTTTTTTAGAGCATTCTGGGCCGTGAAGTCTGCAAAAATAAAAAATAAAACTATCATCCCAAAGAAGTAATAAAAGTCGAGACAGACATAAAAATTGAATTCGTCTCCGTCGTTCCGGACGATTATTGACAGTGTCCTTTAAATTTAAATCATGCAGAAAAGCGCAGCCGTAAAATTGGGACTTTTTTGAGTGGTCCTTTTTTCCCACAGATACGGTCCAGTTCCAATGCAAGTAAAGGAATCGTTTTGGGTTACGATATGGGTCGCAGGAGGAACAATGGGGCAAAAAATAGTGGCCCTGGGAAGTCCTTGGCGGGGGGCGGCGATCTCTCATGAGGCCCAGGCAGTCCGATAGATATAGATATAGTTATAGTCGTCGCGAACCGATCCAATCCGAATCAAGCCGAAACGAGCTCAGCCGAGCCGAACCGCTCGGCCCGCGGGCCCGATTCACCCCACTCCTCTCGCCGCTCAGTCCTATCCCCCCACTCCTCTAGGCACTTGGTCCCAACTCCCCACTCTTCTCGCCAGTCGGTCCCATTCCCCCACTCCTCTGACCACAGCGCAAATGTGGTACTATAAACTGCGGAGCAAAGCGAGAAAAACATAACTCTGTAGTTAACCCGCGGACGCACCCGTAAAACCCCGTCATCCCGTCCTCGGGTCTCAGGGACCGACGAGTGTATAAATTGGTCTATTAATTCTTCTCGTTTTGTTGCACCGCTGATGCGAATTTTATAAGCTCTTTGGCATTTGGGTTTAAGAAATTAATGAGTCGAGAGGCTCGTATTCAAATAATTTCTGAGAAATCAGTCGCCTTTTTAATTAATTGTGTTTTAATTAGAAAATAAAATTTTTTTGATGTTTTTATTTTTAAAAAAACTACTATTGTGTATTACGGGGGCCCATATTTTTTTAAAACAGATGTTTTTGTTCTCACCTTCTTGTTTTTTTTAATGCCTGAAAAATGATATCTTAATTTTAGTTTGAGTGAATGTAATACTTTATGGAATAAGAATCGTCCATAATTTTTGATATTATAAAATCATGGGTTTTTTAAAATGAAATTTTCACCTTCATCCATGTAAGATTTAGTTTAACTCTCCCTCTCCCCCTCTAACAAAGTCTTACTAGGATTTTATAAATTTAGGAAAAAAAACAAGCATATGAATTTAGTTAATTAAATAAAATTTCAAAATAATTAATAATGCACTTGATTAATTACTTAAATTATTATTCTTTAGTCTATAAATAATCAAATTTTATATTTATTTTTATCAGACTTTACACTCTTTTCCCGATTCCCCTCTCTTTTAATCTGTATAATTTTAGATCAAAGTTAATTATTTTTGGATAAAAAGTGTACTTTTATATACTTTCCGTTAATGAATAATCTTTTATGACAAAAAATTGTGTTGTTAGTGGAAAATTTAACAATTTAACTTTTTTGTTAAAAATTTGTATTTTTTTTTTTTTTATTGAAATTTAAAAATTTAGTGAACTTTACTGTTTCTGATTTAAAATTTAATTATTTTTTGGTTCAAATGTCGAATGTAATATCTTTTGTTAAGAATTAATGTTTTTTAATTAAAAATTCAAATACTTGGTTGAATGTTAAAAATTTATCTTCTTTAGTTCCGAATTTAATTATTGGCTTGAAATTTCATGTATTTTATTAAGAGTTCTTTTTTTTGTCGAAAATTAATATTTCTGGTTAAAAATTAATTTTTAGTTTTGAAATAAATTTCTTTGTTTGATAATCAAACTTTTCTGTGAAAAATTCATTATTTGTTTGTTAAAAATTTATTGCTTTAGTTTGGAAATTCATTACTTTAGTTTGAAAATTTAACCTGAAAATTCAACTATTTTATTTTTGGTTGAAAATTTATCTTTTTTGATTAAAAAATGATTTTTTTAAGTAAAAATTACACAATTCCGTTTCTTAAAAATTTATCTTTTTAGTTAAAATTTAACTATTTGACTGAAAACTAAAGTATTTTATTTGGTTGAAAATTAATTTTTTAAATTGAAAATTCATCTATAACAATTTTAGTTAAAAATTTATCTTTCTTAATTGAAATTTTAACTATTCCATTTCCACTTGAAAAGTTACCCTTTTTGGTTGAAAATTAAACTATTTTGATAAAAAGCTGATGGATTTAGTTAAAAATTTGCCTTTTTTGTAAAAAAAATTTTCTTGGTTAAAAATTCATTTTTTCTAACGAAAAATTAACTTTGATGTTTGACACTTGAACTACATTTTTTGTTGAAAATATGTTTTTTTTGGTTGTAAATTAATTTTTCAAGTCGAAAATTTAATTGTACTATTTATTGTTGAAAATTTCCTTTTTTAGTTGAAAATTTGTGTATTTTAAAAATTAATATATTTCATTTAAAATTTAACAATTTTGTTGTAAGTAATTTTGCTTGGTTAAAAATTATTTCACGTCTAAACTTGAAATTTAATTTCCATTGTCGGTTTGAAATTGATTTTTGTTGTTGTTGAAAATTTAACTATTTGGTAATCACTTATCTTTTATGATTAAAATTTAAATTATTACAGTTTTAGTTAAAAATTTGTCTTTTCTAGTAAAAAATCCACCCTTTTTTTGTTTAAAGTTCAACTATTTTTTTGTAAATTAATTTTTCTTTGTTGAATCTTGTTGGTAAAAATTTAAAGTTCATTTGCGGATTCAAATTTATTTATTTTTGTAATCAAAAATTCAACTATTTAAACGCAAATTCATCTGATTTGAATAAAATTTAAATTATTTCAGTTTTAGTTAAAAATTTGTCTTTTTAAGATGAAAAATTTTCTTTCTTTCTCTAAAATCCAACTTTTGGATTGGGAAATAATTTTTCTTTGTTGAAAATTATTTTTTTTTTAAATCAACCTTACATTTTCTTTTTAAAATTTATTTTTTTTTTAGTTCAAAATTTAACTATTTAGATAAAAATTTTGTCTTGATTAAGCTATTTCAGTTTTATTCGGAAATTTGTCTTTTTTAGTTGAAAATCGAATTATTGGGATGAAAATTCATATATTATGGTAAAAATTCGTCAGTTTTGTTTAATTCGTTTTTATTTAAAGTAAATATATATGTTATCAAAAGATGAACTGCTGCATTAAAAATTAATTTTTTGGGTTGAAAAATTAATTTTTTTTTTAATACGGAAATTCAACTGCTTTATTTTTAGTTAAAAATTTAACTACTTTCATGATCTTTATTTTGCTTGTTTGAAAATTATTATTATTTTTAACAAAAATTTAACTATTACATTTTGGGTTAATTTTCATTTTTTACTTGAAAATTCAACTACTCGGATAGAGATTTAATTATTTTGTTAAGAATTTATCTTTTGCAGTTGAAAATTCAACTATTTTTTAAAAATTCGTGTATTTTGAAAATTATTATTTTTTTTTTTAATTTAACCAATATTTTTTTGATTTATTTTGCTTAGTTAAAATATTTTTTTAGTACAAATTTAACTATTACATTTTTTAGTTTAATTTGATCTTTTCTAAGTAAAATTTCAACTATTCGGTTGAAAATTTAAATATTTTGTTCAAAACTAATTTTGTTTGATTGAAAATTAATTTGTTCAAATAAAAATTTTACTGTTTCATTTTTGATTGAAACTTAATCTTTCTTAATTGAAAATTCAACTATTTGTTCGAAAATTCATGTATTTTGTTTAAAATTCGTCAATTTTGTTATATTCAAATGCTTTTTACTCAAAATAATTTTTTTGTCAAATGATGAACTGCTTTATCGAAAATTATTTTTTTGGTTAAAGATTCTCCACTTTAGTTAAAAATTTCTTCTCTGGTTGAAAATTTAAATATTACATTTTTTTTTTGGTTAAATATTATTTTTTCCAACTTTCAGTTTAGCTATTTAATTTTTTTAAAATCGTTTTTAGATGAAAATTCAACTATTAGGTTAAAAATTTATGTATTTTTCTAAAAATTCGTCTTTTTTTTAGAAAATGAATCTGTTTTGTTGTAAATGCAAAACTTTTCAAAACCTATTTTAATTACCCATGTAAAATAGTCTGAATTTCCTGTATTACTCTGGACTACAAGTTATTTATTGTAATTACCTTGAATTATAGGTAAATTAAACTGTGTTACAAGTAGATTCCTTCTGCTCACTTCGAATTTCAAGTGGATTTCTTCAGTTAAGAACTGTATTAGTTTTACTAGTTCTCTATCTGGCTTTAATTTTTGAGTCTCGTCTCGTCTTGTCTTGTGTTGAGACTTGTCTCGTGTCTTGTCACAAGTCTCGCCTAGATCTTGTCTCGAGTCTCGACTAGATCTTGCCTCGAGTCTCGCCTAGATCTTGTCTTTTCTCGTCTTGAGTCTCGTCTCGTCTTGGGTCTTGTCTAGTCATGAGACTCGTCTCGTCTACCAAGCAGCCTAAACGGCTTTACCCCATACCTTAGCCGGCTATACCAGGTACCCTAACCGGACGAAAATTTAGTTATCT
>JAUELO010000244.1:2058920-2070512 GCA_032357855.1 Amphibolips quercusostensackenii | reverse complement strand
CACTTACCGACGATTGATTAAAGCGAATCTGATATTCGACTCGACTCTCGCCGATGAGCTGAACGCCGATTTGCCACAGCATTCCGCTCGCGAGAAAAAAAATGCTTGACTGTTATCTCCTTACGATCAATTTTAAACTCCAGGCTATTAAAATTACTCTTTTACGTCATCAAACAGTGAAGTTCAAAGTATTTTCTTTGATAAAATAAAAAAAACTGTATGTTAAATATTTGAATTCGTAGAGTTTTCGCGCCAAACGCCAGGTGGCGAGCGCATCGGCTTTTCTCGCAAGTGATGAATCAAATCACTTTTATTTTTGTTCTGAGTTATTCTTTTTGAGCCAGATAACAATTGATTAATTGAAGCGAATCTGATATTTGATTCGACTTTCGCCGATTTTTCTACATTACACTTACGAGGATAAAAATGCTTCATTGTTATCTCCTCGCGATTAATTTTAAATTTTAGGCTATCTAATTTAATATTTTATGTCTTCAGATAATGAATTTCAGAAGTATTTTCTTTAATAAAATAAAAAAAACTGTATTTTAAATATTTGAATTTGTAGACTTTTCGCGCCAAACGCCAGATGGCACGCGGCTCGGCTTTCTCGCAAGTGATGAATGAAATCACTTCTTAATTGCGTTCTATGTTATTTTTTCTGACTTAGTTACAAACCGATTAATTACAAAGAATCTGATATTGAATTCGACTCTCGCTGATGAACTGAACGCCGATTTATTTTTGATTGTAGTCTCCTTAAAATCAATTTCAAATATTAGGCTATCTAAATTATTCCTTGTTATTACTGAACAGGATTTTCTCTAACAAAATGGAAAAAATTCTTTTAGATATTTGAATTTGTGGAGTTTTCGCGCCAACCGCTAGATGACGCGCTGTACTTTTCTCGCAAGTGATGAATCAAATCACTTTACTTACGTCTAGGTAGTTCTTTCTGAACTAGTTCACAATTGAATAATTGAAGTAAATTTGATATTAGATTCGAATTTTGACGATTATCTGAACGCCGATTTGCGACTGCATTCCGCTTACAAGAACAAAAATGCTTGATTGTAATCTCCTTACGATCAATTTTAAATTTCAGCCTATCCAACTTACTGCTTTACATCACGAAACAGGATTTTCTTTTATAAAATCAAAAAACTTTATTTTAAATATTTTGAATTTCCAGAGTTTTGGCGCCAAACGCCAGATGGTGCGCGTCTCAGCTTTTCTCACAAGTCATGAATCAAATAACTTTTTATTCACTTTATAAGTTGATTTTTAACCAAAAAAGATAGATTTTGAAATTAAATAATAGAATTTTCAATTTAAAAAATAATAAATTTTGAACGAAAAATGGCGTCGTTAAATTTTCAGTTTAAAAAATTAATTTTCAACAATAAAAAACGAAGTTTTAGCCAGTTGAATTTAATCAAAAAAGATGAATTTGTAACAAAATAGTTAAATCCTTAACAAAAATGATAAATTTTCAGTAAAGAAGATTATTTTTCCAAACAACAAGACGAATTTTCAACAAAAAACAGTGTTGAATTTTGAAAATAAAAAGTTTAATTTTCAACTATATAGTTTAATTTTATGCGAAATTAAATGATAATAGTTGAAAATATATTTAACAAAAGAGTTATTTTACAACTTAATAGTTGAATTTTCAACTAAAATAATCAATATTTATACTTTATTTTAGTTTTAAATAATAAGCAGTTGAATTCAAGCTATATATACAAATTTTTCACAAAGCGATTGAATCTTGAACAAAAGCAGGGCAATTTTAACCAAAAAATCTATTTTCAACCAAAAAAGTTGAATTTTCGACCAAGAATATTTATTTTCTACCAAGAATATTTATTTTCTACCAAGAAATTAAATTTTTTACAAAAAAAATATGACTAAGTTTTGAATAAAAAAGTTAAAATCGCAACCAAAAACAGAATTGTTAAATTTTGAGTTAAAAAAATGAATCTTAAAAAAAAATTAAACAATATTTCAAAGAAATAGTTACATTTTTAGCAGAGATGAATCTCTAATAAAAAAAATTAATGTACAATAAAGAAGATAAACTTTCAAGTTATATTATGATTTTTTAACTGTAATACTAATAATATTAGGTAAAAAATTAATTCTTATAAAAAAAAAAAAATTTGTGAGACAGTATTTCGTTTTTACCAAAGAGATGAATTTTCAACTTACGCGATAAATCTTCAACCAAAAAAATGAATTTTCAACAAATTAATTGAACTTTTAGCCAAGTTGTTGAATTTTCTAACCGACTATGTGAATTTTTATCAAAAATGTTAGCTTTTAATAAAACTGTTAATTTGCAATAAAAATGTGAATTTTCAAACAAATTGTCGACTTCTAAACCAAATAGATGAATTTTCTATCAAGAAAATTAGCATCCAGACTATTAGAATTATTTTTTTATGCAATCAAATAGTGAAGTGTCAAGTATCTTCTTTATTAAAATAAAAAAACCAGATCTAAATATTTTGAATTTCTAGAGTTTTCGCGCCAAACGCTAGATGGCGCTCGGCTTAGCGTTTCTCGCAAGTGATGTAAGAGTTTTGTTGAAAATTTGGTTATATATTGGTTGAAATATTACCTATTATATATTTTTTTAATTTAACTTCTTTATTGAAATATCGTCTTTTTTTATAGAAAATTTGTCTGTTTGAATAAAATTTTTTGTCTTTCTGGTTAAAAATAAACTTTTCAGTTGAAAATTCTACTGTTTTCTGAAACATTTATCTTTTCAGACTAAAAATTTAATGCTTTTGTTAAAATTTTTCTTTCCGGTTGAAATTAATTTTTTCGAATGAAAGTTTAACTATCAGGATTAAAAATAATGTATTTTGTTAAAAGTTCTTCTTTTATATTTAAACCTTTTTTATAACCTTAATTAATTCAACTACAACCTTTTTCTAACCTTTTATATTTTATTTAAATTTAATATTTATTTGTTATTTTAAAAATTCATTTATTTTATTTTATTTTTAATTCATAATTTAAAGTTAATGGCGTTCTTTATTTGAAATATTAAATATTATATTTTTCGCTGAAAATTCATCTTCTTGGATTGAAAGTTGATCTTCTTTGTTTAAAAATTCAACCAGTTTTTAATTTAAATTAAAAATATTTTTTGCTAAAATATCAACTATTATGTTTTTCTTAAAAAATTAATTTTTTTACTTGAAAATTTAAGTATTTGGTGCAAAAAGAAACTATTTTTCTAAAACTTAATTTGTTAGCTAAAGATTCATCTTTATTTATAATAATTTCACTATTTTTATGAAAATTCATCTCTTCAGTTAAAAATTTCACTATTTTGTTAAAAGTTAATATTTTTGTAATGATTTTTTCAAGTAAAAATTTAACTATAAGGTTTAAAATTATTTATAATTTTAATATTGTTTAGTTAAAATATTTTATATCACGTTTTTCGTTGTTCATTTAGCTTTTCGGATAAAAAATTTATCTTTTTCAGCAAAAAAGTCTTTTTCTTAATTAAATGAACGTTTTTGTAGAAAAATCAACTTCTCTGTTTCAAGATTCAAATGCTTTCTGAATAATGCCTTCTTTTTCTTAAAAGTCCAACTATTTGATTAAAAATTATTTTTCTTTTTTGGTTGAAAATGTAACGATTCAGTTGAAAATTTTTCTTTTTAGGTTAAAGATTGACTTTTTTGTTAAAAATGCATTTTTTCGGGTTTCAAGGTTAACGATTTTCTAAAATATTGGACTTTACAGCCTGAAAACTCAACACTTTGGGTGAAAATTTATCTCCTTTCGTAGAAAATTAATCTTCTTTGGTTGAAAATTGAACTATATTGTTAAAAATGCACTACTTTGTCTTCAAATCAAAAAGTTTGAAGTGTTTTATATTAATTTTATTATAGTACCCACCCTATTCCATTTAAAACAATTTATTCGCTAATTTTGATAAATAATCACCCTCCCTATTTTGAATTCCTAGCGTTTTCGCGCCAACCACTAGATGTCGTTTTGCTCAGCTTTTCTCGCAAGTGATGAATCAAATCGCGTTTCACTTCCTTTCTAAGTTATTTTAGCAACGTGGAATTAATTCTACGAATTGTAGTTTTATTATTATAAAAGGGAAACGGTCCCCTTTTAGATTTTGGAAATAGAATGGGCGAAAATTCTCTCGCCGTCACAACATCGGGTCGTTTTTTGCAAACAAGGGGGAAAAAAAGGGAAAGGAAGTGCTCGGCGGTGTTCAAGGTCTAGCAGATTACTCTAAAAGCTCCGAGTTGGTTAAATTGGTACTTGCATATCTCTTGTCCGCGTTGGCACATTTTTGGCACACTATCCACAGCACATCTGCGGCAAATTCTAGCCCCCCCTCTCACCCTACGGACCTTCCTCGAATTCGAGTATCTCGTTTTGCGGAGACGTATTTAGTCCAAGACCACCGCATTTTTTCCGATATCACTGCTTTGCTTAGGTTAGGTTCTATTTACATCTTTAAAAATATTTTTTTTGCAATTCAAAAAAAAATTTTATTTATTTATTTTTATTCGAGGTTAGGGTTTTTAAACTGAATCTGAATGAAATGTGTATCATTTTTCCTGTTTCTTAATTTCAACTGATATTTTTTGAGTCCTCCGGAAAGACTTTAGTCTTTGTGGTTCACCGCTTGCGAGAAAGGCGCCACCTGCCACCTGGCGGCAGAATTGTGAACTAAATAATAAAATTTTTTCTCTTAATCTACTGAAAATTAAAGCTTTCCATTTTTGCTTGAAAACTTAATTTTTTAAGTCAAAAATTCAACTGTTTAAAAATTCATGTATTTTTGCGAATTCTTATTTTTTGGTAGAAAATTTAACTTTTTGGTTGAAAATATGTTTGTTTGATTTTAAGATTATTCTTTTTTGGTAGAAATTTCATTTTTTCAAACATAAAGTATTACATTTTTTTGACAATTCATCTTGATAGGTTTAAAATTTAACTATATGGTACCTATTTAGTTAAAAATTCAATTATTTTGTTGGAAATTTATTCATTTTGGCGAAAATTCAACTATTTTCGGTTAAAATTAAATTTTTTTGATTAAAAATTTAACCATTTTGTTTAACCATTTCTGATTTTAAATAATTATTTTATGGCAATCATGTAATCTTTTTGTTGAAAAATTAACTGTATTCTAAAAATTTCATTTTTTGGCTTAAAAATTCAATTGTTTTGTTAAAATGCAACTATCTTTTCAACATTGTATTGTTTTGTTGAAAATTAAATTTTTTTTCAAGTATTTTGTTAAAAATAAAACTATTTGGTTCTATATTCGTTTCTTATGTTTGAAATGCAACTCTTTTGTTGAAGATTCATTTTTTTATATTGGCTGGAATATCAGCATAACATTTTTCTTTGAAAATTTATCTTTTGATTAAAAATTCAACTATTCTGTTGAAAATTCAATATTCTTAAGAAATCCAAGTATTTTGTGACAAAGAAATCTTCTTTGGTCAAAAATTTAGTCACTCGATTGAAGTTTAACCGACTTTGTTGATTCCAAAAATAACATTTGTTAAGATTCCTACCTTACCGACGTCAATAATGTTCTGCAGCTAAAATGGTTCAGTTCCATGCTAAGTTTCTAAAATCTTCTCAACTATTTTATTTGAAATACATATTTTTAGGTTGAAAAGTCATTCGTTTGCTTAAGAATTCAACTATTTTTGTTGGAAATTTGATGTTTTTTTAAATTTAAGTATTTTTTTAAAAAGCCATCTTTTTTGGTCGAAAAACTCAGATTATTAATTGAAAGATAAATTACTGCGTTAATTCACAAGAAAAAAATTAGATTTGCTAAGATTCCTACCTTACCGACATCGAGAACGTTTTGCAGCTAAAGTAGTTCATGTCCGTGCTAAATTTCTAGAATGTTCTCAACTATTTGATTTAAAATACATCTTTGTAAGTTGAAAATGAACAATTTAATTTAAAAGTCATCAATTTCAATTATATCTCAAGTACGTTGTTAAAAATTTAACTATTTTTTAAAAAATTTTTATTTTATTCAAAATTAATCTTTCTAACTGATAATGTAATCTTTTCATTTATGGTTGAAAATTAATCTTTTTTTAGTTGCGAATTTGTCTTTTTGATAGAAATTTAACTGCCAAAAAAAATTCAACTTTTGGGCTTGAAAATTAAACTTATGAAATTGGTACATTCGATTTAAAATTCATATTTGTATTTCGCAAAGTCAACTATTTAGTTGAAAATTCCATTTTCTCATTTAAAAAGAATCTCTTTAACAGCTAATGTAACTTTACCATTTTTGGTGGAAAATTAAAATTTTTTAGTTGAAAATTCATCTTTTTTGTAGGAAAATAATTTTTTGGTTGAAAATGCGTCGTTTTAGTTAAGAGTTCGGGTTTTTAAGTAAAAAATAAAACATTTTTGTTGTAAATTCAATTATTTTGTTGAAAGTTCAACTGTTTTGTAGAAAGTTATTCTTGGTTGAAAATTGACTTTTTTATTGATTTTAAGTTTAATCCAACTGTTTTTAATTAAAAATAAAATTTTCCTTCTGCGCAAAATATAAACTATGACATTTTTAGTAGAAGAGTGATCTTTTTTGTTTGAAAATTCAGCTACTCGATTGAAATAAACTACTTCGTTCATTCATTAAAAAAATATTTGCTAAGATTTCTACCTTACCGACATCAGGAATGTTCTGCGGTTGAAGTGGTTCGTGTCGGTGCTAAATTTCTAGAATGTTCTGAATTATTTAATTCAAAATACATCTTTGTAAGTTTAAATTTTTTTTATTTGATTACAAAATTAAAAATTTTAATGATAATTTAAGTACATTGTAGAAAATTAATTTTTTTATCTCAAAATTCATCTTTTACACTAATAATGTAAATTTTCTATTTCTGATTAATAATTCTTCTTTTTCAGTAGAGAACTTTTCTTCTTCGTTTAAACAATTCCTCTTCTTTCTTCTCTTACTAAAAAATGTTATTTGTTATAAATGCATCATTTCAGTTAAAAAATGATCTTTTTTTTTGCTGAAAATTCATCCAGTCGATTAGAATTTAAACTTCTTCGTTAATTCATGAAAAAAAAATTGTCAAGATTCCTACCTCACCGACCTCGAGAACGTTCTGAAGCTGGAGTGCTTTGCGTTCATGCTAAGGTTCTAGAATGTTCTCAACTATTTGATTCAAAATACATCTTTGCAGGTTAAAAATTAATTTGTTGATTTAAAAATTAACTATTTTTTTTATAAATATTATCTTTTTAAAATGCCAATATTTTTTGAAAGAGCTATCCTGTTGGGAAAAAATTAAACTGTTTCGTTGAAAATTCATCTTTCTTGTTATTGATGATTCAACTATCTTCTTAAAAAATTATTTATTTGGTTGAAAATGCAATTGTTTTTGGCCATCCAGCTTACAACTTGCGAGAGAGACGCCACTAGCCACCTGGTGGCAAAACTTGAAACTGAATAATTGATTTTTTTCCTATTAAATTGTTTTAGAGTTTTTAGTCCTGATTGAAATAAATTGCAGTGTTATTTGAAACCCAGTGCAGTTGAAAATTCAACATTTTCTTTTTAATGTATGTATTTTGTTAACAATTCTTATTTTTCAGTAGAAAAATAATTCTTTTGGTTAAAAATTCGACTAAAATATAATTACTTGGTTAAAAATTTACCTATTTTAATAAAAATGTAATTATTTGGTTGAAAATACAACTCTTTTTGTTTAAACTTTAATCTTTTTATTGAAAAATTCGATCATTTGGTTGAAAATTTATGTTTGTAGATTTTAAATTCAACAATTTGGTTAGAAATGCAACTATTTTGTTAAAAATTTAACTATTTTGATAACAGATTTAAATGGTCAGGGTATTTTAATGCTAAAGTTTTTCGGCCAGCCAGATTTCAGACACTTCAGTTCATCGCTTGCGAGAAAGGCGCCACCGGCCGGCCATCTGGTGGTAAAAATTGGAACTAAATATTAAATTTTTGTCTTTTTAGTTTATGTAAATGTTTTTTTAGTTTAGACAGGATTGTTTTTAAGTTTTTAATCTAATTAAAATGACTTGGAGTGTCAGTTGAAACTTTTTGAAGCGATAAATGGAATAGCGTGTTTCATTGGACCTTGATTGCAAAAAACGTCCGTTCAGCGGAATGTAGAAGGACTCGATGCAGATCTACCTGAAACCCGGAGCAAAGCGGTTTTCTTTGAAGCTTTCAACAAACCTTCGCCTCCTAAATCTGACGACGTCCGACTCGCTTTGAGTTTTACCGAAGTAAAATCCCGCTTCTAGAATTCAGAATATTTATCGGTGCGAGATGAATTTTTGCTTCAATATGTTTTTATTCTCTACTAGTCTTTTTTCCTTCAACAATTGTCCCACGGATTTGACTCTTGATTTCGAGAATAGATGCATTTTATCGAATAAACATTTTATTTTTTATAAGCGTTAATAAAAATTTAATAATAACAATAAATACAGTTTGTTAAAAAATTATATTTTTAAAAATAAAACTTTAGGGTGAATAGTTTTCTGTCAAAAGACAATGAAGATTTAATTATTTCTTTACAAATTTGGATTATTGGTTAAAGATTTAACTATTTTTTTTAAATAAATATTTCTTTTGTTAAAAATTAATGTTTCTAAGATTAAATTTACTTATTCTATTTTTAGTTGAAAAATGACAGTTGTTAGTTAAAAATTTCACTATTTAGTAAAAAATTACATTATTTTGTTGAAAATTTCACTATTTGGTTGAATTTTTTTTCAAATCGACAAGTCTAATATTATTTTTTTGCTCCAGAATTCATGTAAAATTTCAGTATTTTTCTTTCATTCTTCTATTTGGTTAAAAATTCATATTTATTAGTGCAAATTTAACTACTTAGTTGAAAGTTGAATTACGTCGTTAAAAATTTATTTTATTTGTTGAAATTTGATCTTTTTATTTTGCAAATCGTTTTTGCTTTAGCTGAGAATTAATTTTTTTCCTACAAATTTAAACATTTTATTTTTGTTAAAAAATTAATGGTTTTTAGTTAAAAATTCAATTATTAGATTTGTCGTTGACAAATTTACCTTTTTTGATTAAGAAATTGACTGATTTTTTTAAGATTTATTTATTTAGCTAAAACTTTATGCTCATGTATTTTGTTACGAACTCAGATAATTCATTGAAGAATAAAATTTTCAGTTGAAAATTTGTCTTTTTTTGTTAAACATTAATTATTTCACTTTTTAATTTAACTACTTAATTTTTTTTTAATTGACAGTTTTTATTAAAAAATTAAACTGCTTCTTATTATTTCTTTGGTTAAAACTTCATGTTTATGTATCTTGTTAAAAATTTATCTTTTTGACTAGAAAATTAATTTTTTTGGTTTAAAATTCCACAAAAAATTTATTTTTTACCTGAAACTTTATTTATTCTGATTTTTGTTAGAAATGTAATTATTTGGTTGAAAATTTGTTTTTATTTTATTAAAT
This sequence comes from Amphibolips quercusostensackenii, assembly GCA_032357855.1. Lineage (NCBI taxonomy): Eukaryota > Metazoa > Arthropoda > Insecta > Hymenoptera > Cynipidae > Amphibolips > Amphibolips quercusostensackenii. Next base: position 2,060,996 of record JAUELO010000244.1, on the reverse strand, counting down.
ATTAATTTTTCCAACTTGAAATTTAACGATCCAATTTTCAGAAAAATTTTTTATATTTTTTAGTTGAAAATTCAACTACTTGATCCAATTTTTACTCTTTTCTTAAAAATTATTTTCACAAAATTATTTTTTTTTAAATTGAAAACTAGTTTTTTTATGTAAAAATATACCTATTCCAGTTTTTGTAGAAAATTGGTCGTTTTTAATTAAAAATTCAATTATTAGCTTTTTGTTAAAAATTTATCTTTTTTAGTTAAAAATTCAACTGATTTGTTAATTTTTTTTTATTTGAAACTTCATATTCATGTGTTTTGTTGACAATTTGTCTTTTTTACCGAAAAAATATTTTTTTTTTGGTTTAAAATTTAACTAATTGCTAAAAAGTTCATCTTTTTTGTTGGAAATTCCTCTTTTTTGGGTGAAAACTAATTTTATGCTGAAAATCAACCTATTCCATTTTTATTAAAGAAATTGACAGTTTTTAGTTAAAAATTTAACTATTTGGTTAAAAATTGATGTATTTGTTGAAATTTAGATTATTAATTAAAGATTTAAATATTTTCTGAAAATGCGTTTTTCTTTTCTTGAAAATTGAAATTTTGCAACTTAAAATTTAAGTACTCTATTTTTAGCTGAAAATTTACCATTTTTAGTTTAAAATTCAACTATTTTGTTGAAAATTTGTCTTTTTTTTTAGTTGAAGATTAAGGACGCTATTGAAGAATGTTAATATTTTTTTTTTTTGTAAAAATGAAACTTTTTTCACAAAAATCAACCAATTTTGTAGAAAATTAACGTTTTTGTTAAAAAATCATATTTTTGGTTAAAAATTTAGCCCTTTTGTAGATAATTTGTCCGTTTGACTCAACTATTCAATTTTTAATTAAAATTAGTATTTTTTATTGAAAATTCTCATATTTTGTTCAACCTTTTGTCCATTAATTTTTTTCGCATCTTGTGTTGTTTGTCCAAAAATTTAAGTTTTTTTTATTTTCAATAGTATTTTTTACGGTCACTTAAAACAAAAACTACGTGTCCTGTTGAAAATTATTTACGACAAATTTGCAGTTTTTGTAGGTGAGCAGCTTTTGTTTATTCCTTTTTTTTATAACTTGTGTTGTTTATCCAAAAATTAAATTTTTAATTTTATTTTTTACGATTAAAACAGAAACTGTGCGTTCCATAAAAAAATAAATAATAAAAACAAATTTATAGATGTTTTACGGTTGTACAACTTTTGTTAATTTTTTTTTTCGTATGTTGCGTCCTTTTTCGAAAAATTTAATTTTCTTATTTTTAATATTATTTTTTTACGATAAAAACAAAAACTACGAATCCTATAAAAAAAATAGTTAACAAATTTGTAACTCTTTCTTGGTTGAAGAACTTTTTGTCTATTAATTTTTTCGTAGCTTGTGTCGTTTGTCCAAAAATTTTTTATTTTATTTTTTACTATCAAAACAAAAGCTACTTGCCCTATTTAAGAATGATTAATTACAAATTCGTAAATATTTTTTTTGGGAATAAAACTATTGTTAATAAATTATTTTTCGTACCTTGTGTTGTTTTTTAACAAATTGAATTTCCTTATTTTTAATGTTATTTTTTACGGTTAAAACAAAATCTACGCGCCCCATGAAAAAATTATTCCGGACAAATTTGTAGCTTTTTTTGTGAGCATTATTTGCTAATATATTTTTTTTTGTAGCTTGTGCTCTTTGGCCAAAATTTTATTTTTAATTTTATTTTTTACAATTAAAAAAAAACGCGTATCATCAAAAAATGATTATTAACAAATTTATAGATCTTTTATGGTTGTACAACTTTTATCAATTAATTTTTTTCGTACTTTGCGTCGTTTTGCCAAAAATGTGATTTTTTCTTTAATATTGTATGTTATGAATAAAACAAAAGCTACTAGCCGTATCTAAAAATTTTATTTTTATATTCATTTTTCACGATTAAAACAAAAACTACGTGTTCCATGAAAAAATGATGAATAATAAATATATAGATCGTTTCTAATAACAATAATAATAATACTAAATAATATATAATATGAATAATATAATAATA
>JAUELO010000244.1:2043144-2058820 GCA_032357855.1 Amphibolips quercusostensackenii | reverse complement strand
TATTCTAAATTTTATGCTTATATGAAATTAATATTTTACATAGGATTCATTTCTAGTTACCTTGTTGGTTTATGGCAAATGCGATTAGTCTACAACCTAGATGCGAACCCTCTGTGATATATTTAATCAATGAAAAATTCAAATTCGAGCTCCATCAAAAGGTACCCTTAGAGTTATGAGTTTGGTAAATTACGCTGGTAACGTAAGGTTACATAAGTAAGTTACCGAGTGACTTACGCGACGTTCGTTTTCGGAGAGAATTTATGAGAATTTATTTATGTTTTTCTTTCTAGCTTTCGTGAAGCGCATTTCTGGTAACGACAACTTTGCTTTCATTATTTATTTGCTTTTTCAATCATTCTCATTTAGAAAAACTGTGATTTAAATATTACTTAAAATGGTAAGAAGATTTTCGTGTTTATGAAAATTAATATATTTTTAGTGTTCGCCTTTATTATCTAGGTATGTTAATATGAATCGAGATTGGCTAGAAAAACTGTGATTTTCAATATAGCATTTGAAATAATAGTAGGAATTCAGTATGTATGTTATAATTTAATTTTTTAAAGAAAGTTTCAGTGAAACGTTCATGGAACGGTCCACTGGTATATAAGGGAAACCTTCCGTTATTGTTATTTTCAACAACAATTATCTCGTATACTGTAATAGATAGGTAAAAATGGACGTCATTTGCGAGTTTTGAGTACTCCATATACACAATAATGTGATATCCAGAATAAAAACTGGCATCGATTTTTAAATATCACTTACGGCTTACACGATATTTATTGATAACAATAACAATAACGGTGATTTTTGTTCGAAGTGTTCCAGTAGAACGTTCCGAAGGATCCCACGAAATGTTCCGGAAACATTCGAGGAACGTTCCGTGACATTAAAGTCTGGTATATCTTGTGATAACAAAAATTAAAAAAATATGCCAAATGATCGAAAATTAAATATAAAATCGTACACATTATCTAGTTTCTTTTAAATATAACAAAAGCAGCGTGTGGCAGTGAGGCCACACGACAGAAGTGAAACTTTAATAGATTAACTTTAAAATTTTTCGTAAGAAATCACCATCATGTATGCTTAGGGTGCTGTAGTGAGAGTATCGAAGAGAAGCCTTCAGAGCAATTGTGAATCGCCACACAAAAGGGAAACTCTTATAGAGTTCGCTTTTTTCAATTCACTCCCGTTTCAAAAGAAGTTTCACTTCAACAAGTTTCTTGTGGACCACCCTATTAAATATACATCTAAATCCCATAGGCCTTTTTCTTACGGACTGTCTTTTTCGTCATCCTCTGCATAAAAGAGTCTCTAATCAATGCCACATTTGTTGCCTATAAAAGCGAGATAAAATCTTTTAGTAGCTAATAAGCCAAGTACGATGTTATTCAGAGAAAGACTTATCATCGTAATAGAGAGAAAAGTTGACAATGAAGAAATTTCGTGACGCTGCTCACCCATAAGTATATGGATGGGGAACGTTTCTTGCTTTCTGATGACTAGTCTATTACATTATTATATTCGATTCTATAGATATAACCCTGGCTGGACCTATAGATATATCTATATCTATGATGAATAATGGTATTTCTATCTCTATAGGTTTAAGATTCTTGAGAGAGTTATCATCTTGGATAATCAGTTGTAAAGGTCCAGTGGGCAAATTCCTGGCGCCTTCAGATTTTATCTTCAGAGGTTAATTTCAAAATTATGCACCTATTTGCTTAACATTTGTTTAGGACTAAAACAAACAAGTTGATGATTTTTAGGTGGAAGATTTGGTTTCATGCCACGATTATTACTTTACCGAAATCGGGAACATTCTAGGAACTTAGCACGGACACGAACCATTTGAGCCGCAGGACGTTTTCGGTGTCGGTAAGGTAGGAATCTTGACAAATCTTTTTTTCTTATGGATTAACGAAGTAGTTTAAATTTTAATCAAGTGGATGAATTTTAAACCAAAAAAGATAAATTTTTAACTAAAATGATGCATTTGTAACAAATAACATTTTTTAGTGAAAGAAGAAAAAAGAGGAATTTTTTGAACCAAGAAGAAAAGTTTAAAAAAAAGAATAATTTTCAACTACAAAAGATGAATTTTCAACCAAAAATGAAAAATTTACATTGTTAGATTAAAACATTATTTTAAGAGAAAAAAATTGATTTTCCACAAAATAGTTGAATTTTTAACAATGTACTTAAATTATCAAAAAAACTGTTAAGTTTTTAATCAAATAGAAGAATGTTCAACCTACAAAGATCTATTTTGAATCAAATAACTAAGAACATTCTGGAAACTTAACACGGACACGAACCACTTTAGCCGCAGGACGTTCTCAACGTCGGTAAGGCAGAAGTCTTGACAAATCTTCTTTTTATGAATTAACAAAGTGATTGGAATTTTGATCGACTGGTTTATTTTTCAACCAAAAATGATCAATTTTTAAGTAGAAGTGTCAGAATTTATATTTTAAGCAACAGGCGATTTCTATTTTAAATAAAAACAGTTGAATTTTCAAAAAAATAATTAAATTGACAACCAAAAAAAATTATTTCTACTTGAAAAGACGAATTATTTACTAAAAAGACGCATTTTCAACCAAGGCGATCAATTTTTTTCTGAAAGAGATGAATTTTCAACCAAAAAGGGCTAATTTTTAACTCAAAATGAAAAAGTTATATCATCAGTTGAGAAAATTATTTTTAAACAAAAAAAATTCAATTTTAAACAAAATAATTGACTTTTAACATACAAAGATAAATTTGTGATCGAATGTTCCAATTTTTAGAGTTTAATTTTTCAACTTAAAAGGCGAATTTTTTACAAGACAGTTGAATTTTCAACAAAAAAATTAAATCTCGACGAAAAATGTAATAGGTGATATTTTTACAAAAAAGATAAATTTCAAAATAAAGTGATGAACTCACACTAAATAAAATGTTTCAGTGAAAAAAAAAAGATAAATTTTTGAAACAAAGATCAATTTTTAACCCAAAATGAAAAAGTTACATTATCATTAATGAGAATAATTTTAAAAGAAAATAAAAACGAATTCTCAACAATGTACTTTAATTATCATTAGAATTCTTAAATTTGTAATGAAATAGAAGAATTTTCAACCTAGCAAGATGTATTTTGAATCAAATAGTTGAGAACACTCTAGGAACTTAGTACGGACACGAACCACTTTATCTACAGAAAGTTCACGATGTCGGTAAGGTAGAAATCATAAAAAATTAATTCATCCTTATAATTAATTAAGTAGTTTAAATTTTAATCAAGTGGCTGAATTTTTAACTGAAGAAGATCAATTCTCAACTATAAATGTATTAGTTTATGTTATAACCAAGAAAAAATTTATATTTTAAATCAAAAACAGTTTAATTAAACCTAAATTTAGTAAAAAAGCAAATTTTCAAAAAAAATAATTTTTTACTGAAATTATAAATCTTTCACTTAAAAAATGAATTTTGAAGAAAGCAGTTCACCTTTTTAAAGAGGACAAATTTTTTAACAAGAAGTTGAATTTTTAAACTAACAAAAAAATTTTTTTAATTACATGCATAATTAACGAAATATTTGAATTTTTAACAAATTTCGTGAACTTTTTACAAGACAGTTAAATTTTCAACCAAAAAGATTAATATTCTACCAAAAAAGTAGAATTTTCTACAAAAGAATAAATTATGAATCAAACAGTCGAATTTTTTAACTAAAGCAAATACATTTTCAAACAAAAGAAGAATTTTCTACAAATAGTTGATTTTTTAACCAAAAAGATTAATTTTTTACCAAAAAGACGAATTTTCAACAATTTTCGTAAATTTTCTAGAGGATAGTTGAATTTTTAAACGAAAGTAAATACATTTTTTAATAAAAGACCAAATTTTCTACAAACAGTTTAATTTTCACCAAAAAAGATTAATTTTCTACAAAAAAGGACAAATTTAAAAAAAAATGCATAAATTATATCCCTAAATTATTAAATTTTGAATAAATTCTGTGAATTTTCTACAAAAGAAATAAATTTTTAAACTAAAAAAAATGAATTTTTTAAAATACATAAATTATTAACAAAATAGTTGAATTTTAAACAAACTTTGTAAATTTTCTGCAAGATAGTTAAACTTTTATATTAAAAAAAAATTAATTCTCAAACAAAAAGGCGAATTCTCTACAAATATTTTAATTTTTAATCAGAACGATGAATTTTCTACCAAAAAGAACGAATTTTCATAAAAATACATAAATTATTTCGTAAATTATTAAATATTCAACAAATTTTGTAAATTTTCTGTAAAACAGATAAATTTTAAACTCAAGAAAATGAATTTCTAGAAATACATAAATTATTAACCAAATAGTTGAATTTTTAACAAATTTTACAAATTTTCTACAAAATACTTCAATTTCCAAACTAAAGAAAATGAATTCTTCAAAGTTAATAAATGATCAACCAAATAGTTAAATTTTTAAACTGAGGTAAATAAAGTTTCTAACAAAAGACAAATTTTTTTTAAAAAGTTAAATTTTCAACCAAAAAGATTAATTTTCTACAGAAAAGGATGAATTTTAAAAAATACATAAATTTTTAACTAAATAGTCAAATTTTTCAACAAATTTCTTAATTTTTCTACAAGATATTTAAATTTTTAAACTAAAGTAAATAAATTTTTTAACCAAAGACAAATTTTTTACAAATAGTTAAATATTCAACCAGAAAGATCAATTTTCTACCAGAAAGGACGAATTTATTACAAAATACATCAATTTTTAACAAATTTCGTAAATTTTCTGCAAGATTGTTAAATTTTTGAACTAAGGAAAATAAATTTTTTTAAATACGTAAATCATTAACGAAGAAGTTGGATTTTCAACAAATTTTGAAAATTTTTCACAAGGTAGTTGAACTTTTAAAGTAAAGTAAATTAATTTATAAACAAAAAGACGAAGCTTTTAAAAATAGTTGAATTTTCAACCAAAAAAATTCATTCTCTACTAACAAGGAAGTATTTTCTACAAAATAATTAAATTAGTAACTAAATAGTTGAACTTTTAACAAATTTCGCAAATTTTCTACGAAGCAGTTGGATTTTTAAACTAAAGAAAATGAATTTTAATTAAATACATAAATTATTAACTAGATAGTTAAATTTTCAACAAATTTCGTAAATTTTTTACAAGATAGTTGAATTTTTAACCAAATAGCTAAATTTGAGTAAAAAAATTAATTTGAAAACAAAAAACGAATTTTCATCAAAGTAGTTTAATTTTCAACAAAAGATGAATTTTTAACTAAAATTATGAATTTTTAACCAAAAAATGAATTTTGAAAAAATTGGTTTAACTTTCAAACAAAGAGTCGAATGTTCAACATAAAATTTTCTTCAGCGAAATTCTTGAGTCCTTAAATAAAACGTAACGAATTTTTTTTCAACAAACCAGTTGCATTTTTAACCAAAAAATTAATATTCAAACAAAAAAACGAAGTTTTAAGAAAAGGCATGAATTTTCAAGCAAACAGAAAAAATTTCAATTGTAAAATGAAAGAAGATCAAATTATAACAAAAAATGAAATCATTACATTTTGAATAAGAAAATGAATTTTCAATTTTAACAACCGAATTTTCTACAAAACAGTTACATTTTCTATTAAATATTTGAATTTTTCATCGAATTTAAAGAATATTCAAGAAAAGATAAAATTTTTCTACAATACATTTGAATTTCAGATAAAAAACTTAATTTTCAATCAAATGTTTGAAATTTCAAACAAATAGTTAAATATTCAGTTGAAACAAATTATTTTTCAAACATAAAACAAATTTTCAACTAAATAAAACAGAAATACTTAAATAAAATAGAATTATTTTTAACGAAACAGTTGCGTTTTCAATCAAAAAAATTATATTCTACCAAAAAAGATAATTTTTCAGGAAAATACATAAACTTTGAAGCAAATAGTTAAATTTTAAACCAAAAGCAATAATTTTCTACCAAAAAGTCGAATTTTTAATAAATTACGTAAATTTTAACCAAGTAATTGAATTTTCAAATAAGAAGGATATATTTTAACGAAAAATAAAAAAGTTAATTTTTCAGTTAATAGTATTAATTGAAAAAAAATGTAATCCAAAAATATGAACTTTCAACCAAAAAATTAATTTTGAACCGAAAAAGATTAATTTGAACCAGACAGTTGCAGTTTTAACCAAAGAGATAAAATTTCTATTAAAAAATTTCAATTAAACAAAAAAAAACAAAAAAAGTTTAATCAAATTGTTGAATCTTCTGAATTATTCTTTGAAAATAATGTATCAGACAAAAAAGATTTTTAGGTCCTAAAAAAAATGATGAAATTGTGTGATTTTTAAAATAAATATTTATTTTCAATAAAAAAATTTAATTTTCTAAGCTTATTAAATCTTAGATTGAGCAATTTTGAAACAAAAATCTTCCAAAACTCCTGATATCTATAAGAGACACTATAAATAACTGTCAAGGATGATAAATTTAAAATTTTAAAATTTTAATTAAAATTATTTTTATTTGTTTTATTTCTATTTTGAAAATTAAGTTTCACAGTTGCTCTCTCCTAACGATTATTTTTTAGTTAAAAATTGGCCTAAATTGTTGAAAATTACTTTTTTTATTAAAATTCAATATTTTCTTACAGAAAATTTAACTTTTCTTTTTTTATTCGAAAATGTATCTTTTTTAGTTGAAAATTCAACTATTTGATTGAAAATTCGTCTATTTTGTTAAAAATTTAATTATTTTTTTAATATTTAGCTCTTAGTATTAATTTTTTTGGTTAAAAGTGCCACATTTTAGAGAAAAATTCTTATTTTTTGGCAAAATTCAACTGTTTTTTATTTCAAATTAAAATTTTTTTTGGTTAAAGATTTATTATTTTAGTTGAAAATTTAACTATTCAGTTCCAAATTTATTTTTTTTTTCTCAAAATTCATGTGTAATTTTAATTCTTTGTAGAAAAGTCTTTTTTTGTCTTAAAAATTTACCAGTCTCGAATAAAAATAAACTTATTTGATTGAAAATTCATATTTGTGGTTAAAAATTGAAATAATTTGTTGCAAATTCGTTTCTTATTTTCAAAATAATTTGTTGAAAATTAAGCCATTTGTAGAAAATTCATCTTTCTTTAAAAAATTTATTTTCTTTCGTCAAAAAATTCAAATATCTTGTAGAAAATTTACGAAATTTAATGAAAATTAAACTATTTGCTTAATAATTGATGTATTTTGTAAGCAATTTGTCCTTTTTGGTACAAAATTCATCTTTTTGTTTGGAAATTTAAATATTTGTAGAAAATTCATGGTTTGTAAAAAATTTATTTATCTTAGTTTGAAAACTTAACTATTTGGTTTAAATTTATGAATTTAATTAAAAATTCGTTCTTTTAGGTAGAAAATTTGTCTTTTTGTTAAAAAATTTATTTACATTAGTTTAAAAATTTATGTATTTAGTTAATCATGCATGAATTTTTAGAAATTTATTCATTTTAATTTAGAAACTCAACTGTTTGGTTAATAATTTATGCATTTTGATACAAATTCGTCTTTTTTCGTAAAAAATTCGTCTTTTTGTTAAAAAATGTACTTAGCTTAATTGAAAAATTTATGTATTTTGTTTCATAGTGTATTTATTAATATTTTTGGTTGATAATTTAACTATTTGTGAAAAATGCGTCTTTTGTTAAAAAATTTATTAACCTTAGTTAAAAAATTTAACTATTTGGTTAATTATTTATTTTTAAAAATTCTATTCTTTAGTTTAAAAATTTAATTTGTTGAAAATTCAAGTCGTTGTTTAGTAATTTATGTATTTTAAGGAATTCATTCACTTCAGTTTAAAAATTAAAATATTTTGTAGAAAATTTACCATCTTTGTTACAAATTTAACTATTTGGGTAATAATTGATGTATTTTGTTAAAAATTCGTTCTTTTTGAAAAACATAAATTTTTTTGGTTGAAAATTCAAATATTTATAGAAATTCCGTCTTGTGTTACAAAATTTACCTTAGTTTAAAAATTCAACTATTTGGTTCAAAATTTATTTACTTTCAAGAATTCATTTCCTTTAGTTTTAAAAATTCAAATATTTTGTAGAAAATTTGCGAAAATTGTTAAAAATCGGACTATTTGGTTGATAATTTATGCATTTTTTGAAACTTATTTTCTTTAGTTTAAAGGTCGACAATTTTGGAGGAAATTTACGAAATTTCTTCAAAATTCAACTATTTGGTTAATAATTTATGTATTTTTAAAAAAATTTGTCCTTTTTTGGTAGAAAGCTCATCGTTTTGGTTGAAAATTAAAATATTTGTATAAAATTCGTCTTTTTGTTCAAAAATCAATTTACTCTAATTTAAAAGTTAAATTATCTTGCAGAAAATTCACGAAATTTGGTCAAAATTCAACTATTTTGTCAATAATTTATGTATTTTCAAAAATTCATTTTCTTTAGTTTAAAAATTCATCTTCTTTGTAGAAAATTTACGGAATTTGTTCGAAATTTTATTATTTGAGAAATAATTGATGTATTTTTTTGAAAATTGGTCTTTTTTTGTAAAAAAAAATTAATCTTGTTGGTTGAAAATTTAACTATTTGTAGAAAATTCGTCTTTTTGTTAAAAAATGTATTTGCATTAGTTTAAAAAATCAAATATCTTGTAGAAAGTTTACGATATTTGTTTAAAATTCAACTTTTTGGTTAAAAATTGATGTATTTTTGAAAATTCATCCTTTTTTGGAGAAAATTAATCTCTGTGATTAAAAATTCAAAAATTTGTAGAAAATTCTCCTTTTATCGAAAAAATTTAATTATTTTAGTTAGAAAAATCAACTATTTGTTTAATAATTAAATGTATTTTGTTAAAAATTCTTCCTTTTTTGTAGAAAAATAATTTTTTTCGTTAAATATTTAACAATTTGTAAAAAATTTGTCTTTTGTTAAAAAATTCATTTTCCTTATTTTAAAAATTCAACTATTTGGTTAATTATTCACTTATTTTCAAAAATTCATTTATCTTAGTTTAAAAATTCAACTATTTGTAAAAAATTTGTCTTTTATTGCAAAATGTATTTTCTTTAGTTTAAATATCCAAACAACTTGTACAAAATTTAAGAAATTCGTTAAAAATTCAACTATTTGGTTCATAATTCTATGTTTTTTGTTAAAAAATCGTCCTTTTGGAAAAAATTAGTCTTTTTGGTTAAAAATTCAACTATTTAAAGAAAATTTGTCTTTTGCTGAAGAATTTATTTACCTTAGCTTGAAAATTTAACTATTTGGTTAATAATTTATCTATTTTTAAGAATTCAGTCTCTTTAGTTTAGGAATTCAACTATCTTGTAGAAAAATTACAAAATTTGTTGAAAATTCAATTATTTTATTAATAATTTGTGTGTTTAAAAGGAACTAATTTTTTTTATTTTAAAAAATCAACTATTTTGCAGAAAAATTGTTGAAAATTAAACTATTTGGTTAATAATTGGTGTATTAAAAAAAAAATTATTTTCTATAGCTAAAAAATTAAACTATTTTATAGAAAATTTACGCAATTCAAAAAAATTCAACTATTTGGTTAATAATAATGTATTTTGTAGAAAGTTTGTCCTTTTTGGTGTAAGAATCATCTTTTACGTTGTAAATTCAACTATTTGTAGAATATTCGTCTTTTGTTCAAAAATTTATTTACGTTAGTTCAAAAATTAAAGTATGTTAGTCAATAATTAATGTATTCTTAAGAATTGATTTTCTTTAGTTTGAAAATTCAATTCTTTTACAGAAAATTTGCGGAATTTGTTCAAAATTTAATTATTTGGGAAATAATTTATGTATTTTTTTGAAAATTCGTCCTTTTTGTAGAAAATCAATCTTGTACGTAGAAAATTTAACTATTTGTAGTAAATTCGTCTTCGTTTAAAAATTCAACTACTTGGTTAATAATTTATTTATTTTTAAGAATTCATTTTCTTTAGTTTAGGAATTCAACTATCTTGTGAAAAATTAACAAAATTTGCTGAAAATTCAACTATTTGGTTAATAATTTATTGATTTTTGAAAATTCATTTTCTTTAGTTGAGGAATTCGACTATCTTGTAAAAAATTTACGAAATTTTTTGAAAATTCAATTATTTGGTTGAAAATTCAATTATTTGTTTAATAATTTACGCATTTTGAAAAACTCATTTTCTTTAGTTTGAAAATTTAACATTTTCGTAGAAAATTCATAAAATTGGTTAAAAATTTAATTATTTGGTTAATAATTTGTGTATTTCAAAAATCAATTTTCTTTAGCTTGAAAAATTCAACTATTTTGTAAAACATTTACGAAATTTAACGAAAATTCAACTATTTGGTTAATAATTGATTAACTATTAAATATTCATTTTCTTAAGTTTAAAAATTTAACTATTTTTCACAAAATTAACAAAATATGTTCAAAATTTAACTGTTTGGGTAATAATTTATGTATTTTTTTTGAAAATTTGTCCTTTTTGGTTGAAAATTCAACCACTTGTAAAAAAATCCGTCTTTTTGTTAAAGAATATATTTAATTTAGTTTAAAAATTCAACTCCTTAGTTAATAATTGATGAATTCTTAAAAACTTATTTTCTTTAGTTTAAAAATTCAACTTTTTTGTAGAAAATTTACTAAATTTTTTAAAAATTTACATATTTGTGTAATAATTTATTCATTCTGTTAAAAATTGAACAATTTGTGAAATTGGATTTCACGAAATTGGATGAAAATTTAACTGTCTGGTAGATAATTTATGTATTTTTTGAAAAATTCTTTTTTGTTAAAAAATTTCTTTACCTTAGTTTTAAAATTCAACTATTTGGTTAATAATTTATTGATTTTTTAAAATTCATTTTCTTGAGTTTAGGAATTCAACTATCTTGTAAAAAATTTACAAAATTTGTTGAAAATTCAATTATTTGGTTGAAAATTCAATTATTCGTTAATTAATTTACACATTTCGAAAAACTCATTTTCTTGGGTTTAAAAATCCAACTATTTTTGTAGAAAATTAATGAAATTTGTTATAAATTAAATTATTTGGTTAATAATTTGTGTATTTAAGAAAATCAATTTTCTTTAGCTTACAAATTTAACTATTTTGTAGAAAATTTACGAAATTTAACGAAAATTCAACTGTTTGGTTTATAATTGATTTATTGTTAAAAATTCACTTTCTTTGGTTTGAAAATTCAACTACTCAGGTAGAAAATTCACGAAATTTGTTAAAAATTTAACAAATTCTGTAATAATTTATGTATTTTGTTATAAATTCAACAATTTGTAGAAAATTTGTCTTTTGTTAAAAATGTGTTGACTTTAGTTTGAAAATTTAAATATTTGGTAAAAAATTTTTGAAATTTGCTGGAAATTCAACTTTTTGGTTACAAATTTATGTATTTTTAAAACCTTATCTTCCTCAGTTTGAAAAATCAAATCATTTTTAGTTTAAAATTAATCTTTTTGGTTAAAAATTCAACTATTGTCAGAAAATTCGCCTTTTTGTTAAAAAATGTGTCTTTTTTTGTGATAAGTTCAAATTTTGTCAAAATTAATTTGGTGTTGTTGTTAAAGATTGAAAATTTAATAATTTCGTTTAAAATTCAATTTTTATTATTACGTATACAAATTAAAAAATTCTATCATTAGTTTCAAGATTTTACTAATTTTCTTTAATTTATTTTTAAATTTCCTTGTCAAGTTTCTTTTGTCACTGTCTGCATCATTTACGAGGCTCTCATGTTTTTTGTTTTTTTATCTTTTTTATTTTTACTCCGCTGCTCTGCCTTTACGGTAATTTTGATTAATCGTTCTACGAAACTTCTGTCATCCCAAAATGCAGCTACAAAATTCATATTATTACATTCTCTTTATTCTTTTAATAACTTTAAATATTTTTTTTGTGATAACCCTAAACTTTGTTTTTTTTTGTTAATTATTCGTAATTTCTCTCTATTTTAATAAGAACCAAATTTAAATATTTAATTATTTCTTTTTTATTCGTCCATTTAAATCAATTATCATATTATAATTTTAAAATTGAAATATAAAAATTGTAATTAATAATAAGGCAATGATAATGTAATATATTTGATAAAAAAAAAATTTTTAAGGCATTTATTGAATATTTGCAGTGTTTAAAAAAACTAACAACTAAGAACTTTGGTTGGAAATTAATACGTTTTAGTTGAGGAATCAATTATTTTTTTGAAAAATTAAAATTTTTTGATTAAAATCGAATGTTTTCGGGTTAAAATTCAAACGTTTTTTGGTGAAAATATCAAATGTTAATTTTTTTGTTAAAAATTTAACTTATTGTTTTGAAGGTTGAAGTTGAAGATCTTTAAAATTGATTTTTTTTGGTTGAAGATTCATAATTTTATTTAAAAATTTATCTCGTTGGTTGAAAATTTAAGAATTCGGTTGAAAATGGAACAATTTTGTACAAAATTCAACCATTTTCTAGAAATTGAAAATTTAATTATTTTTTTAAAATTTTGTATTTTTTGCTTGAAAATTTTTGTTGAAAATTCGTCCTTTCGGTTTAAAAATTCATATTTTATGGTTGTACAGTCACCTTTTTGCTTAAAAAATAATTTTTTTGGTTGAAGATTCATAATTTAAATGAAAATTCATGACTTTGGTTAAATTTTAATTATTTTGTTGACAATTGATCTTTCTTAATTGAAAATTCAACTACTTTGTAAAAAATTTTTATGTATCTTTTTTAGTTGAAAATTCATTTTTTTGGTTAAAAATTTGATTCTTTTGTTGAAAATCCTTTTTTTTTTGTTCAAATTTAACTTTTTTTTTGCTGAAAATTCTAATTTTCCATTTTTTAACAGTTGGAAATTTAACTACTTGTAATTTTTTTTAAATTTATATTTTTAACTCAAAGCAACGCTTCTCCATGTTTAGTTAAAAATTCCTATTTTTTGGTAGAAAACTTATTCTCTTGGTTTGAAATTGACCATTTTTCTCGCTCTTGATTGAAATAATAATAATAATAATAACATTATTATTTATTTTAGAAATAATTTACAATTAATAAGAATTTTATTGTTCAATAAAATATTTAATTAATAAATAATTTATAATAATTTATAATGATTAATTATTCATTTAAAAAAATTTAGATATATATATATATATATATACATTAATTAATTTTTGTGTTATCAATTTTAAATTTATAATTTTAGTTAAAAATGCAACTTTTTGGTTAAAAAATGGGCTAGTTTGTTGAAAATTCATTACTCACTTTTCCATTTTTGGTTAAAAATTTATCTTCTTTAAGAGAGGACGAATTTAAACAAAAAAAATCATTTTCAACCATATTGTTTAATTTTTAAGTAAGAAAGACTAATTTTATCCCGAACAGTTAAATTTTCTACTTCAAATTTTGAATTTTCACCAAAAAAGTTGCCTATAACCAAAAAGTTGCTTTTTAAACCAAAAGCGATAAAATTTTCAACAAAAAATAAAATAATTAAATTTCCAGTTAAAAAAAGTAATTTTAAACAACAAATTTTTCAATAAAATGGTAAAATTTTTAAGCAAAAAAATTAAATTTTCAACAAAAAAAATGAATTTACAAGTTAAGAAATAAATCTTAAAAATTTTAAAAATTATATCATTTTATGCAATTTTAATCCAGAAACATTAATTCATACATTAAAATCTATTTTGAAATCTTTTTGAATATTCTCTCTAAAATTTGTTTGAAAAAATTATTTAAAAATTTTCCAGAAATCTAATAATAATTTTATTACCTTGGAACTCGAATTTTTCCTGCGATTTTTAAAAAATCCTGCAATAGTGAAAAAATTACCTTAAAGTCATCTAGATTCTTTTTTGAACATTTTGAAAATTTTATTAACTTTTATTTTTAAATTAATTCTTCAAACAAAAAATTATTGCTAGTTTTGCTACAAATTTCACACAAATTTTTCATTTATATAAAATTTTTTTAAGTAATTAAAAAAGCTTTTAAGTTTTGTGTTCGAAATCTTAAAAAATGTACATTAAGTGTTTTGAAATCTTTTCAAGTTTTAAATTATTTTGCAAACTTTTCAAAACTTCTAAATATATTTTAAACTTACTCGATTATTTTCGAAATAAATAATTGCTTAATTGTCATTTATTATTCAAAAAAAATTTTTAATTTTGTTTTGAATATTCTCTTAAAATTAATTTTCCAAAATAAAAAATTATTTATTTCCTTAAGAGTCTCTTAAAGCGTTTAATACCCGGTCTGTATCATATAGCATTTCACCCTTGATATTTCTCATGCTGACTAACTCTGTACTTTTATATTCTACAAAAATTGACAGTGAAATACGCGTCGCAACGTTGATGCGGATCTAAAAAGTATTGTTTATAAACATTTCTATTTCAACGTTAAGACACGTAACTTGCTTGATTCTAAACAGATTCAGAATCATACTGTAAAATCAATTATTGTTCAATTTTCAATAATCGAACTACATTTCAATGTGATTTATTATAATAGCGAAAAATCTTGGTAAAATTGTAATAGTTTTCTTAAATTATTTTCTTGAATATTAGGAAGTTTCACTTCCTAATAATTCCTTAAAAGAGTCTTTCAAAGCGTATAGTATCCCGCCTATATATTATATAGTATTTCTCCCGCACTATTTCTCACGCTGACTAACTCTGTACTTTTAAATCCTACTAAAATTGACATTAAAATACCATTTAAAACGTTAATGTATATTCTAAGAGTATTGTTTGTAAACATTTTTATTCTCAACGTGAAAATCTATAACTTGCTTAATATTGAACAGATTTGGAATCGTCCTGTAAATGTCAATTATTGTTCAATTTTCAATAATCGAACTACAGTTCAATGTGATTTATTATACTAGCACTAGTTTCACTTCCTAATGATTTCATAAAAGAGTATCTCAAAGCGTCCAATATTCTATCTGTATCATATAGCATTTCAACTATTGCTATTTCTCATGCTGACTAACTCTGTACTTTTATATCCTACAAAAATTAACAGTAAAGTACAAGTCGAAACGTTGATGTGGATTCTAAAAGTATTGTTTGTAAAAATTGCTATTTTTAAAGTTAAAATCCTTAACTCAGTACAGACTCAGAATTGTTCAATTTTCAATAATCTAATTACGGTTTAATGTGATAGATCAAAATAGCAAAAGTTCTTGGTTTAAGTGTTATATTTTTCTTAAATTATTTTCCGCAATATAAGGAGGATTTACTTCCTAATAATTCCGTAAAAGGGTATCTAAAAACGTCCAATATCCTACCTGTATCATATAGTATTTCAATATTTGCTATTTCTCATGCTGACTAACTTTCTACCTTTTTATCCTACAAAAATTGACTGTTAAGTACAAGTCGAATCGTTAATGCCGACTCTTGAAGTATTATTTGTAAAAATTTATATTTTAAAAGTTAAAATGCTTAACTTTGCATAGATTTAGAATTATTTAATTTCCAATAATAAAACTGCAGTTCAATGTGATTTATTATAATAGCAAAAGTTCTTGGTGAAAGTGTAATATTTCTCTTAACTTATTTTCTTCAATATTAGAGTTCACCAATAAATTACTTAAGGCAATTT
>JAUELO010000244.1:2021821-2034781 GCA_032357855.1 Amphibolips quercusostensackenii | reverse complement strand
AAAAGGAAATAAAATATAAAGTCCTGATGTTTTAAAATTCAAGATCGTAATGAATAGTTTAATTTTTATGTCAGTCAAATTATTTTTGGCAGTTTTATACTTTGCATTTTTCAAATTCCAATGCATTGATCTAAAGCTTATAAAGAATAGAGAGAGAGAGAGAGAGAAAAGGAAAAGGCAAAAAGAAAAGGGAAAGGTGAAAGAGAAAGGAGAAAATGTAAAATGTAAGAGGCAAAAAGGGTCAGGGAAAAAGGGAAAAGGGACAGTGGAAAGAAAAAAGCGAAAGGGGAAGAGAAAAGGGGAAAGAAAATAAAATTTGAAGTTTTGATGTATTAAAATTCGAGATCGTTAATAAATAGTTCAATTTTTAATTCAGTCAAATTATTTTTAGCAACTCTAGACTTTGCATTTTTCTAATTTAAAAGCATTGATCCAAAGCTTAAAAAGAATAGAGAGAGAAAGGAAAAAGGAAAAGTAGAAAGGGAAAAGGGAAAGTAGAAAGGGGGAAAGGGAAGGTGGAAAGAGAAAGGGAATGGGAAAAGGTAGACGTGAAAGGAAGAGGGGAAATGGAAAGAGGAAAGGGGAAGGGAAAAGGGATATAAAATATAAAGTTTTTATGTCTTAAAATTTAAGATTAACAAAGATTAAAAAGAAAAGAGAGAGAAGGGGAATAGGAAAAAGGGTAAGTAGAAAGTGAAAAGGGAAAAGGAAAAGTGAAAAAGAAAAATGAAAATGGGAAAGAGAAAGGAGAAAATTGAAAAGGGAAATGGGGAAAGGAAATGAAATATAAAGTTTTGATGTCTTAGAATTTAAGATCGTTAATAAGTAGTAAGATTTTTAATTTAATTAAATTATTTTTAGTAGTTTAAGACTTTGAATTTTTCAAATTCGAAAAAATTGATCCAAAGCTTAAAAATAACATCTGGAAAACGGAAAAGGGAGAAAAGTAAAGGGAAACTGGGAAAGGGTAAAGGAGAGGTAAAAGAGAAAGGGGAAAGAGAAAGGGGAAAGAAGCAAAGGGAAAGGAGAAATAGAAAATGGGAAATGTAAAAAGGAAAAAAAATGGAAAAGGGGGAAGGAAAAAAAGGAAAAAGGTTTAGGGAAAAGGGACAGTGGAAAAAAGAAAGCGAAAGGGGGCAAAAAAAGAGAAAAGAAAATAAAATTTAAGTTTTGATGTATTAAAATTCAAAATCATTAATAAGTAGTTCAATTTTTAATTCAGTCAAATTATTTTTAGCAGCTCTAGGTTTTGCTTTGTTCTAATCTGAAAGCATTGATCTAAAGTTGAAAAAGAATAAAGAGAGAAAGGAAAAAGGAAAAGGGGAAAGTAGAAAGGGGGAAAGTGAAGGTGGGAAGGGAAAGGGAAAAAAAGAAAAAGGTATGAGGAAGAAAGGTAAAAGGGACAGTGTAAAGGAGAAAGTAAAAGGGGAAAGAGAAAAGAGGAAAGGGAATAAAATTTAAAGTTCTGATGTATTAAATTTCAAGATCGTTAATGAGTAGTTAAATTTTTAATTCAGTCAAATTATTTTTAGCAGCTCTAGACTTTGCGCTTTTCTAAATTGAAAGCATTGATCCAAAGTTAAAAGAGAATAGAGAGAAAAGGGAAAAGGGATGAGGGAGAAGAGGAAAAAAAGGAATGGGGAAAGGAAATAAATATAAAGTACTAATGTCTTAAACTTCAAGATCGTTAATAAGATCAGGAAAAAGGGAAAGTGGGAAGTGGAAAGCAGAAAGGAGAAAAGGGAAAGGGAAATAAAATTCAGTTTTGATGTTTTAAAATTTAAGATCCTTAATAAGTAGTTAAATTTTTAGTTCAGGAAAATTATTTTTACCAGTTTTAGACTTTTCTTTTTTTCTTATTTGAAAGCATTGATCTAAAGCTTAAAAAGAATGAAAAGAGAAAGGGAAAAGGGATGAAGGAGAAGGGAAAAGGAAAAAAAGAATGAGGTAAGGAAATAAAATATAAAGTTTTGATGTTTTATAATTTAAGATCGTTAGTGAATAGTAAATTTTTATTTCAGTTAAATTATTTTTGGCAGTTTTAGACTTTGCATTTTTCAAATTTCAAAGCATTGATCTTAAGCTTAAAAAGAATAGAGAAAGAAGAGGAAAAGGGAAAAAGGAAAAGGGAAAAAAGGAGAAAATGGAAAAGGGGAAAGGAAAAAAAGGAAAAAGGTTTAGGGGGAAAGGAAAAATGAACAGTGGAAAGAGGAAAGCAAAAGGAAAAAAATAAAAGAGGAAAGAAAATTAAATTTAAAGTTTTAATGCATAAAAATTTAAGATCGTTAATAAGTATTTCAGTTTTTAATTCAGTCAAATTATTTTAAGCAACTCTAAACTTTGCATTTTTCAAATTTGAAAGCATTGATACAAAGCTTAAAGAGAATAGAGAGAAAGAAAAAAGGGAAAGTAGAAAGGGGAAAGGGGAAAGTAGATAGGGGGAAAGGAAAGGTGGGAAGGGAAAGGGAATGGGGAAAGAGAAAAGATATATAAAATATAAAGTTTTGATGTCTTAAAATGCAAGATCATTAATAAGAAGGTACATTTTTAATTCAGTCAAATTATTTCGAGCATCTTTAAACTTTACATTTTTTAAATTCGAAAACATTGATCCAAAGATTAAAAAGAATAGAGAGAGAAGAGGAGCAGGGAAAAGGGTAAGTGGAAAGTAAAAAGGAGAAAGAAAAAATGGAAAAGAAAAAAGGAAAGGCGAAAGAGAAAGGAGAAAATGGGAAAGAGGAATAGGGAAAGGAAATAAAATATAAAGTTTTGATGTCTTAGAATTCAAGATTGTTAATATGTTGTAAAATTTTTTATTCAGTTCAATTATTTTTAGCAGTTTTAGACTTTGAATTTTTTAAATTCGAAAACATTGATTCGAAGCTTAAAAATAACAGCGGGAGAAGGGGAAAGGGAGAAGAGTTAAGGGAAAATAGAAAAGGGAAAAGGAAAGGGAAAAGAGGAAAAAGAAAGGGGAAAGGAGCAAAGGGAAAGGAGAAATAGAAAATGGAAAAAAATAGAAAAGGAGGAAGGAAAAAGGAAAAAGGTTCAGGGAAAAGGTGAAAAGGGACAGTGGAAAGAAGAAAGCGAAACAGGGAAGAAAATAAAATTTAAAGTTTTGATGTATCAAAATTCAAGATCGTTAATAAGTAGTTTAATTTTTAATTCAGTCAAATTATTTTTAGCAACTCTAGACTTCGCATTTTTCTAATTTGAAAGCATTGATCCAAAGCTTAAAAAGAATAGAAAGAGAAAGGAGAAAGGGAAAAGGAAAAATAGAAAGGGGAAAGGGAAAGTAGAAAGGGGGAAAGGGAAGGTGGGAAGGAAAAGGAAAAGGGAATGAGAAAAGGTAAAGGTGAAAGGAAAAGAGGAAATAGAAAGAGGAAAGGGAAAAGGGATATAAAATATAAAGTTTTTATGTCTTAAAATTCAAGATCGTTAATAAGTAGGTACATTTTTAATTCAGTCAAATCATTACGAGCATCTTTAAACTTTGCATTTTTTAAATTCGAAAACATTGATCCAAAGATTATAAAGAATAGAGAGAGAAAGGAGAACGGGGAAAGGGAAAGTAGAAAGGGGGAAAGGGAAGGTGGGAAGGAAAAGCAGAATGGAATGAGAAAAGGTAAAGGTGAAAGGGAAAGAGGAAATAGAAAGAGGAAAGGGAAAGGGGAAGGGAAAAGGGATATAAAATATAAAGTTTTTATGTTTTAAAATTTAAGATCGTCAATAAGTAGGTATATTTCTGATTCAGTCAAATCATTTTGAGCATCTTTAAACTTTGCATTTTTTAAATTCGAAAACATTGATCCAAAGATTAAAAAGAATAGAGAGAGAAGGGGAACAGGGTAAAAGGTAAGTGAAAAGTGAAAAGCGGAAATAAAAAGTGGAAAAGAAAAATGGAAAAGGGAAAGAGAAAGGAGAACATGGAAACGGGGAATAGGGAATGGGTAAAGAAAATACAATATAAAGTTTTGATGTCTTAGAATTTAAGATCGTTAATAAGTAGTAAAATTTTTAATTTAGTTAAATTATTTTTAGCAGTTTTAGACTTTGAATTTTTCAAATTCGAAAGCATTGATCCGAAGATTAAAAAGAACAGCGAAAAAGAGAAAAGTAAAAGAAGAAAAAAGAAGAGTGAAGGAAAAATGGGAAAGGGAAAGGGAAAAGGGAAGGGAAAAGAGAAAGGGGAAAGAGAAAGGGGCAAGAAAAAGGGGAAATGGGCAAAGGGAAAGGAGCAAAGGGAAAGGAGAAATGGAAAAGGAAAGAAGAAAGGGAAAAAGGGGGAGAAGGGAAAACTTAAAGGGGAAAATTGAGAGAGAGAGAGAGAGACAGAGAGATGTTTCCATTCAGACTCTACCCGGTCGTGCGGTTTTCCGTTTTTTTAAATTCACTCCCGTCCTAAAAGAAGTTTCGCCTTAATTATTCGCAACAATTAATTATGATAAGAAGAAAGATCAATCTTAGATTTCACTTGATTTAGCATGATTCCAAAACTAAGTAACTGCACTTTCGTAATACTGTGGGAAGGTGCTTTTTCAAAGTTCCAAAGGTTGATTTTCTACAATGCCTCTTTTTATATGTATATCTCTTGATTTAGGAAAGGCAGAGATTTTTCTTCCACTTGATGTTAATGGGGGTAATATAAAACGTGCAATGTACTCTGACTGGAGCGCAGTCGAATTCGCTATAATTCTTCTTGTCGTACATTGCATCGTATCGGGCAAGAGTCTCTCGCATAAGATCACGAAATCTCGACTGCAGACTCCCGCGGCGCAGCTAACCTGTTTTCTACTTTTCTCTCCTCACCGAATTTATTTTGATTTATTGTGTCGTCGCTAAAGAGATACGTATTGTTGTGACATTGTCCCTCTTTTTGCTTGCTTCCTTGCAAGTGAGTCTCTCACTCTCTGCTTCCCCACCCTCCATATTTATTTTCACGTTTTTTCCTCTCTTCTAAATCATTGTCTGCATTTCCGTTTCCTTTTTCTTCTTTCTTCTACACTCATGCTGCTCACTCTTTCCTCAACACTCCTACATTCTTCATCTTCTCTAGTTTTTTCTACATTCTTCATCCATTTTTCCTTCAGTCCCTCCTTTCCTTAAATTTTCTTAACATTCTCTTTCCTTCCTCCCCACTTCACCCTTCCTCTTATACAACTATATACATGCTCCCATGTCTCCTCTACTCTTTAACATCAGCATTTTCTCTTCTGGCAATACATTGATTTTTTTACTTCATTTCCTAGTCTCCATCCACCTATTCTTGTCCATTTCCTTTTCCTCATTCTCTTTTCAGACATCTTGATTCCTCTTTATTAATCTATCTATTACCTGCTTTTCTCTATCTCTTCTTTTAATTCCTTCTATTCTCCTTCTTCTATCTCTCGATCTTTAATGAACATTCTTCTTTTTTTTTCTGACTGCGTAACTCTATAGCCTTCTTTTATGTTTCTTCCACCTTTCTTCTATTCCCTGCATCTGTTTTATCACTCCTGCCACTTTTTTTAATCATTTGCCTGATATACGTCTCATATTCTCCCTGATACATAATAAAACCGAGGTATTTAAATTCTTTTACTTCCTCTATTTTGACACCTTTCCATCTCTCTGGTCACCCCCCCCCCCTCTCCCTCTACTTTGAAACCTCTCCATACTCTGTCACACATTATCTACTCCTGCTAATTAAATTCCTTTTCCCCATATTTTCCAGAATTCGGGATTTCATCTATACATGCCTTTCCATCTTTCATTGACCCTTCGTCTTCGCTACTTCTTCCCTTGTAATATCCCCTCTGTCCTTTTCCCACACCTCCTTTCGTTATATTCTTTTTCACTTCTAACAATTCCATAAAATATTTATTCGATTTAAACATTTCAATATCCTGAATAACTCTTTTCCTGTTTCTTCCTGAACTACTTTCCATACTTCTTCCTTTGTGCTAGCTTTTAATGCCTCCTCCTTAAACCTTTTATTTTCTCTCTTTTTTTCTATTACATAACACATTTAACTCGTTATACTCTTTCTTCTTGATCCCATATTCTTCTGTACTGATCTTTCCATCTTTCCACTTTCTTTATTCCTTTCTCACTTCCTTTTTTTCTTTTCACATTCCTCATCCAGCTGCATCTTTTTCCTCTCTTTTTTGACTTCTTTTTCAATCTTTATTTTTTCTTAAATTCCTCTATTCCCTCTCCTGACCAATGACCTTTCCTTATCTTGTTTTTTTAGTATTATTTTTTTTTTTCATTTATCTCTCTTCGCTATCTCTACCTTCTCTATTAGAGGGAGATGATTTGAATCTACGTACTCCTCTATCTTCAGCCACCTTATTTTCTCTCTTACTACATCATCGAAAATAACATAGCCCATTACTGTTTCTTTTTCACCTTGTGCGAGTGCACTTTTTTTCCCATTTAGAAATTTGTCCCAGCACCTTCACGTTCTTTTCACTATTTATTTCCTCTACTTTCTCCTGTTCTTGCATTGAATATACCCCTACTATATTCCGACTCTTCTCTCCTATCCTCACCTCTTCTTCCTTGAATCCTTCTTTTTATTCTATTAAGCCATTCTTATATTTTTTCTTTCCTATCAAATCTTTTGTTATTCCTATCAACATTTTTCTAATTTTTTTGCCCTTTTCATTTGTTCTTTTTGTCTCATGTACCTCACACATGTTTACCCTCGGTAGTCTATACTTTACTCTCTCCTACCCCGTTTTATCTAACCACATCTCCATTACCACTACCAATTCCTATTGCCCCAAATGTTTAATGAATTCCCTATCCTGTATTCCTAAGGCAGCTACATTCCAGTAGCAAATCGTCCATTATTTTCTTCTTTCAAATCTTATACCCTTTACCTTTCCATTGCCTCTTAATTTCCTCTCTTCCATTCCTTTCTCAGCTACTGCCCGTCTCTTTACATTTTACTATTTCTTTTTTTTCTTTATCCCAATCTCACAATATACCTTCTATTTGTGTTTTTCAATGCTTCTTCCTATGTCAGATCATCCTTTATTTTCCCCGCTCTTCGATAAAAAGCTCTTTTCTTTGTCATCAGTTCGCTCTTATGGTTCCAACTTCTCAACTTCACTAACGCTATGTGCTCTTCACTTTACCCTTTCTTTCCTACACTTTTCACTTCCTCTGCATCTACCTTCGCATCTATCCTATGTAAGTCTTTAACACTTCTTTCACTTCTTTTTTCAATCTCTTTCCCTATAACCTCAGACCCATTATCCCTATATTCTTCCCCTTTCCTTTCTCTTTCCTTTTTCTTTTTTCTTTATTTTCCTCTAACTTTCTTTGAAGTGAAAAAGAAAAAGAAGAAAGGAAAAAAAAGAAAGAGGAAATGGAAAGGTAAAAAAAGCGGAAAGATGAAAAGGAAAGAGGGAAAAAGGGGGTCAGGAAAAAGAGGAGAAGGTGAAAGGTGAAAGCTGAAAGGGGAAAAGGCAAAGGGACGACATGAAAAAGAAAAAGAAAAAGGGGAAAAAGTGAAATAGGAAAGGTTAAAGAAAACGGGAAGAGGGAAAGAGCAAATTGGAAAAGGGAACAGTGAATTAGGGTCAGGGGAAAAGAAGAAAAGGGGAAAGAAGAAAAGTGGAAAGTGCAAAAGGGAAAATAATTAAGAGAAAGGGGAAATAGAGAAGGAGTAATAGAGAAGCGGAAATATGTAAATAAGGAAAGGAAAACGAGAAAAGGAAAAGGGTCAAGGGGAAAAGGATAAAAGGAGAACGGAATAGGAATGGGGAAATAGAAAAAAGAGAAAAGGTGGAAAGGGTAAAGCAAAAGGTGAAACTATGAATGGAATAGGGAAAAAGAAAAGGGCAAAAATAAAAAGGGGTCAGTAGGAAAAGGGAAAATCAGAAATTGAAAGGTTTAAAACAAAAACTCACACATATATTTTATTCTCATTAACGATTTCCATGCCTTCCTAAACACTAAAGAAATTAGTTTATACCAAATTGTTTAATTTTTGAGAAAGGAAAAAGGGTAAGGGGAAAAGAAAAAAGAGGAAAATGGGCTAAAGAAAAAGAGGAGAAGGTGAAAGGTGAAAGCTGAAAGGGAAAAGGTAAAAGGGACAAGAGAAAAAGGGAAAAAGAAAAAGGAGAAAAGGTGAAATAGGAAAGGTTAAGGAGAAACGGGAAAGGGGAAAGGGCAAATGGGAAAAAGGAACAGTGAATTAGGGTCAAGGGAAAAAGAGGAAAGGGAAAAAGAAAAAGGGCGAAAGGGTAAAGATTAAAGGAAAAAGGGAAATTAGAAGGGGGAAATTGGAAAAGGGGAAATTGGAAAGGGGAAATAGGAAAGGGGTAATAGGGAATCGGAAATATAAAAATGGGGAAAGGGAAAAAGGAAAAAGGGTCGAGAGAAAAAGGAAAAAGAGACAAAAAATTAGGAAAGGGGAAACGGGAAATTGAAAAAAGGGAAAAGGTGAAAATAGTAAAGCGAAAAGGGGAACTTAGGAATAGGAAAGGGGAAAGGGAAAGGGGAAAGATGACAAGGAGGAAATAAGAAAAGGGGGAAATAAGAAAAGGGGGAAATAAGAAAAGGGGGAATCGGGAATTGAAAATTTCGACACACAAACAAACACATATATATTTTTTATTCTCATTAAAGATTTTCCTGACCTACTAAACACTAAAGAAATTTATTTTATACAAAATTATTTAATTTTTTGAGACAAAACCTAAAAATATAAATTTTTAATTTAGATGCTGAATCTTCAACCAAAAAAAAAAACTAATTTCTCAAATAGTATAACTATAAATCACTTTTTTATTTTCTCCCAACTTATCAAAATTCATAACAAAAATTAAAAATTTTTTTACAAAATCTTTAAAAATTTACATTTTGTTTTAAATTTTTGAAAATTTTTTAAATTTTAAATTATTTTTATATCTCTTAAGAACTTCTCAACCTTTTAAATATCTTTAAAATGATTCGATTTTTTTTCTAAATTTTGTTTTTTATTCTGTCAAGTTACAAAGATTGCTTCGAAATCTTCTAGGGTCTTAAAATCTTTTAAAATATTTTCTTATAATTAATTTTTTAAAGCAAAAACTCATTTTCAGTTTTTCCAGAAAGCTCAAGAAAATTGGTTTGTTTCTTTAAAAACTTTCACCATTTTTTAAACAGCTTCAAAATTTTATTTCGAAATCTTCGAAAATCTATATTTTGTTTCAAATTTTTGGAAATCTTTGCCAATTAAACATTTTTTTGACATTTTTTCATAAGTTGTAAATATTTTTTTCAATGATTCAAATTTTTTCTTAATACTTTTTGTAATTTTGCAACATTTTAAAAATTGCCTTAAATTCTTGCAGATTCTTTTTCGATAATTTTGGAAATCTGTTGAAATGTTCTAAATTATTTTCATAGATTCCCATGAAATGTACTTTTTATTTCCTTGAAAGCTTCCAAAATAAATACATTTTCTTAAAAAATCCTTTAAATTTTTTTAAGTTTGAATCATTTGGTATATTCTTTAAAACTTTCAATACTTCTTAAACACAATCGAATTTTTTATGAAATATTGCAGTTTTTTAAATTTGAAAAAGGTTGCCTAAAAATTTTCTACATTATTTTTTGAAATTTTAGGAAATGATTAAAAAAGGTTCGTTTTTAAAATTATTTTTCTATATTTCAATATATATTCTTTCAATTGTTTTTCAATCTTTTAAACAGTTCTAAGTATCTTCTGAAATAATTTTAACTTATCTTAAAATGTGTTAAGCCCCTCAAAATAAAAAAATGTCTTTAAATTATACAGAATCTTTCTTGATATATTTTCAAATCTTCAAAACTTAAAATTAATATTTTAAAATAAAACCTAAATTATTTTAAATTTTCTGAGAAATCTGATTGTTGTCGTTACCAGTATTTTTTGACCAATTACGAAATTTCATATCAACAACTTTTTTTATCAATAAAAAATGTTGAAATCTCAAAAATTTTTTTAAGTTTAATTGTTAACTTTTTCAATCATTAAATCTTTCAGTTTACAATGCGAAATTTCAATATTAAAGATTAAAACAATTGAAAATTAAAGGCTTTCGAAATTGAAAAATTTAGATAAAAGAACATTTTAAATCATATTTAAATATTGTTTCTGCCTAAAAAATTCCATTTTTTACTACTTCTATTTGAAAAATTTTTATTAAAAAAATAAATTTTTAAAAATATTTATCAATATTTGACTGTTAATTTAAAATGAGCAATTATAAATCAGATATTGAAAACTAAACAATTTGAAATTGAATTATTAATTTAAAACGACCTAAAATAAAAGTAATTAATTTTTTAGTTTACAAGGTGTTCAGTTTAACGAAATTTAAATAATTCTTTGTAATGTTCCTAACTTAAAATAAAAGTTTTAAATCTTGCAGTTTCAAGGCATTCAATTGTTATTTGTTCATCGATCTTAATTATAGATCGTTTGAATAACAAAATGTTTATTAAAAATTTGTTCAGCTATAATTTTGAAAGCTTAAAATTCAAAAGCATCACCATTTTTTGTGCTTTAATTTGCAGTTCAGTTTTGTTTACATCAATTAAAAAATTTTTCGCTTAAAGATTTTAAATTTACCTATTATAGAGACCATGAATTAATTTTTGTGAACCAAAAAAAAATCGCGATATAACTGGGAATTTTTCATTCCCTTTTAAAATGGCCATCTTGTATTTTTAAAACATGAAAAATTAACAATTTGCAAGTTTAAAATCGTAAATTAAAAATAAAAAAATATAAAAAATAGTTTTAATCCTATTAGTAATAATGTATGCCTTAGCTATTTTTATTTTAAAAGTTAAAATTTCAGACCATGTAATTATAAAAGTTTTCATATTTAACTATTCTTTTTAGAACGCTTATAAGTCAACATTTACAAACTCAAACGTTTTGCATTAAAAAATTATTTATATATTATTATATTATAATAATCTTTTCAATAATGGACTTAAAAAAATGATCTTTGTGTTGAATAAAAGGAAAAATAGTTTATATTTCAGGAAGACAGATTGATATAGTTCTTGGGGTGCAGGGGGTGGAGTGAAGATATTTCTTCATTTTCCATGCACCCTGATACGGGAGAAGAGGGAGGACAGATCCTGAATCGGAAATATGTCAACCGGAGATGAGCATATCGATCACTGCGTAAAGATTGAATGAGAAACTGAATTCGAGGGTGAATGGTAAAATAGAAAAAGGGGCCTGAAGTCGATAGATGTCATATATAAATGATTAAAATTCAATTTGAGTCTAGTAGAATTTGGTCTTTGAGATGGGACACATTTAAAACGAGCATGACCTTAAGAACTTTTGAAATAGAAAAAAATCCAAAACCGTAAGAATAAGTTCGAAATCCACAAGACTGAGTACAAAACCTACAGAATTAAGTACGAAACTTATAGGATAAAGTACAAACCCCATTAAAATGATTATAACACTCACAGGACTAAGTACACAACCCATAGGATTAAGTACCAAACCTATAGGATTCAGTAAAAAATATACAGGATTGAGTACCAAACTCATAGGATCATGTGAAAAAAACACAGAATTAGGTGTCAAATACGCAGGATTGAGCACAAAACCTACAGAATTTAGTACCAAACTCATAAGATTAAGTACAAAACCAATAAAATTGAATATCAAACTTACAGGATTGAGAATCAGACTTGCATGATTGAGTACAAGACTCATAGAATTAAATGAAAAACCCACAAAATTAAGTACAACACATACAGGACTGAGTACTAAACGCACAGGATTATGTACAAAACCCACAGAATTAAATGACAAACACAGAGGGTTGAGCACAAAACTATAAAATTGATTATAACACTCACAGGATTGAGAACAAAACCTACAGGATTGAGTACCAAAATCATAGAATAAAATAAAAAGTCACAAAATTGAGTACTACCCTTATAGAATTGAGTAGCGAACTCATAGGATCAAGAACAAATACTATTAAAATCATTACAACTCTCACATGATTGAGCACAAAACCCACAAGATTGAGTATCAAACCTATAGGATTGAGTACAAAACCTATTAAACTGATTATAACACTCACAGGATTAAAAACCAAACCCACAGGGTTGAGTACAAAACTCATAGAATTGAATAAAAACCTAACAAAATTACGTACCACACCTACACAATTGAGTACCAAACTCATAGTATTAAGTACAAACACTAATAAAATGATTATAACACTCACATAATTAAGTACAAAACATACAGGATTAAGTATAAAACCCACAGGATTAAGTGAAATACCTACAGGATTGAGCATAAATTCCACAGGATTAAGTACAAAACCTACAGGATTGAGTACCAAACCCATAGGATTATGTAAAAACCCCACAGAATTCAATATGAAACACACAGGATTAAGTACAAAACTTACAGAAATAAGTTTCAAATTTATAGGATTAAGTACAAAACCTATAAAGTTGATTATAACACTCACAGGATTGAGAACCAAACCCACAGGATTGAGTACCAAACGCATATAATTAAGTAAAAAATTCACCGGATGGAGTACCAAACCTATAGGATTGAGTACAAAACCTATAGGATTGAGTAGTAAACGCATAGGATTTTGTACAAAACGCACAGAATTAAATGTAAAAGACACAGGATTAAGTACAAAACCCACAGGATTGAGTACAAAATCTACAGGTTTGAGTACCAAACCCATTATATTGAATACACAAGACACAGGATTAAGTATAAAACCCACAGGATTAAGTACAAAACCCACAGGATTAAGCACGAAACCCACAGGATTGAGTACAAAACCCACAGAATTGAGTACAAAACCCATTGAAATGAGTACAAAAGACACAGGATTAAGTACAAGACCTACAAGATTAAGTATAAAACCCACAGGATTAAGTACAAAACCCACAGGATTAAGCACGAAACCCACAGGATTGAGTACAAAA
>JAUELO010000244.1:1989308-2000360 GCA_032357855.1 Amphibolips quercusostensackenii | reverse complement strand
AATAAATTTACCAATGCAAAGATACAAATGTTTGAATTTTAGTATGTAACATGAAGTTGCTCCGCATGCATGGCAATGCTTTATAATTAATTTTCAAGTTATTACTTTTGTACTTTATATTTTAAAGAACGTGATGTATGATTTAAAAATGCTTAATTTTTAACTATTCAATCATAGATTTAATGGTTTTACGATGATGGCTTCTGTAATTTTAATTTAAAATTATACGTTACTAATTTTTTAATCTTTAGTATAAATATAATATAATAAATATAATATAATTAGTTTAAATATAAAAAATTATAGAAATATAACAAAATGTTCAGAATTTTTTTATGTCTATTAAAATCCGTCGAAAATAACCTTAAATATTTGAAATAATATTGAATCCCTTAACAAAATTAACTCTCGTGCAATTCCTTGTACTGATGCAAAATCTTCAGAATCTTTTAAATTTCCTTGAAATGTTCAAAAGCTTTGAAGATTTTTTAAAATAATCAAAATCTTTGAAAATTATGTGAATTACTTCAAAATGTTTCGAAATTCTTTTAAATCTCTGCAAATCTTTCAAATGTTTCCAGTAGAATTTTGAATTTTCAACCCGAAAATATTATTTTTAAACAGAAAAGTTAATTTTCTACCAAAAAGTTGAATTTTCATAACAATAGTTTAATTCCTAACCAAATAGTTAAATATAAACGTAAAATATGAATGTTTAACAAAAAAAAAATAATTTTCAACCGAATAGTTTAATTTTTCACTAAATTGTTGAATCCTCAAGCAAACCAGATTTTCAACAAAATACATGAATTTTCAATAAAAATTAAATTTTCATCCAATAGTAAAATAGTCATAGTGTTAGTTAAAAAATGAATTCTCTACAACAAAAACGAATCATCAAAAACAAAATATATATTCAACCAAAAAAGATGAATTTTCAATCAAAGTTTTTAATCAAAAAGATTAATTTGAAAAAGACAAATTTTTAACATACTACATTAATTTTTAGATAAATAGTCAAATTTTCGGCAAAATAGTTTAATTTTTAACAACAACAAAATTTTCAAGCAAAAATCTTAATTTTCTACCCAAAAAAAAAAACAATTGAAAATTTTTAACTAAGAAAGGCAAGTTTTCACAAAAAATGTAAAAGTTCAATTTACAGTTAAAAAATTATTTTTTATTTTTAAAAAATTTAAAAATTCAACTATTTTATTAGAAATTCATCTTTCTCGTTTGAAAAATGATCTCTTTTGGTAAAAATTTAATCATTTTTGGTTTAAAATCCAACTGTCTAGCTAAAAATTAATTTTTTGGTTGAGGATTCAATTATTCTGTTGAAGATTTTTCTTTCTTGGTTGGATTTAACTGGTTTTGATTTAAAATAAAAATACTTTTTTGGTGATATATCAGCTACTTTATTTTTAGTTAAAAATTCACCGATTTGGTTAAAATGACAATTATAACATTTTCAGTTGAAAAATCAACTACTTGGTTAAAAATTTTATTATTTTGTTGAAAATTCAACTACTTGGTTGAAAGTTCAACCAGTTGGTTTAAAAT
This sequence comes from Amphibolips quercusostensackenii, assembly GCA_032357855.1. NCBI lineage: Eukaryota > Metazoa > Arthropoda > Insecta > Hymenoptera > Cynipidae > Amphibolips > Amphibolips quercusostensackenii. The sequence continues at coordinate 1,998,797 of JAUELO010000244.1, read as the reverse complement.
TCCATTTTTTTATTTATTTAGAGACTGCTGTCTAGATGCAAATTTAACTATTTTCTTGAAAATTTTATATTTTGGTTGAATTAAACTGTTTTCGATTTGACAAAAAAATCTTTTTCTGTAACTCATTAACTATCAAATTTTTGGTTAAAAATTCACTTTTTTGGTTGAAAATTTAAATTTTACTAAAAATTTCTTTTTTTTGTTGGAAATTAATTAAATGAAAGTTTAAATATTTGTTTTAAAAATTATCTTTCTTATTTCTTCTTTATTAATAACGTGTCTCCTAAGGGTGATTAAAAATTGATTGCTCTTAATTAATAATTCACCTACTTTGTTAGAATTTAAACTATGCACTTGGTTGAAAATTAATTATTTTTTTAGTTGAAAATTCAACTTTTGTTGAATATTTGTGTTCTTGGAATTGAAGTTTAACTATTTGGTAGAAAATCCTCTTTTTTTTTGGTTGAAAATTAACTTTTTTGTTAAAAATTTATTTCTGTTGGCAGAATTTAATCTTTTTTCTTAAAAATAAAATTTTTTGGTATAAAATTATGAAAAAATTTTTTTGGTGAAGATTTATCTCTGAGTGAAAATTCTTTTTTTTCAATAATTTTTCTTAACTAAAAACTAAAATATTCGGCTTATGGTTGAAAATTTATCTTTTTTCATTAAAAATTCGCCTACTTAGCTAAAAATTAAATTATTTAGTTCAAAATTCAAATCAATTTTTTTTGTTTTCATTTATCTATGGTTAAAAATTTCTTTTTATTTGTTAAAAATTAATCAATTTAACTCAAAATTTATCTGTTCCATTTTTGGTTAAAAATCGTTATTTTTTAGTTGAAAATTTAACTTTTTTAAAAAATTCGTGTCTTTTATTTAAAAGTTCAACTAATTAGTAGCAAAATTATTTTTTTTTTTGAGAATTAAATTTGTTGTTGCAAATTTATCTCCGTTAGTAGAATTTATTTTTTTTTGTTTGTTAAAAATACAATTGTTTGGTATGAAATTAATTTTTTCGGTTGAGAAATTAACTGTGTTCCTAAAAATTCATCTTTCTTGCCTGAATTAAACTGTTTTTGATTTGAAATTGAAATTTTTGTTTGTTGAAATGTCAACCATAAAATTTCTTGTTGAAAATTAATTTTTTTTTTATTCAAAATTAAACTACTCTGTTTTTAATTGAAAATCCATCTGCTTAATCAAAAGTTAAACTACTTCGTTGAATTTTTTTTTTCTTTGAAGATTTATCTCTGAGTGGAAATTCTTTATTTTCAATTAATTTTTTTATCAAAAAATTTAACTATTCCGTTTATGGTTAAAAATTTACCTTCTTTAATTGAAAATTCACCTACTTAGTTTAAAATTGAAATATTTAGTTAAAAATTATAATAAATTTTTTTTTCAATTTATCTATGATTCAAAGTTCCTTTTTTTGGATGAAAATTAATTTCTTTAAATGAAAATTTCACTATTCTACTTTTTTTAAATCGATCTTCTTTAGTTAAAAGTTCAGTTTTTTTTTGAAAATTCGTGTCTTTTGATTAAAAGTTTAGCTATTTGGTAGCAAAATTTTTTTCTTATTTCCTTTGTAGTTGAAAATTTATCTCCATTGGTAAAATTTAATCTTTTTTTTTTTTTGGTTAAAAATACAATGGTTTAGTATGAAATTAATTTTTTTGAATAAGGATTTAACTGTTTTCTTAAAAACTTAATTTTTTTGTGTTAAATTTAACTATTTTTAATTTACAATTAAAATCTTTTTGGTTAAAATTTCAAAAATTACATTTTTGGTGAAAATTCACCGGCTTTGGTGAAAGTTAAACTGCTTGGTTAAAAATTAATTTTTCTTGTTGAAGATATATTTCTCGTTTAAAAGTAAGCTATTTTGTTGACAATTCTTTCAGTAAAAAATTAATTTTTTTGACTGAAAGTTTAACTATTACATATATTTTTTAATTTATTATTTTTAGTAGAAAATTCATGCATTTCATTGAAAATAATAATTTTTGTAATAAAAATTCATCCTCTTGATTCAAAATTTCTTTTCGGTAGAAAATTCAACATTTGGAAAAAACTTTTTTTTTGCCTCTTCTCATAAATGTAGGGGGGGGGGGAAGTTTGTGTAGCCCAAATTTTTAAATTTGATATTTCGTTGAGAAAACTTGGTTTGAAAATAAAGTCAGTATTACACGACCCACTAAAATATTGAGAGTCCCACATCAGATGGTTACATCAGAATTTTGATTTGACTACCAAATATCAATCGTGCATTCGTCTTGGCCCAAATTGCACATCGCGATTCGGATCACGTCGGAATTATGAGTAGATCACGATTTCCGAGTTGATTTATAAAAAAATACATTAATTAAATTTTCAACTAAAAAAATTATTTTTTAAGAAAAAAGTGAATTTTCATAAAAATAGTTACATTTTAAACAAAAAATATTAATTTACAACTAAAATTTTGATTTTTTAAAGAAAAAAATGAATTTTTTAATTGAAAGGTTAGTTTTATACCGCAGAAAATAGAAGAATTTTCAAAGAAAAAAAACTATAGAAAAATAATTTGATTTTTGAGAAAAAATTAATTTGCAACTGAAATGACTAAGCATTACCAAAAAAAAAAAATAATTTTTTACAAAATAGTTAAATTTTAGACCAAAAAATAAATTTTTATCTAAAACGATTAATCGTTAACAAAGAAAATTAATTTTCAACTAAATGGTTCAATTTTAGATCAAAAAGATGAATTTTTAACCAAGAAGATTAATTTTCTACCAAAAAAAAAAGAATTTCAAACAAAATACTTGAATTTTCAACTAAAGATGATGAATTTTCAACAAAAAAAATAAAGAGTCATATTTTCAGTTGAAAAAAAAATTTCAACATGGTAATTTAATTTTCCACCAAAGAAATAAATTTTTAACCAAAAAGATTAATTTTAAACCAAGAAGATTAATTTTCTAATAAAAAGTCGCATTTTGAAGCAAAATGTTAAATTTTTAACAAAAAAAGATAAATTCAAAATAAAAGTCTGATAGTTGAATTTTCAGTTAAAAAAATAAATTTTAACACAAAAAAAACGAAATTTCAACAAAATACTTTAATTTTCAACCAAAAAAATAAAAAACAGTGGAACTCAAGAAAAAATACTAATTATTAATAAAATAGTTGAATCCTTTACCAAATATTTCAATTTTCATCAAACTTTATTTAAAAACAAAATAAAAAAACTAAGTTTGAACAAAATACTTCAATTTTCACTAAAAAGATAAATTTTTAAATAATATAAGGAATCTTTAGTGAAAAAATTAATTTTGAACTAAAATCACTCATTTTTACTAAGAAATCAATTGTCAACTATGAAAATTAATTTTCTTCCAAAAAAGATGAATTTCAAAAAAAATTTTTTTTGGTCAAGAATTTATCTATTTTTTCTCAAGTAGTTTTTATGGTTGAAAATTAATTTTTTTTAAATTAAAAATTAAACTACTCCATTTTTGTTTAAAAAAACGCATTGTTCAATTTTTAATAAACAAAGTGAATTTTCAACCAAAATAAACGAATTTTCAGCAAATTAGTTTAATTTACAAAAAGAAAGAAGACGAATTTTCAATAAAAAGGTTGAATTCTACACCAAATATTCAAATTTGTATTAAACAAACCTCATTTAAAAAAAAAAAAAAATTTAAACAAAATACTTAAATTTTTCATTGAAAAGGTGAATTTTCAACTAAAAAGATTAATTTTCTTCAAAAAAAAAGACTTTTTATCAAAATAATTCTTTTTTTTTTAACAAAACTATTTTGCTAAAAAGCTGTTTCTTTTTTGGTTGAAAAGTAATTTTTAAAATTTTAAATCAAACTATTTCATTTTTGGTTAAAAAAAAAATGTATTGCTAGATTTTCAATGAGTAGAAGTAATTTAAAAAAAAAAATTTTAACAAAATAGTCGAACCCTCAACCAAAAAGTTCAATTTCCATTGAACAAATTTTATTTTAAGCAAAACGAAAAAAAAAACAATTTTGAACAAAATGCTTAAATTTTTACTAAAAAGATTGATTTTCGACGAAAATCATGAATCTTTTACCAAAAAATAAATTTTTGACTAAAATGACTGATCTTCAACCAAAAAATAAATTTTAAACTTTTCTATCAAAAAAGATGAATCTTGAACAAAATTATTTTTTTTTTGGTTAAAAATTTAACTATTTTTTAAAAAATGTCTTTTCTTTTTATGTTGAAAATTGATTTTTTAAATTAAAAATTAAATTATTTCATTTTTATTTATACAAAAAACAGATAATCAATTTTTAATTAGTAAAATAATTTTAAACAAAAAGAAGGAATGAGTTTTCAATAAAATAGTTTAATAAACAAAAAATTCTCAGCAAAAATGTAACAGTTGATATTTACACTGAAAAAATATTTTTGAACAATTTTTCATCAAAATTTGTGAATCCTCAACCAAATCGTTCAATTTTCATTAAACAAGTCTCATTTTAAGCAAAAAAAGAAAGGAATTTAAAACCATATACTTAAATTTTCACTAAAAATATGAAGTTTCGACTAAAATCATATTCTTCAACCAAAAAAAGAAATTTTCAGCTAAAATGACTGATCTTTAACAAAAAAATACATTTTTAACTGCTAACTAATTTTTAAACATTCGTTTCTTTTTTTTTTGGTTAAAAATTAATTCTTTAAATTAAAAATTAAACTTTTTAATTTTTGATTAAAACAAAAAACGTATTGTTTAATTTTCAATGAATCAAATCAATTTTCAACCAAAAAAAAGGAGTTTTCTAGAAAATAGTTCAATTTACAAAAAAAAAAATCGGTAAAAAATGTAGCAGTTGATATTTAAAATAAAAAACAGTTTAATTTTGAATAAAAAATTGAAATTCATAAATAAAAGGAAAAGAGACAAATTTTGACTAAAATCTTCGAATCCTCAAAAATTGGAATTTTTATTTAACAAAGCTCAGTATAAATAAAACAAAAAAAAAAGAAATTTTGAAAAAAATACTTAAATTTTCACTAAAAAGATGAATTTTCGACTAAATTAATGAATCTACAAAAAAAATGAATTTTTTACTAACATAATTAATCCTCAACCAAAAAATAAATTTTTACTGAATAGTTGAATTTTGGATCAAAAAGATGAATATTCAACTAGAAGGATTAATTTTCTAACAAACAAAAAAAAAGAATTTTCATCCAAATTAATCTTTGTTAATTAAAAATTAAAATATTTTATTAAAGATTTGTTTTTTTTTTTAGTTGAAAATTAAAATTAAAAACTAAAAGTTAAACTATTCCATTTTTAGTTGAAACAAAAATTTATTTTTCAATTTTCAATGAGAAAAATTAATTTTCAACCAAAAAAAAGAACAAATTTTCAATAAAATAGTTTAATTTACAAAAACAGAAAAACTCAGCAAAAATGTGATTGTGGTCATTTTAAATTAAAATTTTTTTAATTCTAAGTAAAAAATAGTAGAATTCAACAAAAGAGACGAATTTTCAACAAGATAGTTGAATCCTCAACTAACTAGATTAATTTTCATGAAACAAATCTCATTTTAAGTAAAAAAAAAAACTAATTTTGAACAAAATACATAAAGTTTCACTAAGAAGATGAATTTTCGACTAAAATAATAAATTTAAAAAAAAATAAAAAAATAATTAACTGAAATAATTAATCATTAACCAAAAAATGAATTTTGAACTAAATAGTTGAAATTCAGACGAAACAGATGAATTTTCAACATAATTAATATTTTTTGGTTAAACATTGAAATATTTTGTTGAAAATTCGTTTTTTTTCATTGAGAATTAAATCTTGAAATTAAAAATTAAATAATTCTCGTTATGGTTAAGACAAAAGTTAAGTCAAAAAATACAAATCTTCAACAAAATGATGGAATTATCAACCAAAAATTACTTTTTAACTAGACAGTTGGATTTTTTACCAAAAAAAGATTAAATTTTTACCAAAAAAAGATTACTTTTTAAGCGGTATGAGAAAAATTGGTCTTTTTTAAAAATTAAACTTTTTGTTTAAAAATTCAGCTTTTTGGTTAAAAATCGAAATATTTTGTTGAAAATTCGTTTCTTTTTCTGGTTAAAAAAGGAATTTTAAAATTAAAAATAAAACTACTTCATTTTTGGTTAAAACAAAAAAAAGGGATTGTTCAATTTTCTATGACTAAAATTAATTCTCAACCAAAACAAAGAAAAGAATTTTGAAAAAAATAACTCAATTTACAAAAAAAAAAAGAAAAATGTAACAGTTAATATCTAAGCTAATTTTTTTTTAATTTTAAATAAAAAACTGTGTAATTCATCAAAGAAAACAATTTTTCAACAATACAGTGGAATCCTCAACCAAATATTTCAATTTTTATTAAACAAATCTCATTTTAAGCAAAACCAAAAAAAAAACGAATTTTAAATAAAATACTTGAAATTTTGCTAAAAAGATTAATTTTTGCAGAAAAATGCGAATTTTTGATTAAAATCATGAATCTTTACCCAAAAAAATTAATTAAAAAAAATAGTTCAACTCTCAACCCATTATTTAACTTTTTAATCAAAAAATATGAATTCTTAACGAAAAATGTAATGGTTGACATTTTAAATAGAAAATATTCTAATTTGAAATAAGAAAAATTTAATACTTCATTCAAAGAAGATTTTAATTAACTGATAAGCCTTTCAAAAGTAACGGATTAGATTAATAAAAATGACTAAATCAGTGAAAAGTATTGATTATATCATTTAAAATGACTGATTTCATTAGCGAAATTCACTGATTGCGTTATTCAAAATGACTGATTTTATTAGTGTTAGTTACTGATTGCGTCTCCAAAAGTGACTAATTTATCTAATCAGTAACTTCAACTGACTGAATCAGTAATATTTAACAATCTAAGCTGATATCTTTATTGATTATATTAGTAATTTTTAATGGCGCAATCAGTAACTTTTGCTGATTAATTCAGTCATTTTTAAAAACCCAATCAGTAAATTTTGTTAATTAAATCAGCCATTTCAAAGAAAATAATCAGTATTTTCACTGATTCAATCAATAATTATGGTTGATCTGATCCGTAACTTTCAAAATGCTTATTAGTAATTTGTACTTAATTTCAATCATTTATTAAAATGAAACTGAAAATCAGAAATCAGTCATCAATAGTGACTGAAGACGAGATAAGAAAGAAGATAAGAAAATTAGAGATAGGGGAATATATTCGGATCATTTTCCCATAATAGTGACATTTGATGGGGAAAATAATAATAACAATAAGGAGAAGGAGTAAACAAAAGTGAAGAGAAGAGGAGGAGAGCATTGGTCAACAGAAGGGAAAGAACAGTTCAAGGAAAAGGTGAAGAATATTAAAATGGGAGAGAAAAATGTAATCGAAGAGATGAAAATAGTGATAAGAGAAATAAAAAAAGTACTTGAGGATACAAGCAAAAAAGGAGGTAGTGAAGGAATGAGTAGAAGATATTAGGAATGAAAAGAAAGGAAGAAGGAAGAGAAAAAGGAATTTTAAAAAATGGGGAAAAGGGAAAAGTAGTAGAGAGGAATATACGAAAAAAAAGAAGTGTACTGATAAGAATTGTACTGATAAGGAATATACTGATAAGAAAAGAGAAGGTGAATAAAAGGTTACCAGAAGAGGAAAAGGCAGAAGAGAAGAAAAAGGTAGAAGAAGAGGTTTGATAAGTAGAGAATGAGATTGCAAATGAAGTCTAGGAATATGGAAGGAAAGAAATAAAGGAATAGGAATTATTAAAGTGCAATAGAATATGGAGTAGAGAAAGGTGATCAGAGTTATGGAAAGGAGGAGTAGTGGTACCAGTAGTGAAAAAGGCGAAGAGAAGGTAAATGATTATAAGGGAGTGACGCTAATGCCAACTTTGTATAAGGAGTATCGGAAATTTTCAGAGAGACAAAAATCAGGGTAGGGGTATTAGAGCAAGTAGGAGGTAGTTTCTGGTTGGGGAGAGGAGGGCAAAGCTGTCCTCTAAGCTTTTTAAGGGATGTTGGTCATAATTAGAGAATTGGAGAAATACTTGAGTGAAAAAAAATTAAATTTAAATGTAAAAAAGATGAAGAAAATAAGCCTTAGAAAAAGAGAGGTTAAAAAGAATGGACTGAGAAATGAAATGGAATAAAGCTAGAAGAAGTGAAGGAGTCTAAAGGTTTGAGGTACACCTCGCAAACAAATGAAGATCATAGAGCAGATATAAGAGAAAGAATAAAAAAGCGGTAGATGTAATTAGGAAGTTACAAGGAATAGAAAAAAGATTGGGATAAGAGGAAAGGGAAGAAATTGAGAGGTTACAAGAAAGATATATAAGGTGGGGTGCTAGGATTAGACTGGAGGACGCCTGGATAGAAAGTGTGAGAAGAAGAACAAATGTCGAAGAAGAGAGAAGTAGGAGGAGGATAAAATTAACGAGATGTGTAAAAGAAAGGAGTTCCTTAGTACTATGAATATAGGAAAGGGAACTGGAGTTAAATAAGAAAAATTGGAGAAAAAAGACAGGGCAAGACAATTAATAAAAAGATGAGAAATGATGGAGAAATGAAAAAATAGTAAAGGATGATAAAGAAAGGAGTACCAAAGTATTCAGTAAAGAGATATGGAAAGAGTAGATGAACCAGAATGACAAGATTAAGTTTAGAAAACAAGGCAAGGGAAGGGATGTGTTCGAAAAAGAAAAAAAACATTAAAGGAAGCTGTAATGATGATGCAGTAAAGGTTTTAGAGGAGGATGAATTGGGAGAGGAGTGTATGAAAGAATTAGAGGAGGAAACGTTAGCCTTTAGAGGACACATTATGAATAAAGAAGATTAATTCAATGAGTAAAATTTGAACTGATTTAAATTTAGTGTATACAAAAAGCGGATGTGAAATGTGGGACAGTTTCGCGCATTAGTCGAATATGCATATTTGCATAAATAATACAAAGAGCAATGAAAACAAGAACCCGGAAATCGAGTGACACCTTTTAGAATTTCACATGTCCGAATATCGAAAGGTGAATCAGCTACTAGTTGGTACATTAAATATTCGAATGTGTCACTGATTCATTGAACGTGTTTGCACGTGTGAGCAACGTCACGTCGTGTGTAACTTATAACTCTTATAAGCGTACGTGCTCTATGACCATGGCGCGAATTTCAAAAGAATTCTGACACGTCTCTGATGGGCATTAAAATATATGCTTTCAAAGTCTTGAAGAGTTTTTTTGATCCGTTCATTCGTTTGGAAGGAATATAAAGTAGGGTCTTGAACCTTTCATTCGATAGTCGTATTTTTTTAGATACTAACAAATTTAGCTTACATTAGTATTTTCAACCGGAATCTGAGAATTAATGCTAGAATTTTAAATCAAGGAGTTCAAGTGAATTGAATGACGTAATTAATCCCGTGGGTTTGGCAGTTTCTAAAAAACACAGAAAAC
>JAUELO010000244.1:1979132-1989208 GCA_032357855.1 Amphibolips quercusostensackenii | reverse complement strand
AGAAAACAGAATTTGGTCAGAGAAGTGGAAAACTGCAGAAAAGCAAAATTCTTTAGCAGAGCCGGTTACCGAGAGACGGGTTTTGATGCAGAAATTCGATAGGATTGAATGTCTATATTTATCCTCGGCGTCAAATAAACGAATAGGCGAAAATAACGAACGGTCACCCATCCGAGCGCTAACCGCGTCCACCCGTGCTTAACTGTGCAGGAATTCAGGCTATATGTCAGGGGATTCCAAAAAGTCAGGGAAAACCTGACAGCTTCAGGAAACAATTGATAAGCTAAGCTAAAGTTATTTTTTTTGTATTGGAAATTAAACAATTTTGTTAATAAGGCATTATTTTTAGTTGAAAAATCGTCTTTTTTTATTAAAAATTGATCTATTTTGGTATAAATTGCATCTTTTTTTTAATAAAAATTAAAACTGGTTGCAAATTAATCATTTTGGTTAAGGATTCAAATATTTTTTTGAAAATTTGTATTTTTTTATTTCCACTGTTTTTAGGTGAAAATCAATTTTTTTGGTTTTAAATATCAAGTATCACAATTTGTTTCGAAAAATGATCTTTTTGGTTGAAAATATAACTACTTAGTTTAAATTGGAACTACTTTGTTGAAATTATTAGTCTAAAACCCTTTTTTGTTTAAAACTTAACTATTTCATTAAAAAATTTTTTTTTTTTTGAAAATATTTTTGTAAACTGAAAATCTGACTATTCCACGTTTGATAAAAAATTAATCTTTTTTACTTGAAAATTCAACTATTTGGTTTCAAATTCCTGTATTTTTTTTCAAATTAATCTTTAAAATTTACTGTTCTATTTTAAGATAAAAATGTATCTGTCGTGGGTAAAAATTTAACTATTTACTTGAAAATTAAACTATTTAATTAGAAATTCACATATTTTGTTACAAATTTGGCTTTTTGGTAAAAATTCATCTTTTAGGTTCAAAATTCAACTATTTTGTAAAAAATTTTTTTTTTTTGAAAATAATTTTTTTAATTCATAATTTAACTATTCCATGCTTAATTGAAAATATATTTTCTTTAGTTGAAAATTCAACTATTAAATTAAACTTTCCTTTGAAAATTTTAATATTTGGTTAAAAATTTATGTATTTTGTTGAAAATTGATCTTTAAAATTTTATTTATCTAATTTAATTTCAAAATTCCTGTTTTTTATGACAATTTATTTATATAAAATTTTAATAATATTATTTTTTGTTGAAAATATTAATTATTTACTTGAAAATTATTGTATTTTGTCGAAAATTTGTCTATTTTAGTATAAAATTTTTGTTTTAGATTAAAAATTCAACTATTTTGTTAAAAATTATATTTGTGGCTGAAAATTATTTTTTGAATGAAAATCGAACTATACTGTGTTTTTGAAAATATATCTTCTTCACTTGAAAATTTAACTATTTGTTTAAAAATGTCTGTAATTTGTTGGAAATTCGTCTTTTGTGGTAAAATGTTAATCTTAGTGAACAATTTATATTTTCGGTTAAAAATGTATTTCTTTGGTTAAATATTTAAATATCAGATTAAAAGTTTCTTTCAAAATTCTATTAGTTGGTTAAAAATTAATGTATTTTGTTATAAATTAATCTTAAAAATGTTATTATTACAATTTAAGTTGAAAATTCTTGTTTCTTTGATTACAATTTATTTTTCTAAGATTTTAACGATTTTATTTTTGTTTAAAAATTTATATTATTTACTTGAAAATTCACATATTTTGTCAAAAATTTGTCATTTTAAGTAGAAAATTTATTTTTTAGTTTTAAAATTCAACTATTTGGTTAAAAATTCATTTTTGGTTCAAGTTTCACAGTTTTAGCTAAAAATTAATTTCTTTGATTTTAAATTAAACTATTTGGTTGACAGTTCGTTTTTTATTTGAAAATTATTTTTTAATTGAAAATATAACTTAATAAAAAAATTTGTTTTTGTTTAAAACTTTATCTCTCAAGTTGAAAATTTATTTATTTTTATGAAAACTCGTCTTTCTTGGTTAAAAATTCAACTGTTTTTTTTGTTAAAAATTTTTCGTTTTGATTTAAAAATTCAACAATTTGGTTAAAAAGTCATTATTTTTGGTTAAAAATCCATGTATTTAAAAAAAAAAATTTACAATAATTATTTTCTTTCTGAAAAATTATATTTTGGTTCAAAATTCATTTCTTTCGTTAAAAATTAGTTTAATTTTATTAAAAATTAATTTTTTTAACTGAAAATTTATTTTATTCGAAAATGCATTTATTTAGTGAAAATTTAAATGTTCTATTTTAAGTTAAAAATATATTCGTTTTAGCTGAAATTTATTATTAAATTGAAAGTATTATAATTATTGAATTACATTTTGTTAAAAATCTGTCTTTTTGGTTAAAAACTCATTTTTTTGTTTTAAAATTCAAAATAAAATAATTAAAATAATTGAGATAAAATAATTTAAAGTTTTAAATAAAACTATATTGTTGGAAAATATCTTGTTAAGTTAAAAATTTAACTACTTGGTTGAAAATTTAATTATTTTGTCGAAAATTTCAAACATTTTAAAATCATCCTTTTAATTGGAAAATTTCACCATTTTATTAAAGATCAGTCCTTTTGGGTTAATAATTCAACTATTTAGTTGAAAATTAATTTTTTCACTATTTCAATGATTTATATTGAAATTTTATGACTATTATTTTGAAAATAATTAATCATTTAATTTTTAACATTGTATTATTTTCTAGTCTTTCAAACAGAGGTTGACAAATTTAAAATTTTAAAAAACTACAATTTATAATTTTAAATTATTTTGAAGTTTTAAAATTTGCGTTTCACTAAAATTTTCAAATTTTGACATTTTTTTGTTTAAACTATTTCAGGGTTGGCGTTTAAATATTTAAATTTTTATTTACTTTGGGCATAAATTTGAAATAAATAAATATGTCATAATAAATTTTAAAATGAAATTATTAAAATTCGAATATTTAAATGATATCCTATTTCAAAATCAAAAGTCCCAAAAATAAAATTAATATGTACAATCACTTCTTTCAATTTCGGTTACACATAGTCATTTTTACGCGACAAACGTGAGAGCCTTTACGTGACATGAAACGTAAAAAAAAATCTGTAATTGGCAAACCTAATCGCGTCATGATTAATCCCTTTTATCTTTTTATGTCAAATGATTCAATTTATGCTTCATACTTGATTCCGCTTTTCTGAAAGGTTTTGAAGAATGTTTCTTTAATTTTGCAAAATTTTTTAAATTTTTGAAAATTTCGAAATATGTCAAAAAAGAATCTGAAAGATTTTTAAACAATTTTTTAAATTTTGGCAGAATTTTACAAAAAAAAAAAGAGAAAACTTTGAATTATTTTGAAGTTTTAGAAGTTCTTAAATCATTAGTAAATTATTTAAAATTTGAAAAGATTTCAAGACGTTATTAACAAAAAGTAGATTTTTCATGATTTTTAAATAAAAGTTGGAATTGTTTCTTAAGATTTCAAGGAAAATTTTAATTGACTTTTTATTAGGATATATTAATTTAAAGAAAATATTTAAAATGATTTTAAAATATCTGAGAAAAAAAATTGAATCATTTTAAATGATATTAAAAAGTTGTTAAAAAATGTTGAAATCAATTTAAAGTTCGAAAAGATGTATCAAAAGTGATTCTTATTGATTTTAAGGTAATATTTAACAAAATTTTAAAACATTACAAAAGATTTTCGATGTTTTGAAAATGTACAAAAATAATTTAAAACTTAACATTATTTCAGCAAATTAAAAAAAATGTAGAATTTTTAAAGCTTTCAAGAGAATAAAAAAATATTCTTCAGATACGTGGAAAAATTTTAAATTATTTTTTAATTAGAAAAATGAATTGCAAGAGAAAATTAATGAATAAATTACTTAATTAAAACAAAGAAAAATTATAATATTAATAATTATCAAACAAAATTAATCATTAAATATATTTAAAAGATTTTTTTTTATTTCAAAAATAATTTGAAATGTTAAATTTTTTTTTTAATTTGTAATAAAATGTAGATTTTCGAACATTTTGAAATAAAATTTTGAAATTCTTTCAAGATTTTGAAAACATTCAATATAATAAAAATATTTCTACACACTCCTGAAAATATCAAAAGTTATTCTTTATCTTGAAAAATTAATTTAAAAATAATAATTACTAAAATTGTAAAACATTACAAAATACTTCCAAAATTGTCAAAAAAAAATTTGAAAGATTTTCAGAAATTTTTGTTAATTTTACGGTATATTTTGAACGTTAAAGGAAATATTAAATTCATTTCAGTATCTTTTTAGTATTTATCAATTTTTAAAAAATTTCAAAAGTAATTCAGAATTTAAAAAGATATCAAAAAATGTTAAATAAAATGTAGATTTTTAAAGATTGCAAAAAACAATTTTTAAGTTTTTTCAAGATTTTGAAAAGTTTTAAGACATTAAAAAAACCTTAGACTCCTGGGGATATTTAGAGTTATTCTCTATTTTTTTAAAATAAATTTAAAGAGAATTTTTTCGAAAAATTTAAAAAAATTACAAAATATTTCCAAAATTATCAAAAAAGAATTTAAAAGATTTTCAGGATTTTTTCTTTATTTTACACAGTTTTTTCTAAGTTAAAAAAAATGTAAATCATTGTAATATATATTTAGAGGTTTTTGAAATATTTTTTAAATAATTTAAAATGTGAAAAGATTGCGAAAAAAGTAAAATAATATTCAGATTTCTGAAGATTTAAAAATAAAATTTTGATGTATTTTCAAGATTTTTAAAAGTTTTAATGTGATAAAAAATTTTAATAAAGACTCCTAGAAATATTAAAAATTATTTTGAGAAATTAGTTTGAAGATGATATTTAGCAACACTTTTGAATAATATAGAAAGATTTCAAAAATTATTTTGAAAAATTTGGGAGATTTTCAGAAATTTCTTTTAGTTTCACAGAATTTTGAAAAAGTTTTAGGAAAAATTCCAATCATTTTAACAAATATTTATAAGTTTCAACAAAAAAAAAATTTTTATTCAAAAAGATTTTTAAAAGATGTTAAATAAAATATAGATTTTTTACGATTTTAAAACACAATTTTGAAGTTTTTTCAAGTTTTGAAAAACTTTCAATATAATGAAAAAAAATTCTCCAGCCTCCTAAAAATATAAAAAGGGATTCTTTGTCTCAAAAGATTAATTTGAAAATAACAATTTGAAAATTTTTTAAACATCACAAAAGATTTCCAAAATTGTCAAAAAGAATGTGAAAGATTTTCAGGACATTTTTTTATATTTTACAGTATTTTTTAAAGATTTAGGAGAATTCAAATGATTTAAATATATATTTAAAAGTTAAAAAAAAATTCAAAATAATTTGAAATTTGAAAAGATATTTGAAAATTTTGATGAAAATGTAGATTCTTTAAGATTTCGTAACACAATTTTGAAGTTTTTTAATGAAGTTTTTTTTAATTTTTAAAATTTTCAATTTTTAATTTTTGAATGAAAAATTTTAAAATATAAATTTCTAACTAAAAACGTTTAATTTTCAACAGAAAATTGAGTAGTTAAATTTTAATTGAAAAAAAATAATTTTCAATAAAATAGTTCAATCTTCATCCAAACAACGTGAATTCTTAATGAAAATTTATAGAATATGAATTTTCCGGTGAAAACGATTAATTTTTAATCTCAAATGGAATAGTCAACTTTTAAGTTAAAAAAGCTAATTAAAAAAAAAGGAATTTTTAGAAAAAAAGTTAAATCTTCAACCAAGCAATGTGAGTTTTCAATGAAAAAAATTAAAATATGAATTTTCAACTGAAAACGATTAATTTTTAAATAAAAATGAAATAGTTAAATTTTGAGTAAAAAAAATTTATTTTCAACAATATACTTAAATCTTCAACCAAACAATGTGAATTCTGAATGAAAAATTTTAAAATATGAATTTTCAACTAAAAACAATTAATTTTTAATCCAAAATGGAATAATAAAATTTTAAGTCAAAAAATTGATTTTCAACAATATAGTTGAATCATCAACTAAACAATGTGAATTCTTAATGAAAAATTTTAAAATACGAATTTTCAACTAAAAACGAATAATTTTTAACTGAAAATGGAATAGTTAAATTTTAAGTTAAAAAATTGATTTTCAACAGAAAATATGAATTTTCAACAAAATAGTTAAATCTTCAGCTAAACAATGTGAAAATGGAATAGTTCAATTTTTAGTTAAAAAATTAATTTTCAACAATAAATATGAATTTTCAGCAAAATAGTAAAATCTTCAGCCAAAAAATGTGAATTCTTTATGAAAAATTCTAAAATATAAATTTTCAATTAAAAACGATTAATTTTAACGGGAAGTGGAAAAGTTAAATTTTAAGTTAAAACAAATAATTTTCAACCAAAAATATAAATTTGCAACAAAATAGTTGAATATTCAACCAAACAATTTAAATTTTTAATGAAAAAAATTAAAATATAAGCTTTTAATTAAAAACGATTAATTTTTAATCGAAAATGGAATGGTAAAATTTCAAGTTAAAAAATTGATTTTTAACAAAAAATATGAATTTTTAACAAAATAGTTTAATCTTCAACCAAGCAATGTGAAAATGGAATAGTTGAATTTTAATTTTTAAAAATTGATTTTCAACAATAAATATAAATTTTTAACAAAATAGTTAAGTCTTCAACTATTTAAATTAATTTTTAACAAAGTAGTTTAACTTTCAACCAAGTAGTTGAATTTTTAAACCAAAAAGACGAGTCTTTAACAAAAAAGTTTATCAGCTCGAAAATATGAATTTTAAATACAAAAGTTAATTTTCAATCAGAGAATGTAATTTTATACTAAAAACAATCAATTTCAGCAAAAAAATATAATATTTCAATTTTTAATGTAAAAAATTGATTTTAAAGCAAAGCAACCAATTTCAAACAAAATAGTTAAATTTTACACTAAATGATTAAAATTTCAATTAAAATGTTGAATTTTTAACCAAAAATGGAATAGTTGAATTTTCACTGAAAAAAATTATTTAAAAAATAAAGATTTTTTAACCAAATAATTAAATCTTTAACCAAAGAATGTGGATTCCTAATGAAAAATTTAAAATATGAATTTTCAACTATTAACGATTAATTTTTAACTGAGAATGGAAAAGTTGAATTTTTAAGTTAAAAAAAAATTAATTTTCAACAAAAAATATGAATTTTCGATAAAATAATCTAATCTTTAACCAATTTAATGAATTTTTAACAATGTAGTTTAACTTTCATTTCAGTAGTTGATTTGTCAACTGACTACATTTTCTGACAAAAATGGAATAGTTAAATTTTCAGTTTGATAAATTGCTACTTTCAAAGAAAAGTATTTGGATTTTTTCATTACGTTCTTTTAATTCGGTTCGCATTTAGGCGAAAAATTTTGCTTTCCCCTTTCCCCCTCCCCCTTTCCTATTTCCATTTCTCTCTTTCGCTCTTTCCTTTCCCCTTTCTTCTTTTTCATTTTTTTTCCTTTCCTCTTTCCCCTTTCCCCTTACCTATTTTTCCTTTTTTTCTTTCCCTTCTTTTCCCTTTCCCTCTCTTCCGATTTTCCCGTTTTCTCTTTTTAATTTCTCCTTCCCCTTTGCACCTTTCCCCTTTCCTTCTTTTCCCCTCTCCCTTTTCACTGTTTACTTTTCCCCTTTCCTTTTTTCCACTATCCACTGCTCCCTCCCCCCTTTTCACTTTTGCCCTGTCCCCTTTTCCATTTCCCCTTACCCTGTTTTCTTGAAAATAGGGGAAAAGGAGGAATTCTTGACAATACTATTTTTTTTATATTATTGGGTGTAGTCGAATGTCTGCCTTCGAACTTGGCCGTCGTAAAAACCGGCTGAACTTGGGAGGTAGTTTTCTACAGTTTACCACTCCCCTGGCCAAACCTTAGTCAAATGCACGTATTCCTAATAAAGTAGGATGTAGCCATCGTAGTGCTACAAGACTTAAATGGACAAGCCTTACAAGACAATAATAACAATAATTATTACTTAAAATAAATAAATACAGTATTTAAAGAGTTTCAACATTGTATAAAAAACCTGCCATATAATTCCCAGAGAAAAGAAAAAAAATCGTAAAGACCAAATGCGCATAAGCGATGTAAATATAAAATATACCTTGATCTTTAAAAATGTAGTAATCTTTAGCCACAGCCAGCACGGTTTTAATATTTTCTCGTGAAAGTATTTTATAACTTTAGCAAATGATCTCTATTTCGTTATATGAGGCGCGCCCCTTAATCTGCGGAAGATCAGCACCTGTGAACATATTTATAGCAAAACATAACGCGCTGAAGTATGTATATGTACGCGGGTTGAGTTGAGGTGATTTTCAATGTGTGTGTGAAACACACACTTGCATAAATGGTGTATAAACTATAAACCGGTACTGCGCACTTCAGAGCCTGAGTATAAGGCTGCACGATCTCTGATAATCGGTTCAAAGAGCCTCGTAAGCGCGGGCTATTGCAACTCTGTCAAATGGGCTTGTATAACGTCTAGTTACCAGGGACGCAATTACTAGTTCAGGTTTTTCCAGGGAAATTAAAAAAAATCATAAGTAATCTTCGATGCAGAAAAAATTTGAAAAAATTTAAAAAAATTTACATTTTCAGTCATATCAGCGTGGCGACTTGACCGGGAAACCGGGAAAGACCGGGAAATGACCGGGAAAAAACCGGTTTCAATCTTGTGCAGAACTAGAAAAATTGTGGACCGCACCGTGAAGGCTCGACGAACCTGATTAGCCAATTAAATCTTTTTTAAGAAATCCGGGAGGGCGGAAAGCCAAATCAGATTCGTATTATATCTATTGTGCCTATTGATGTTATCAAGGTGTTTTATGATTTCAATTGCTTCTCTATGTTTTTTGAAAAAACATTGTATGAATTTGCGATGACGGTTGTGTTGCCAAATAAAATGCTTTGCCCTGTTCCGATATGATGCTCAGCTAGTGCTGGTTGCGTAAAATGTTTTAGTATGACTTTACTCTCACGTTCCTTTACACTTTGGCTTACCGCTCTCCCGGTTTCTCCCATATAAATTTTTAACTACAAGAGGAAGGGATTTTTTATACTTCCGGCACGGTGAGTCTTAATAAAATTCAACCTGAATGTCTAGTAACTGAATAGTACTTTACGGAATACAAGTATGTAATGATATGTTACATGTAAGTTATTTTGTATAAAAAATTAAGTAGAAAAGTCTTGTGAAATATTTTTGTAAAATGATATAGTTAAGTTTTGTGACTGGTTTTGCTGTGTCAAGAAGTCTTTTTTACATAAAAAGTCATTGAAAAGCTTCATTACTCAGCACTACTTTGCAGTATTGGATTTTCTGATGACCCACTAATATTTTCAGTACCAAATCAAACTAATCGCTATACGGTTGCAGAACAAAAAACAAGGAAAGCAGTTTTTAACAAATTCGTTAATATTGTATTGTAAAATCTTTTTCATAAGAGTTAAACGGAACTTGTTTTTCTTAACATTGTTTTTAATAACTGCAATATCGCGGCAGTTTTACATTTTTGTATCATCAGAGTAAGAAAAGAATTGAAGTAAAAAAACTTATTGTTAATTAGTGGCTTAAACATGGTGTGGCTCAACAATTGCTTAAAAATCTTGAAATGCTTGCACATACTTTAGACAATTCAGACTGCAGTTTGCACGGAGTTCATCGACAAAGTATTAACAACACCTAACATCAAGTGCAGTTCAGTCGGAGGGATAATTTCTAAAATCGTTGTCTTGGCATCTCCTGTAAAAATTGGCTTATGAACTCAATTTTTGAAATTTTTCGTTTGATTTTTAAAGTCTCCTGTTTTGCACCAATCTCTATACTTCTGCAAAATATTTCCTATAGTTCTCAACATTCCTCGTTTATCTAGTTCACCCTTTCATGAATCACACCATGTGCATGGGAAAAGGCTGCTATGTGTCATGATCTGTTTGCCAATTTTAAATCAGTAGCTACTATTTCATTATAGTCTTTCAGAATCTT
>JAUELO010000244.1:1952073-1963111 GCA_032357855.1 Amphibolips quercusostensackenii | reverse complement strand
GGGAATGCGGGCAGAACGCTATTAAAAAAATCTGACAAACTAATGGATCCAAAAATTTATCACAAGGTGTGAACGATGTAGAAGCTTTCTGCGTCAGCAGATTTTGGATCCATTTTAGTCAAACTTAGCCGGCCTTCAAGCACACCGTGCTATAGGGTAACCCGAAATTTGGTGATAAAATTTATTATTAAAGGAGAAAACAATACCATTAAAAACTGTTCTAGTGGCAATTAGCAATTATTTTTTTGTCATTGTTGTTAATTTATGATTTCAAATAAGTTTTTCTTCGATTCAATCTGAAGCAAGATCTAGTGGAATGCTATCATACATGTACATATCATACATGCTAAAGAAAATTTGGGGAGCATAAGCTTTTGCTATGACACTATTGTGAGTTTTTAAACAATATGCACATTGATTAATAATTAATACATACTTTTCCCATATAATAGCAATTTCCTTACATACATTTATTTTTAATAATTAAAACCATACTAGTTTTAATATTCTTACATAAAACATCATGCTTGAGAATATTGTCAACTGTAATGTTATGATTCTATCTATTAGCAGCGATCTTACCTATATCAATCAGCCTTCACAAAAATTAAATTTTTAACGTTTCTTCTAAAAATTTTCAACTAGCAACAGATTTTTATTAATTTTTCAATTTGTTATTATTACTGTAATTTAAAACTATTTGAGTCACAGTTTTACGAATATTAAATTTTAAATCTGCTTCTTCAATGTTTTTAATAGAATATTCAATATTTGCAACCAAAATATTAATAGAAATTTTATCAACATTCAAAGGAACTCAAAATTTATTACTTGAAGTTAAAATTTCAGCAGCTATCGATTAAAGAATTGAGGAAATTAAATAAAAAGATTAAATGCAAACTAAACTAAAAGGACCCAACAAGAAAAATCAAATAGTATTGATTGAAAAGTCTACTATTTATTTTTGGTTTAGAATATATTTCGTTTGGTTGAAAATTTGGTTTTTTTGTTAAAATATTTAGTATTTTGTTAGATATTTTTTAATTTTGGTAAAAATTATTAAGGATTTAATTAAGGACTTTATTAAGGATTTATCTCTTTGGTTAAAATTTTTTTTGAAATGTAAGAATATTAAACTTCTGGGTTCAAAATTATGTTTTGGGTTAAAATCCTTATTGAGAGTTAATTTTTAAAAGATTCATAATTTTAATTAAAAATTCATCTATTTAATTGGAAATTTAATAATTTTGCCGAATTTTTTTTTCTATGTGTATTGCTTTTTTTTAACTAACAATATAACTATTTTATTTCCGCTTAAAAATGGATATTTTTGATTGAAAATTGATCTTTTCTAGTTACAAATTTATGTATTTTGTTGAAAATTCGTCTGTTTTGGTCAGGAATTCAGCTACTTAATTAAAAGTTACATACATTTTTTTTAAATTAATTTTTTTGGTTGAAGATTTTTCTCATTGGTTGAAAATTTAGTTATTCCATTTTTAGAAAATTAGTCTTCTGGATTCAAAATCATCTTTTGGGTTGCACTTTTTTATTAAAAAATAATTTTTTCAAAAGATTCAGTACTTCAGTCAAAAATTCATCTTTTTGTTTGAAAATGTAATTAATTTATCAAAAATTATTTGTTTTTCTGATATTGAAAATTGATCTTTTATAGTTACAAATTTATATATTTTGTTAAAAATTCGTCCTTTCGGGTTAAAAATTATCTTCTTGATTGAAAATTCATTATTTTTGTTTAAAAATGCAACTAGTGAGGTCCTTATTAATCTGGTTTGGTTAAAAATTCAACAAATTAGTAAAAGAATAAACTCTTCTGTTCAAAATTAACTTTTTTGTTATAAATTTAACTATTTTTCTCAGAATGTAACTTTTTATAAGAAAATAAATTTTTTGTTAAAAAATCATAATAAATGTTCAACAGTTTTGTTAAAAATTGATATATTTTGTTTCAAATTAAATTATTTCATTCATAGAAAATTATATTTCTGGGTTACAAAATCATCTTTTGGCTCAAACTCTTTTGTTTGAGATTAAATTGTTTCTGCTTAAAAATTAATTTTCAAAATAAAAATTTAACTACTTGATTTTTAGTTCATAAATTATCTGTGGTAGTTGGAAATAAGCTACATAATTAAAAGTTAGAAGACTTTGTCATAAATTTCCTTTTTTAATAAAAATTAATTTTTTAAATTTTAAATTAAACTATTTCATTTTTGGTGAAAATTGTCTTTCTTATTAGAAAGTTCTTGTTTTTTTTTATGTTTCGTTTTTTTTTTGGTAAAATATTAAGATTCTTGCTTGAAAATTCATATTTTTGTTTAGAAAATGAACTATTTTGTCAAAAGTTCAAATATTTTTTTAAAAATTCTTGAAGCTTATAAAAAATGTCTCTTCAAGTAAAAAATTAATCTTTTTGCTTAAAAATTCATGTGCTTAATTAATAATTTAACTATTTTGTTGAAAAATTAACAAGTCTGCTAAAAATTAGTTTTTTTATAATTAATTTTTTCAACTAACAGTAAGAATATTACATTTTTGTTTAGAAATTTATATTTTTCTTGAGAATTTATTTTTTTATTGAAAATTGATCTTTTCTAGTTGAAAAAACGTATTTATGGTTTATATTCAACTATTTAGTTAAAATCTAAACTTTTTAATAAAAATTTAACTTTTTCGCAGAAAATCACATTTTAACTTCAAAATTTAACAATTTTGATAAAAATGAATTTATTTTGCTTAAAATTAATTCATTTTTTTGAAAATTAATTTATTTTGTTGAAAATTGATTTATTTCCTTGAAAATTAATTATTTTGTTGAAATTTTACTTTCTCGTAAGTTGAAATATTTTGTTAAAAATTTATAATTTTTTTAGAATTCACCTTCCTAATTAAAATATCAACTATTTTATTTTTAGAAAATTATTTTTCTGGGTTAAAAAATTATCTTTCGGGTTAAAATATTTGTTGAAATTTTATTTTTTTTGTTTAAAAATTAATTTTCTGAACTGAAAATTAAACTACTACTCGATTTTTATTTGAAAATGTATTTTTTTTTAGCAGAAAATGAAACTAGATGATTAAATATTAAACAGGTTTGTTGAAAATTCGTTTTTTGTTTAAATTTTTTTTCGCTGAAAGTTAAATTATTTCATTTTTGGTGAAAACTTATCTTTTTTTGTTAAAAATTCTTGTATTTATTCTTTAAATTTTGATAAAATTTTTTTTTATATAAGGTAATTTTTTGATTGAAAATTAGTCATTTTGTTTGATGATTAATTTTTGTGGGTTAAAAATTCAACTATCTGGTTAAGAAATCAACTATTTTTTTAATTTTAATGATTTTTTTGAAAATTTAACTTTTTGATTGAAAATTTAATTATTTTGCTGAGTTTTTTACATTTTGTATGAAATATCAATTTATATATTTTTCGTTTTGAATTCATTTTTTTTATTTTGAAAATGCAACTTTTTGTGTTAAAAATTAAAACATTTTTGTTAAAAGATACGTATTTTTTGCTGCATAATTCGACTATTTGGTTGAAAATTCATTTTTGCAGGTAGAAAATTCTGGTAATTGGTTAAAAATAAAACTATATTGTTGACAAATATTTATTTTTTGTTGAAAATTATACTCTGTTGTAAAATAAAAACAATTATTTAATTGAAAATAAAACTTTTTTTGTCTAAAGTTTTATCTCTTTTTGTAAATTCCAGCATTTCTTTAAGAATTAACCTTTGTAGGTTGCAAATCATTTATTTATGATTATTTTATTATTCTAATTTATTTATTATTTATTATTATTTATTGCTATTATTTATTATTATTTTTTATTTTTATATTCTTATTATTTTGTTGAAAATGAAACTGCTCTGATAGAAATACACTTTTTTTACGGAAATGTAACTGGTTTATTGAAAATTCGGCATTTTTTAAAATTGAGATAAATAAATAAATTTCAAATTTTAAACTTAAATTGTTTTATTTCTTTCATAAAATATTTTATCTTGAAAATGTCACAAAATTTTAATTCTGGCTTTTAAATAATAATGGTCTTCATTTTCAAAAAACACATTTTTTAGAGCATTTATGCTAACGGAAAAAATTACATGTTAAGAGTAAAAGTAAATATTCTAAAAGTTTGGTTAATTATGCACTTCTTAAGGTCTCAAATATATATATATATATATATGTGTATATATATATATATATATATATAAACATATACATATATATATATATACATATATATGTATTACATGCAATTATATCTCTCGTGAATCACTTATGACGCATCGCATGTGCATCGTTTAACATATTGTAAAACGCAATACTGATTAAAATTAAATACCGCAATATATTATTAGTAAAAAGAAATAATATATGACGCAAAAGAAGACAGTAATTTATGAGCACTTACTCAGAAGAAATGAGTTCATTTATTTTTCAGAAACGTTTATTTATTTAACATTTCCATCAAACAATAATTATTTTGTATGGTTTTTTTTAATGACTCAAATATGGTTAATTTTCTAGTTCAAGCCAATATAACTTATTGGTGGTTTTTGGTAAATTAATTTATTATTTATTAACAATCTTTTCGGCATTTTTTTCCCAGATACTTATACTCAGTAGTTGAATTATTGTTGATTTCTCGCCGTCAATTTAAAAAAGTTCAAATTTTGGAATTTTGGAAAAGAATTATAATTCTGAATTTGAAAAGGAATTTTTTTGATTTACTTTTTCCAAAATTCTGAATCGAAATTAAAATTGTTTCACAGGATTTCTGTTTAGTGTGAAAAATTCTCTTTTCCAAGCCAAATAAAAATTCTTCATATTATTATTAGATATTATTTTGTTATTTAACAATTTTTTTATTGTTGTCGGCAATTTTTTAATTTCATTAATTTTATATACCGAATATTTTTTTAATGGATTTTCCAGCATCGGGAACGTTATTTGTCAAGAAGTTTCCATTCTGAAAAATTTTTTATGGAAAACAAATTTTTAACTTGAAAGAATTCTGATTTGGAACAACGAATTTTTAAAATAAGAAATGAAATTATTTTTTGAAATTATTGTCAGAATTATAATTTTTCGTGATATTTTTTTTTATTTTCAATTTATTAATTCACGGTTAAAACACAAAATTGTAATACTTCAGAAAATTCCCTATACCAAAGTCACAATTAAAATCATTTCCAAAATTTCCCGTTCCAAGGCAGAATTATATTTATTCACAACATTTTCTATTATAATTCGGAAAAATAGTATCTTCTATTTTTCAAAATTTAGAAAAGTGAAATAACAAATTTAGACGAATTTTAAATTAAAGCAGGGATTTAAAAAAAAATTTCCCGATATAAAAAATTTCCGATTTTTCCAGGTTTCCAGCTCAAATTCACACTTTTTAAGTTTATTTTTGTGATTTAGGAATGAAAATGATTGTATTTTGTTAAAAATTCGTCTTTTTGCTTTATATATTTTTTTTTTTGTAAAAATTTGATCTTTTTTGGGTAAAAATGCAAGTGTTTTATTGAAAACTAATCAGTTTTAGTTGAAAATTTAACTTAAAATTTTGCTATTTCATGTTTTGTTAAAAAATTTTCTTCGTTAGTTGAAAATTCCAGTATTTTATTTATAATTATTTTTTTTTAAGGAAATTGATCTTCATGGTTAAAAATTGATCCTTTTGTTTTGGAAATTAATTTTTTGGTTATAAATTTAACTTTTTCGTTAAAAATTTACATTGTTTGTTAAAGATTAATTTTTTTAATGAAAATTTATTTATCCTTTTTTTTTAACTCAAAATGTATCTGTCTTAAGTAAACATTCATCTATATTGTTGAAAATTCTTTTTTTTTGTAAAAAAAGTAGTCTAATTAGCGGAAACTTTATCTTTCAGGATAAAAATGATTTTTTTATTTGTTGAAAATCTAACTATTTCGTTAAAAAAATTTTTTGATATAAATTTGATCTTCTTAGTTGGGAATTTATTTGTTTGGTTGAAAATTTAACTGTCTTGTTAATTGTTTATTTTATTTGGTTAAAATTGTATTGCAATTGTATTGAAATTTTATTGAAATTTTATTGAATATTTATTTCGTTTTGTTGAAAATTTATTTTATTTTTATTTGTTCTAACTAAAAATTGAACTATACTATTTTAGATTGAAAATTGATCTTTTTTAGTTGAAAATTCATTCCTTTATTGGAAAATTTTACTATTTTGTTGACATTAATTTATTTGTTTATTTATTTTGAAAACTTAATTATTAAAATTTAAAATGTAACTATTCCATGTTTGCTTTGAAATATTTTTTTAGTTTAGCATCAATTTATTGGTTTAAAAAATCGTCTTTTTTGAGTTAAAATTTAATAATTTGTGAGGAAATTCATATTTTTGTGTTTAAAATTTAATTTTTTGTTAGAAATTCATATTTTTGTATTCAAAACTCAACTGTTTTGCAAAATATTTGTCTTGTTAGTTTAAAAATTTAACGTTTTGGGTATTTTTTTTCTCTATTGACTGACAAATATTTTTGTTTAAAAATTTATCTCTTTTGTTGAAAATTCGTATTTTTAGGTTTAATTTAATCGATTTTGATTAAAAAAATATTTTTTGTTAGAAATAACAACTGTTACACTTTTTGTTGAAAATTCACGTTTTGGGATCAAAGATTTATTACTTTGCTTGAATTTCTTCTTCTTAGTTCAAAATTATTATTTTTTATCGAAAAATCAATTCTTCCATTTTTGGTTTAAAATTTCTCTGTTTAAGTTAAAAGCTCAATTGTTTAAAAAAATTTTAAAGGGAAAGTTAGGGAATTTAGAAATTTGGATTTTGTAGCAACCTTGAAATATTGGCCACCAATAAAATAATCGACCTGTTGCAGCTAATAGAGATGACTATAATAAAACAGTTAAAAAATTTTTAAGAATGATATTCTGTATAAACCACAAAAAATAGTGTGGTTTAAGAAACTAAGAAAAATTTAGTGATATAGCTATCAGACAGACAAACAAAATATTAATTAATAATCAATGTGCGTAATGTTTAAAAACTCACAATAGTGTTGTAACAAAAGCTTATGCTCTCACAAAGATCCACAAACCCAACTTGACATGGAGACTTTTTTTCTACACTTGGTTCTCTTGCTTACAATTTATCTAAATATATTCAAAATATTTCTAAACCAGCTTAAATAAACACTGGCTTGCTTATAAAAAATATTTGCGAACTTGAAGATATTCTAAAAAACATCCATGTACCTTCAAAAGCTATTCAATCATTTCCTTAGACGTTGTGTCGATGTTTGATAGCATTCCACTAGATCTTGCTTCAGATTTTTAAATCATAACATAACAAAAATAATTATAAAGAAATTAGTAATAGTCTCGAGAACTACCTTCAAATATAGTGTGTTTCTTTTTAGCAGCAAATCCTATAAACAAATATTTGTTTGTCCTATGGGTTCGCCTTTATTCCAGTAGGTTCATATTTAGTTTGACAAGATGTTGAAAAAAAAAACTCTTGAATTATTAAAATTCACACCTACTTTTTATAAAAGATATGTTGATGATACTATAGCAATTGTTTTTTCCAAAATCGGATTTTTTGGCAACTTTGAAATATTGACATTTAATCAAATATTCGTCCTGTAGCAGCTAATAGAGATGACTATAATAAAACAGTTAAAAACATTCTTAAGAATGACATTTTGTATAAAACATGAAAACTAGCATGGTCCCAAAAATTGAAAATGAATTTTTATAATATAGTTATGAGCTGTGAAAAAGAAATTAATGATCAAGGTGCATACCGTTTACAAAATCACAATAGTTTTATAGCAAAAGCTTATGCTCTCACGAAAGTCTACAAACCCAATTGAACTTAAAAACTGACTTTTTCTACTTTTTCCTGCTTACAATTCATCTGAATATATTTCACATATTTTAAATCCAGTTTATATAAGCACTAGTTTGTTTATAAAAATAGTTGTGAACTTGAAGATATTCTAAAAAATACCTTATCTTTTTCGGCATTATTAAAAAACTTCTGCGTTCTTTTCATGATTTTTACATTATAAATATGTTTAAAGAAAACACATATTGCAAAACGTTTCCTTCAGCTTCTGCTACAGATAAACAAGAGTGATCTTAGAAGAAAATAAAAAATCATAAAGGTGCTTACTTTCATTAATGTTTTTTTTTATCTACTTACATCCCCGGATCTGTTGAGCTAGAAGCACGGAAATGAGCTGTGCAAAAGAACCTTTGAATTCGATTTTGAAGGATTTGTATCCAGGAGCGTTGGTGGCTACAAAGTTTGATCCCACAATAAAGGATGTCGTGCTTTTCCCACAATTATGGAAAAGCAATCTATAGAGTTTATTCACACTTGTTTGGAAGATGAATCGTTTAAGAATATCACACTATCACCTTGAACAAAGGATGTCTACCTAAATGGCGATCTGTTAATGGCAATAGCTCTTTTGCTTAATTCAATGAATTATAATGCAAAGATGATAAAACAAAATCGGGGTGAAATACAAAATTTTAGTTTATAGAGCTATGATAAAGTTTCATCACCCATGCAAAATATGTGAATACTGCAATAATAAATATAACCGATTTTAGGCAGGTTGAAAAATATTTTCAAAGAAGATATGGAGTCCATAAAAAGTAGAAAAATGGATGAAAACCGAAAACTAATGCTATACGTCGTTTATGATCCTAAAATTGTTGCTGCTGTCAGAGCTTTAGGTGCTTTCTATTCGCATGCACCAAAATTTTGAAGTGCTGTGATTGTCTAAAACGCGTCAAACATTTATTTGTTGAATATTCTTTTGAATTGTAACAAAGATTTGCCTTAATAAACAAGCAACTTGGACGACAGGTAAAGATTTCGATCCAAATTCTTTTGAGCGCCGGCAGTCATATGAAATGCCAAAGTCAGCCGATTGCCTCAAACCTCTAAATGCTTACGACATATACATTGCCGGTTGAAAATTGTTCTGATCTGGTTTCCTAAATCTTTTTATTATTCCAGGTTTTTCCAGGTTTTTGGGTCAAAGCAGCACCTTGCGAGTTTATTTTTGTGGTTTCAGAATGGAAAAGATTGTATGTTGTTCTGCTTTTAGAAGGAAAGGTGCAGGCGGAATTGAAAAAAGGAGAAAGAAGAAAGGACATAAAGGTGTCTCAGGTAACGAGGCAACGAAAAAGCGGTAAGGCGGTAAAGCGGCTGCAAGGAAAGTGACGCCGTTGACAGCATTGAGATTCCCAATTTGCATTCAGAAGTCAACGTTTGTCTCCCACGATGCGTCTTAGCGAAGAGATTCTGAGAAATAGCATTGACAACAGTTACTGTCTGTAATTTTAACCGCTTCTCGAATGAGGGAAGTCGATTCTTCTTACATTAGGTCCTTACACCTTATTCCTTATATTCCTTATGAAAACTGCATCTTTTATTTCTGAATTCTGCATGCGATTATATTGTCTGGCTTTTCTTTATCATTGACATCAGGTTAACGACCTCACGAATATCTGTGACTGTCGTAAATATTTGAGAAACGATTACGGAACCTTGAATTTTTCTTATCTGAATGCTTTTAGAATCCATTAAAATTATTTTTGAATTAATTTAAAAAGACAGTGAAATTGAAGACATTCTAAGAAACATCAATGTATCCAAAACACATTCAATAATTTCCTTAGAGGTTGCGTCGATGTTCTAGATATTGCTTTAGATTTTATATCATAATTAAAAAAAAAAGAATGAATTGTTAATAGCCACGTGAACTACTTTTAATGAAACTTTTTTCTGTTTTAACAACATATACTATAAACAAATATCTGGTTGTCCTCTGGGTTAGACTTTATCTATAGTAATTTCAGATTTAGTTTTATAAGATGTTGAAAAAAGAACTTTTGAATTATAAGAATTCACACCTACTCCTTATAAAAGATATGTTGATGACATAGAAATTGTATGGTTCCCAATACTAAAAATTAATTTCATAATATAGCTATTAGATGGAAAAGAATTAATGATCAATGTGCATACCATTTAAAAACTCACAATAGTGTTATAGCAAAAGCTTATGCTCTCCCCAAAGATCTACAAACACAATTTGACTATGAGACTAATTTTTATCTACAGTTGGTTCTCCTGCTTACAGTTCTTCTCAATATATGTCAGACATTTTCAAACTAGTTTCTATAAATTTTAGTTTGTTTATAAAAAATCGCTAGGAACTATGAGAAGTTAAATAAAACATCAATGTACCTGAAATCTACTGAATAATTTCCTTAGACGTTGTGTCGATGTTTGATAGCATCCCACTAGATCTTGCCTTAGATTTTAAATCATAACTCAACAAAAATAACTAAAAATGAATTGTTAATAGCCACTAGAATCTAGTGAACGCTTTATTTTTATTTTGCAAATCGGTTACGAAAAAAATTATATAGACACTTTATCATGCACCATGCATAATTTGAACTCTAAACACATTTTATGTGGTTTTTAGTAAATATAACAACGTAAAATAACTGCACTTACGATTTTTCTTTTTTCATAAGGTCCTTATACCTTATACCTTATTTCTTATTCTTCATATGAGAAGAGGTAACCTACATCTTGTGTAAGATTGTGGGATAGTAGGAATCAACTATATGGTTGTAGTAATAATGTACTATAGCAGGGATCGGCTACATTGTTTTTTCTTCTATTAATGGAGTCTATTCTTCATACTGTAAAAATTGTCAAGTTCGTGGCGCCATCTTAAGTGTTATATTATAAAGTACAATTTGTGTATTTTAAGTATGGGTAATCAGAGGGCTTTCTGTGAGCACAAATTATATATGTAGTTTTGTAGAAAGGCAAAATCCTATGGCAAAATTATAACTACATATATATACAGGGTGTCTGAAAAGTCCCGGGACGGTTGGATATTTCCTCAGGTAAAATATTTTTCCAAAAAGTGAAGGTAATTCCTGAAGTAAATTTTAACAAGAA
>JAUELO010000244.1:1898619-1915061 GCA_032357855.1 Amphibolips quercusostensackenii | reverse complement strand
ACTGCAGAAGATGTTTCTTTAGAAATTGTATAAATTAAAAGTTGAAATAAGTTCCCTTAGAAACTGCAAACATTAAATTTCTAAAGGTGTTTTTTAAGAAACTTTTATTTTTTATTTTTTAGATGTTTCCTTAGTAACTGTGAACAATAAATTTTTAAAGATGTTCATTTAGAAACTGTAAGCATAAGATTTTCAAAGATGTTTCTTTAAAAAAAACAAACACTGACATTTGTAAAAATTTTCTTTAGGTGCTGTAAACATTACACTGCAGAAGATGTTTCTTTAGAAATTGTATAAATTAAAAGTTAAAATAAGTTCCCTTAGAAACTGCAAACATTAAAATTTTAAAAATGTTTCTTTAGAAACTGCAAACATTAAATTTCTGAAGATGTTTTTCAAGAAACTTTTATTTTTTAGATGTTTCCTCAGTAACTGTAAACAATAAGTTTTTAAAGATGTTCATTTAGAAACTGTAAGCATAAGATTTTCAAAGATGTTTCTTTAAAAACGACAAACACTAAAATTTTTAAAAATTTTCTTTAGGTGCTGTAAACATTACACTGCAGAAGATGTTTCTTTAGAAATTGTATAAATTAAAAGTTGAAATAAGTTCCCTTAGAAACTGCAAACATTAAAATTTTAAAGATGTTTCTTTAGAAACTGCAAACATTAAATTTCTAAAGGTGTTTTTTAAGAAACTTTTATTTTTTATTTTTTAGTTTTTTCCTTAGTAACTGTAAACAATAAATTTTTGAAGATGTTTATTTAGAAACTGTAAGCATAAGATTTTCAAAGATGTTTCTTTAAAAACCACGAACTCTAAAATTTTAAAGATTTTCCTTTAGATGCTGTTAACATTACACTGCAGAAGATGTTTCTTTAGAAATTGTATGAATTAAAAGTTAAAATAAGTTCCCTTAGAAACTGCAAACATTCAAATTTTAAAGATGTTTCTTTGGAAACTGCAAACATCAAATTTTTAAAATGTGTTTCAAGAAACTATACAAAAAATTTTTTTAGATGTATCCTTAGTAACCGTAAACAATAAATTATCGAAGATGTTTATTTAGAAACTGTAAATATAATACTTTTGAAGATGTTCCTTTAAAAACCACAAACACTAAAATTTTAAAGATTTTCCTTAAGATGCTGTAAACATTACACTTTAGAAGATGTTTCTTTAAAAATTGTATGACTTGAACGACTTAAGAAGTTTCCTTAAAAACTACAAACAGTAAATTTTTAAAGATGTTTCTTTTAAACTGTAAACTTTCGAACTGTAAACATTAGATTTTTTAAGATGTTTTTTTAAAAACTGCAAACACTACAATTTTAAAGATTCTCCTTTAGATGCTGTAAAAATTACACTTCAGAAGATGTTTCCTCATAAATTATATAAATTAAAAATTGAAATAAGTTTCCTTAGAAACTAAAAACATTAAAATTTTAAAGATGTTTCTTTAGAAACTGCAAACATTAAATTTTTAAAGACGTTTTTCTAGAAACTTTTATTTTTTATTTTTCAGATGTTTCCTTAGTAACTGTAAACAATAAATTTTTTAAGATGTTTATTTAGAAACTGTAAACATAAGATTTTTTAAGATGTTTCTTTGAAAACCACAAACACTGAAATTTCAAAGATTTTTCTTTAGGTGCTGTAAACATTACACTACAGAAGATGTTACTTTAGAAATTGTATAAATTGAACATTTAAAGAATTTTCCTTAGAAACTACAAACATTAAATTTTTAAAGATGTTTTCTTAGAACCTTTTTTTTTAATTTAAAAGATGTTTTCTTAGAAAATTTATAAATTAAACTCTTAGAGATGCTTTTTCCGAAACTTTAAACATTAAAATTTTTAAAGGGGTTTTTCTAAAAAATGTAAACATGGAAATTGGTAAAAGTTTCATTCGAAACTGTAAACATTAAACTTTAATTGATTGAAAACTACAAGCATTACCATTCGTAAGATGTTTTGTTAGAAACTGTGAACAATAAATTTCTGAAGATATTTCTCTACAAACTTTTTTTTTTGCAATTTTTCAGATATTTTCTTAGAAACTGTAAACAATTAATTTTTAAAAATGTGTTTTTTTCAAATTGTAAACATTAGATTTTTGAAGATGTTTCTTTAAAACTGCAAACACTTAAATTCTTAAGATTTTCCTTTAGATGCTGTAAACATTACACTTCAGAAGATGTTTCTTTAGAAATTGTATGAATTGAACGTTTAAAGAATTTTCCTTAGAAACTACAAATATTAAATTTTTAAAGATGTTTCTCTGGAACCTTTTTTTTAATTTTAAAGATGTTTCCTCAGAAACTGTAAACAATAAATTTTTAAAGATTTTTCTCTCAAACTGTAAACTTTCGAAGTGTGAACATTAAATGTTTAAAGATGTTTCTTTTCAATTTGCAAACACTAAAATTTTAAAGATTTTCCTTTAGATGCTGTAAACATTACACTTCAGAAGATGTTTCTTTAGAAACTGCAAACATTACATTTTTGAAGATGTTTTTCTACAAACTTTTCTTTTATAATTTCTTAGATGTTTCCATAGTAACTGCAAACAATTAATTTTTAAAGACGTTTATTTAGAAACTGTAAACATAAGATTTTTGAAGATGTTTCTTTAAAAACCAAAAACACTGCAATTTTTAAGATTTTCCTTTAGATCCTGTAAACATTACACTACAAAAAATGTTTCTTTAGAAATTGTATGAATTGAACATTCAGAGAAGTTTCCTTAGAAACTACATACATTAAACTTTTAAAGATGTTTCTTCGAAAACTGCAAACATCAGATGTTTAAAGATGTTTTTCTAGAAACTTTTAAAAAAATTTTTTTAGATGTTCCCTTGAGAACTGTCAACAATAAATTTTTAGAGATGTTTATTTAGAAACTGTGAACATAAGACTTTTAAAGATGTTTCTTTAAAAACCACAAACTCTAAAATTTTAAAGATTTTCCTTTAGATGCTGTAAACATTACACTACAGAAAATGTTTCTTTAGAAATTGTATAAATTGAGCATTTGAAGAAGTTTCCTTAGAAACTGCAAACATTGTTTTTTTTAAAGATGTTTTTCTAGAACTTTTCCTTTTCTTCAAATTTTAAAGATGTTTCTTCAGAAAATGTAAACAATAAATTTTTAAAGATGTTTCTTTTGAACTGTGAACTTTCGAACTATGAACATTAGATTTTTAAAGATGTTTCTTTAAAAACTGCGAACACTAAAATTTTAAAGATTCTCCTTTAGATGCTGTAAAAATTACACTTTAGAAGATGTTTCTTCAAAGATTGTATAAATTAAAAATTAAAATAAGCTTCCTTAAAAACTACAAACATTAAAATTTTAAAGATGTTTATTTAGAAACTGCAAACATCAAATTTTTAAAGATGTTTTTCTAGAAATTTTTTAAAAAAATTTCTTAGATGTTTCCATAGTAACTTTAAACAATAAATTCTTAAATATGTTTAATTAGAAACTGTAGAAATTGAACTTTCATTGATTGAAAACTACAAATATTACCATTCTTAAGATGTTTTGTTAGAAACTGTGAACAATAAATAAACATGAAACTTTTAAAGATGTTTATTTAGAAACTGTCAACATTTAAACTTATATTTTGATTTTTAAAAAACTGTAAGCATTAAAATTTTGAAGATATTTCTTCATAAACTGCTAAAACTAAATGTTTGAAGATGTTTCCTTAGAAACTGCAAACACTAAAATGTTAAAGATTTTTCTTTAGATGCTGCAAACATTAAACTTCAGAAGATGTTTCTTCAGAAAATGTAAAAAATAAACACTTAAAGATGTTTGCTTTAAAAGTACAAACATTAAAATTTTGAAGATATTTACTTAGAAACTGTAAACATTGAAATTTTAATTATGATTTTTTGGAAACTGTAAGCATTAAACTTTTAAAGATGTCTCTTTCGAAAAATTACTTTTTATTCATACATTTTCAAATGTTTCTTCAGAGAATATAAACATTAAATTTTCCAAGATGTTTCTTTTGAAATTGTAAACATAAAACCTTTTAAGATATTTTCTTAAAAACTATAAACATTACATTTTTAAAGATGTTTATTTTCAAACTGTAAACATAAAACTTTTAAAAGTGTTTATTTAGAAACTGTAAGCATTACATTTTGGAAGATTTTTCTTCAGAAACTATGAACAATAAATTTTTAAAGATGTTTCTTTATAAACTTTAAATAATTAATTTTTGACGATGTTCCTTAAGAAATTGTAAACATTTAAATTTTCATTATAATTCTTTAGAAACTGTAAGCATTGCACTTTTGAAAATATTTGTTTAGAAGCAAACATTTAATTTTTTAATTTTTCTCTAGAAACTTTATATATTGAAATTTTTAATATGATACTTCAGAAACTGTAAGCATCAGACTTTTAAAGATATTTTGTTAGAAATTGTAAATACTATACTTTTAAAGATGTTTCTTTAGAAAGTGTAAACATTAAACTTTTAATTATTATTTTTTATAAACTATAAACATTATTTTTCAATACGTTTAAAAAAAAATTTTTTTTAAATAATTTTTTTCAGATGTTTATTCAGAACCTTTAAACACTGAATTCAAAAAAAATGTTTCTTTATAAACTGTAAACATTAAACTTTTATAGATGTTTTTTGAGGAAGTTTTCTTTTTCTTTATACATTTTTTAGGTATTTCTTTTGATACTGTTAATATGAAACTTTTAAATATTTTTGTTTATAAAATATGAACATTTAATTTTAGAAAATGTTTCTTAATAAATTATAAGCATTTAATTTTTAAAGATATTTCTTTAAAAAGTTTAAAAATGAAGCTTTACAAAATGTTTTGTTTAGAAACTGTAACAATTAAAATTTTTCTTATGATTCTCTAAAAATTGTAAGCATTAAACTTTTAGAGATGTTTTTTTAGAAACTGTAAACATTAAAATTTTATTTATGATTTCTCAGAAACTTTACAAATCGCATTTTTAAGCATAATTTTTAAAAAACTTTCCTTTTTCTTTTTAATTTTTTTAGATGGTTATTCAGAAACTGTTGACACTAGCTTTTTAAAGATGTTTCTTCAAAAACTGTATACATCAAACTTTTATAGACGTTTGTTCAAAAACTTTTCTTTTTCTTAATAAATTGTTTACATTTTTTCCGATACTGTAAACATTAAAATTTTATAAATGTCTTTTCAGAAACCTTTCTTTTGCTTTGTAAATTTTTTAGATGTATCTTTCGATGCTGTAAACATGATACTTTTAAAGATGTTTTTTTATTAACTATAAACATTAAATTTTCTAAGATGTTTCTTTGGAAATTATTAAAATTAAAATTTTAATTATGACTTTCAACAAACTGTAAGCACTAAACTTTTGAAGATGAGTCCTAAAAAAACTGTAAAAGTTACACTTTCAAAGAAGTTTCTTTAGAAACCGTAATCATCACATTTTTAAAGATATTTCTTCAGGAACTATAAACATCAAATGTTTAAAGATGTTCATTTGGAATGTATAACAATTGCACTTTTAGAAATTTATTTTTCTCTAAAGTTGTTGTGGATGTTAATTTATGAACTATAAACATTACAATTTCAATTATGATTCTATAGGAACTGTACTATTTGCATTTTTGAAGATATTTCTTCAAAAATTATTAACATTGGATCTTTAAAGATGTTTTTTTATTAACTATGAACATTACATTTTCTTAGATTTTTCTTTGGAAAGTATAAAAATTAACATTTATTTTATGATTCATAACAAAATGTAAGCACTAAACTTTTGAAGATATGTCCTCAGGAACTGTAAAAATTACACTGTTTAAGATGTTTCTTTAGAAACTGTAATGATTATATTTTTGAAGATATTTCTTTAGGAACTATAAACATTAAATGTTTAAAGATTTTTATTTGGAATGTATAACAATTAAACTTTTAAAGATTTATTTTTCTTTAAAATTGTTGTGGATGTAAATGTATGAACTATAAACATTGCAATTTCAATTATGATTCTTTAGGAACTGTAATATTTGCATTTTTAAAGATATTTCTTCAAAAATTATAAGCATTAGAATTTTGAAGATGTTTTTGTATTAACTATGAACAATAAATTTGCTTAGATGTTTCTTTGGAAATTATTCAAATTAAAATATTAATTATGATTCTTAACAAACTGTAAGCACTAAACTTTTAAGGATGTGTCCTCAGGAACTGTAAAAATTACTCTTTCAAAGATGTTTCTTTAGAAACTGTAATCATTACATTTTCAAAGATATTTTTTTAGGAACTATAAACATTACAATTTTAATTATGATTCTTAAGGAACTGTAATCTTTGCATTTTTAAAGACATGTCTTTAGAAATTATAAACATTAGAGGTTCAAATATGTTTTTTTAAAAAGTTTAAAAATTAATCTTTATAAGATGTTTCTTTCGAAACTGTAAACTTTAAACTTCTAAATAAATTTTCTGAGAAACTGCAAGAATTCAAATTTCAAGTATGTTTAATTAGAAACTGTAAACCTTACATTTTTAAAGACATTTCTCTACAAACTCTAACCACAAAAATTTTGTTCTTTATTTATTTACAGACTGTAAACATTAAAATTTTAAAGATGTTTGTCTAGAATCTGTAATGATTAAAGTTAACTTTGAATTCTAAATATGAAAAAAAATTGCAAGTTGCAAATGCAGTGATAAGTCTACATTTACACCACTATCTAATTACACTTAATAGGGACGAGTAGAAAAGCCCACTTAGTAAGAGAAAGAAACTCGATAATGGAAATAATAATTGTATTTAAAACACCAACGCATGCGAAGACGACCGTCTCAACGTCACGTGCGACACGTGCGATTATACCGTTGCTAATCGAGCAATAAACATCCGTGACGTCCATCCTCGATTATCGAACGTGTCTGACCAAATAGTGAGGCCGATTAAATAATTCGAGGTGTGACTTTCCGCCGGAACGAGTATCATACATTTTTTATTTCTCACGCTTTTGTATAGCGGCTTCCGAGATTACCTGCATCCTTATCTTGAAAAAAGATGATTCTTACTTTATTTTTGGTTTTCAAAATTATTCATTATCATTTTAATTAATGAAAGTTATCTAGTTTGATTAATTCCGGTTCTAAGAACTCCGAATTTAAAATTCAGGAAAAATTTGGAGAATTTAATTGGGCAGGGAAAATCAGAAAAAGTTCAGAGATTTTGAAAAAAAACTTGCATCTTGTAAAGAATTGTCAAGGATAATAAATTTTGAAATTTTATTTATTCGAGTTCCAAGAACTTAAAATTTAAAAATCAGGAAAATAATAAATTTTGAAATTTTATTTATTTTATTTATTATTATATAAGTGGTAAGGAAAAATGAAAAATTGGTGAGGAAAAAAATAAAGCATTTTGAAAATAATGTTTTGCGGTCACACTAGTATTCTTGTCAATAATTTATTTGTCTTGTATTTTTATTTCTTTTTCTTGCAGTTTTGTTCTCCTGAAAATTATATTTTTATTTAAAAATTTGTGAAATATTAAAAAATTTTTGTTTTTTTGTTTGGAAAATTTTGTTAAAAAGTTATTACTTTTGGTTGTAAATATAACTGCTTTAATGGAAAATTAACTTTTTGTTGAAAATTCATATTTTTGTGTTAAAATTATTTTTTTTTTAAATTTTTGTTTTCAAAATTGATCTATTTTGGCAGAAAATTCATCTCTTTGGTAGAAATGCAACTGTTTGGTTAAAAATTAATTTTCTTTGTTTGAGGATTCAACTATTTTCTTTGATTTTTTTTGGTTGGATTAAAGCGTTTTTAATTGCAAGTTAATTATATGGATTAAAAATGTAGCTTTTTAATTTTTTTGTTAAAAATTGATTTATTATAGTTAAAAATTGTTCTTTTTTGATAAAAAAATAATCTTTTAGGTTAAGATTTTTTTTTTTAATTAATTTTTTTGTTGAAAATTCAACTGTTCCACAGAAAATTCACCTGTTGTCTAGAAAGTTAAGCAATTATATTTTTTTGTTCAGTATTAATCTTTTTTCATTAAAAATTCAATTGCTTAATAGAAAGTTAAACTACTTTATTAAAAATTATTTATTGTAGCTAAAGATTTATTATTTTTGTTTTGGTACAAAATTAATATTTTGTGGGCTGAAAATTCAATTGTTTTAAAAAAATTTATCTTTTTGGTTGAAAATTGGTCTTTTTGAATTGAAGTTAATCTAATTTGTTAAAAATTCATTAGTTTGGTTACAGATCTATCATTGTTGTTTGAAAATTCTTATATTTTGTCGTAAATTCATTAATTTGATTAAAAATTCAATTATTTTGTTAAAAATTCAACTCTATTTTTAAAAATTTAAATAATTTAATTGAAAACTAAATAATATTTTTTGTGAAGCATTCACCTTTGAGTTAAAAATTTAGTTATTAGTTGAAAATTTAATTGTTTTTTTTGTCGTAGTTTAATCTTTTTTATTTGAAAATTTGATTAATTGATTAAAAATTCGACTTTTTGTGTCAGACAATCTGCAGTCTGTTGAAAATTGAAATATTTTGTTGAAATTTGAATTACTTTGTTAAAAAATTATCCTTTTCGGTTAAAAATTCAAATATTTTGTTCAAGATTCCTTTTTTTGGTTGAAAATTTATCTCTTTGGTTGAATTTTTTTTATTAATTTTTCAATTAAAAATTACCTTTTCTATTTTTGGTTAAAAATGTAATCTCTTTAGTTGAAAATTTAACTATTTGTTTAAAAATTGATGTGTTTTATTTTCAAACTTCTTTTAAATATCAACTATTATATTTTTTGTTGAGAATTCAAATTTCATTTGAAAATTCGATTATTTGGTTGAAAATTTATATTTGTTGGTAAAAAAATTCATAACTTTTTAAAAATTAAAGTATTTTAATAAGAATTTATTGTTTTTGGCTAAAATTTAACTGTTTTTTTTAACAATCGTCTATTCATAAAAAAGTCGTCTTTCTGGATATTTGAACTTTTTTTCTAAAAAGAAATTAAATTATTTTGTTGAAAATGCAACTGTTTTGGGTTAAAATTTAATATTTTTTGTTATAAAATTCAATTATTTGGTTAAGAATTTATATTTTTAGGTTGAAATTTCAACAACTTAGTTAAAAATTGAATTATTTTCTAAAAAGTCATCTTTTTGCTTAAAAATTCAACTAATTCTGTTGAAAAATTAATTATTTTTCCAAAACCTAAATCTTCAGTTGAAAATTGCTCTATTTGTTTGAAATTTTTTTCTTATTTTGTTTTAAGTATCAACTATTATGTTTCTAGTGGAAAAATCATATTTTTATTGAAAATTCAATTTTTTATATGAAAGTCTATCATTCTGCTCAAAATTACACTATTTTGTTGAAAATTATTATTTTATTAATAAAAATCTTAAATAAAAATTTTTAATATAAAAAAGTTGAAAAATTTACTTTTTTTATTGAGGTGTAATTTTTGTTTGTTTGAAAATTTGATCACTTGACTTAAAATTCATCTTCTCAGGGTTAAAACTTCAACAATTTGGTTATAAACTAAATTATTTCGTTTGAATTAAAAATTTATATTCAGGGTGAAAAAATTTTTTTTTCCAATGCAGATAAATAAATAAATTTAATGTTTTAAAAATTTGCATCTTGAATTGTTTTATTACGTTTATAAAGATTTTTGTTTAGAAACTATAAACATTAAATGCTTAAAGATGTTTCTTCAGAAACTTGAAACATTAAACATTTAATTATGATTTTTTAGAAATTGAAAACTATACATTTTCGAATATGTTTCTTAAAAAACTTTTTTTTTGTAAATTTTAGTTTTCTCGAAAATTGTAAATTCTACGTTTTAAAAAATGTTTTCTCCAAAACTGCAAACATTAAAATTTAAAGGTGTTTCTAAAAAAACTTTTTTTTTTCCTCAGAAAATTTTTAGGTGGTTCTTTAGAAATTGTAATTATTACATTTGCTAAGATGTTTCTTCTAAAACTGTAAACATTAAGCTTTTATAGATATTTCTCCATAAACTGTGAACATTATATTTTTCAAGACGTTCTTTTAAAAACTTGCAAACATTAAACTATTAAATATGTTTCTCTAGAAACTATTCTGTTTTTAATAAATTTTTTAGATGATTTATTAGAAATTGTAAAAATAACATTTTCAAAGATTTTGTTTAGAAACTATAAACATTACATCTTTTAAGATGTTTTCTTAGCAACTAAAAACAAACTTTGAATTATTATTTTTTCGAAACTGTAAACATTACATTTTTAAATATATTTCTTAAAAAACGTTTCTTTTTCCTTTAATTTTTTTAGATATTTCTTCATAAATTGTAAATACTACATTTGAAAAGATGTTTCTTCTGAAAGTGTCAATATTTTCTTAAAAACTATAAACATTACATTTTAAAAGATCTGTTTTTATAAACTGTAAACATTACATTTTTAAACATATCTCTGATTCAGGAGCTGTAAGCATTATACTTTTTAGGTTGTTTCTTCAAAAACTGTATGATTTATGATTTATGATTATTTTTAAAATGTTAGTAATACACTTTTTGAGATGTACTTTTAGAACCTTATGTTTTTCTTTATACGATTTTCAGATGTTTCTTTAGAAACTGTAATCATTACATTTTTTAGGATGTTTCTTCAGGAGCGATAAACATTACATTTTTTAAGATGATTCTTTAGAAAGTGTAAATAATAAATTGCTGAAGATGTTTCTTCATAAACTGTAAACATTACATTTTTAAAGATGATCCTTAAAAAACTGTTTACAAAACATTTTTGAAATTTTTTGTTTAGAAACTTGAAACATCAAACTTTTTATTATAATTCTTTGGGAAATGTAAACAT
This sequence comes from Amphibolips quercusostensackenii, assembly GCA_032357855.1. Taxonomy (NCBI): domain Eukaryota; kingdom Metazoa; phylum Arthropoda; class Insecta; order Hymenoptera; family Cynipidae; genus Amphibolips; species Amphibolips quercusostensackenii. The sequence goes on along the minus strand of JAUELO010000244.1, from coordinate 1,904,162 downwards.
TACATTTTCCAAGATGTTGCTTAAAAACTTTTTTTTTCTTCATACATTTTTAGGTGCTTCTTCAGAAGTTGTAAATACTAAATTTTTATAGACGTTTTTTCAGAAACTGTAAACATTATATTTTTGTAACGTTTTTTCTTAAGAAAATGTAAATATTAACTTTCAAAGATGTTTCTTTGAAAACTTAAATATCTTTTTCTTTATACATTTTGTAGAAGTTTATTTGAAAACTGTGAATATATAAATTTTGATTATAATTCTTTGGAAACTGTGACTGTTACACTTTTAAAGTTGTATTTTTAGAATATAATTTTTTTCTTAACATTTTCTAGATGTTTCTTTAGAAACTGTAAACATTAAAATTTAAATTACGATTCTTTAGAAACTGCAAAAATTACATTAAAAAATATGTTTCTTGAAAAACTTTTCTCTTTCTTTTTAAATGTTTTAGATTTTTATTTAGAAACTGTTAATTCTACATTTTTAAAAACGTTTTTTCCAAAAGTGTAAAAATCAAATTTTCATAGATGTTTTTCCAAAAAATGTAAACATTATATTTTTAAGATGTTGCTTTAGAAACTGTAAACATTACATTTTTCAAGATTTTTCTTTAGAAACTATGAACATTATATTTTTCAAGATGTTTGTTTAGAAACTTGAAAAATTAAACTTTTAATTTTGATTCTTAAAAAAATTTAAACACTACATTTTCAAATAAGTTTCTTAAAATACCTTTCTGTTTCTTCATACATTTTTTAGGTGTTTCTTCAGAAACTGTTAATACTACATTTTCAAAGACGTTATTTCAGAAACTGTAAAAATTTTATTTTGAAGATGTTTTTTTAGAAACTGTGAGCATTAACTTTAAAAGATGTTTTTTAAAAACTTACATATATTTTTCTTTGTAAATTTTTTATATGTTTCTACATAAAGTTCTTCATAAGTTATTTAGAGGTTTCTCTAAAAACGATAAGCATTACATTTTTAAGATGTTTCTTTAGAAACTGTAAGCGTTAATTTTAAAGATTTTTGTTGTTGAGAAACTAACATATCTTTTTCTTAGTACATTTTTTAGATTTTTTTGTATAAACTTCTTAATAAATTGTTCAGAGGTTTCTTTAGAAATTATAAATTAAAAATTTTTGGAGATGTTTCTTTAGAAACTTGAAACACTAAACTTTCAATTATGGTTCTTTAGAAACTGTGAACATTACATTTGTAGGTAAGTTTCTTGAAAGAATTTCTCTTTTCTTTATAAATTATTTAAATGGTCCTCCAGAAAATGTAAATACTACATTTGCCAAGACGTTTCTTCTAAAAGTGTAAACATTAGAATTTCATAGGTGTTTCTTCAGAAATGGTAAGCATTATATTTGCTAAGAGGTTTTTTGAGAAACTGTAAGTATTAAAATTCAATTGACGTTTCTCAAGAAACTTCTCTCTTTTAATAAATTTTTTAAATTTTTCTTAAAAAACTGTAGACATTACATTTTTAGAAATCTTTTTTTAGATACTATTGAACATTACATTTTTTAAGATGTTTTCTTAGAAACTTAAAATATAAAACTCTTAATAATGATTCTTTAGAAACTGTTAACATTACATTTTCAAACATATTTTTTTTAAAACCTTTTCTTTTCTTTCCAATTTTTTTAGAAATTTCGTTGAAGAAACTGTAAATATACTACATTTTTAAAGAATTTTCTTCTAAAACTGTAAATATTAAACTTTCGCAGATGTTTCTCGAGAAACTGTAAACATTATATTTTTTAAATATCCAAACTTTAATTATTATTATTTTAAAACTGTGAGAGATAAACTTTGAAGATGTCATTGCAGAAACTCATACTTTTCTTTATTCATTTTTCAGATATTTCTTTAGAAACTGTAATCATTACATTTTTGAAGGTGTTTCTTTAGAAACTATAAACATTACATTTTTAAAGATATTTCTTGAGAAACTGGAAACATAACATTTTTAAATATGTTTCTTAAAAAAATGGTCTTTTTCTTTATAAATTTTTTAGGTGTTTTATCAAAAACTGTAAATACTACATTCATAAAGGCGGAATTTCAGAAATTGGAAAGATTATATTTTTGAGATGTTTCTTCTGAAACTTGAAAAATTAAAGTTTTTATTATGTTTCTTTAGAAAATGTAAACATTACATTTTCAAATATTTTGATTAAAAACTTTTCTTTTTCTTCATCAATTTTTGTGGGTCTTTCTCGAGACTCTGTAAATACTACACTTTCAAACACGATACTCCAGAAATTGTTAAAATAATATTTTAAACATGTTTTTCCAGAAGCTGTCAACAATACATTTTCAAACATCTTTCTTTAGAAACTATGAACATTACATTTTTATAATTGTTTCTTCAAAAAATTAAAACATTAAACGTTTTTTTTATGATTTTTCAGAAAATGTAAACATTACATTTTCAAATATGTTGATTAAAAAACTTTTTTTTTCTTTATAAAGTTTTTAGGTGTTTATTCAGAAACTGTAAAAACTACATTTTTCAAGACGTTTTTTTTAGAAACTATTATTATTAAATTTTTAAAGATTTTTCTTGAGAAGCTATAAACATTACAAAGTTAAAGATGTTTCTTCAAAAACTGTAAAAATTAAACTTTTGAACATATTTCTTCAGAAACTAAGAGCCTTGAAATTTTAATTATGATTTTTTAGAAACTGAAAGCATTAGACTTTCAAAGATGTTTCTTCAGAAAAAAAATATCTTTTTGACTAAGAGAAATAAATAAATTTTGGCATTTTTAATTCCTAATCTAAAATGGTTTTATTCCGCTTATAAAAAAATCTATACGTTAAAAATGTTGCGAAATTAAATGCCCCTTTTGAAATAATAAAGTCACAAAAAATTTGAAATTTGTTTATTAAAAAATCATTTAATTTTAAATACAAATTTTTGCCTCTACGCTTTTCTCTCATCTATCAAATCCGTCGTTTTTAATTAGTGACGCATTGAATACAGAAATTCGTTCCAAATAAAAAGCGGCTACAGCTTGAAAAAAAAAGAAAAAAAAATTCTACGCTTGAGAAGTGCTATGGTAAATAATAAAAGAAAATACATAAAGCAGAACTCGTGTTAAATATAGTGAAGATATATTTTTCTGGATGCATCTCAAAGCTCACACTTGTAATAACAAGAGCGGCTGAAAATCAGCTCATTCGAGCGTTTTAGATCTGAAACAGTGAACAGGTTCTGGCAAGTATCAATCGGAAAATTTCGTTTTCTTTTCCGTCGTGCACGTGTGCGTGTTTAATTAGAGTCAAAGTACTCGTATGGGTAGCTGATAGCTAATAGCCAATAGCTAATAGCTATTGGTATAACTCATAAGAATAAGCATAAGCAGTTAATCCGCTAGTACGGTTGACCAAGGCCGCGGGTGGACTGACAATGAGTCAGTGCGGAACAGCTGTTTGTCGTAACGAGTACATACTACATACAACATACAAGATACATATATGAGAAGGAGAGATATGCGAGTAGTGCTTTAGATAGCGGCTTCCTGGTGGCCTCGAGAGCATTAGTTCTCAATCGGACGACTTGGTCGTGCTTGTCGTCATCGTCGCCGCCGCTGCCGTTAGAGTGTATTCATTATTCCCTCCTTCGGAGATGCATTTATTTATGTACAACCAATACATACTGCATACTTATGCCGAGAACGCATCTACTCGAACCAGTTTTCCCGTTGCGTTCTTCCGCACTCAGTAAAACTAGATCACCTGCAAAACACGTGGATAGTACCTCTTCATTTTAATTAGAGATGATTTCTAGAGAAGAAGAGACTTTTTTTGACTAAGTTTTAAAGAAAAAATGTTTATTTGATCGACATCTACCTGATTGAACTACTCCAGATGCCCAAATTTCCCTTAAGTAGCTGAGTGACCTCCAGAGTATTATTTCTCAGTCGGACTACTTGGTCGTCACCGTCGCCGCCGTTTCTTTCCTTTGGGCATGCATTTATTTATGTTGCACCAGTAAATACTTATGATGAGAACGCATTTGGTTCAACAAGTTTTTCCGGTGCGTTCTTGCGCACTTAAGAAAACTAGATCACCTGCGAAAGACGTGAATAGTACTTCATTTTAATTATGATTTCTAGATTAGGAGGGACTTTTTTGCCCAATTTTCAAAGAAAAGATGTTCATTTGATCGACATCTACCTGATTGGACTACTCCAGGTGCCCAAATTTCCCTCAAGTAGCTGAATGACCTCCAGAGTATTATTTCTCAGTCGGACTACTTGGTCGTCACCGTCGCCGCCGTTTCTCTCCTTTGGGAATGCATTTACTTATGTAGCACCAGTAAATACTTATGAAGAGAACGCATTTAGTTTAACCTGTTTTCCCATTGCGTTACATTCCCTTCATACATTCCCTTCCGCACATAATAAAACTAGATCACCTTAAAAACACGTGGATAGTACCTCTCCATTTTAATTAAGAATAATTTTGAGAAAATGGGAATGTTTTGCTCAATTTTTTAAGGAACAATGTTCATTTAATCGAGATCTACCTGATTGAACTACATCAAAAGCTCAAATTTCCCTTAAGTAGCTGAGTGACCTTCAGAGTATTATTTCTCAGTCGGACTACTTGGTCGTCACTGCCGCCGCCGTTTCTCTCCTTTAGGCATGCATTTATTTATGTAGCACTAATACATACTTATTTTATACTAAAAAACAAGACTTTTCAACAAAATACGTCAAATTTTCAAACACATAAATTTTCAAATAAGAAATATAAATATAAACTAAATAGTTGAATTTCTTACTAAAAATGATAAATTTTAAATAAAAATGTAATACTCAAATTTTCAATCAAAAAAAGTTAATTTTTTACTAAAAAAAGAAAGGAATTTTTAACGAAATAGTTAAATTTACACTAAAGCAATGAATCTCCAACCAGAAAGATCAATTTTTAACAAAGTTGTAGAACTTTTAACCAAGATGATAAATTTTCAAATAAAAAAAATTGATAAAATAAAACTAGATCACCTAAAATACACGCAGGTAGTACCTTTCTATTTCGTCATTCCATTTTTATTTTTTCATCAAACTTTTTCATTTTATTAAATTTTTTATTTCTATTTCAGACAGAGGAAATTTTTCGGCTAATTTTAGAAAAAGCGGTGCCTATTTGATCGCCGTCTGCCTTCTTAGACTACTCCAGATACCCGACTTCCACTCACGCAGTTGAGGGACCTCCAGAGGATTACTTCTCAATCGGACTACTTGGTCGTCATCGTCGCCATCGTTTCCCTCTATCTTCCTTTTAAAGAATTCTGCTTTGTCCTGTTTTCAAGAAACTTTCCCTTTTACCTTATTTTTTCAATTCTCCTAATTTTAAGAAGAACAATAACTATTCGATCGCCACTTACCTTTATGGACTATTCCAGATACCCGACTTCCACTCACGCAGTTGAGGGACCTCCAGAGGATCGCTTCTTAATCGAACTACTTTATCGTCTTCGTCGCCGCCGTTTCTCTCTATTTCACCTTTAACAAATTCTT
>JAUELO010000244.1:1884936-1897898 GCA_032357855.1 Amphibolips quercusostensackenii | reverse complement strand
AAATTCTTATTTTTTTGCCTGTTTAAAAAAAGTTGCCCCTTTCCACAATTAAAAAAAAATTTTTTTCTAATTTTAAAGAAAACGATCCCTAATTTGATCGCTATCTACCTTTTTGAAGTACTTCGGATGCTTAACTTCCATCCACGCAGCTGAAAAACCTTTAGAAGATTACTTCTCAATCGGACTACTTTGACGTCTTCGTCGACGCCGTTTGCCTCTATTTCACCTTTAACGAATTCTTATTTTTTTGCCTGTTTGGAAAAAACTTGCCCCTTTCCACAATTAAAAAAAAAAATTTTTTCTAATTTTAAAGAAAACGATCCCTAATTTGATCGCTATCTACCTTTTTGATGTACTCTAGATACATAACTTCTACTCACGAAGCTGAGAAACCTACAGAAGATTACTTCTCAATCGGACTACTTGGTCGTCAACGTCGCCGCCATTTTTCTCTATTTCCTCTTTAATGAATTCTTTTTTGTTGCCTGTTTTCAAAAAATTCCCCCCATGCTCCTTATTCTTTTTAACTCTCAATTTTCAGAAAAGCGATGCCTTTTTGATCGCCATCAACCTTCTTTGATTACTCTAGATACCCAACTTCCACTCACGCTGCTGAAGGACTCCAGATGGTTATTTCTCAATCGGACTACCATTTGGTTAAAAATTAATTTTTTTAGTTGAAAATTTATGTGTTCGTTTAAAAATTGAACTATTCCTGTTTTAAAGCATTATCCTTCTCGGTTAAAAATTTGTCTTTTTTTGGTTGAAAATTCCACTATTCGGTCAAAGAATAATTTGATTCTGTTCATAATTCAACTTTTTTGTTGTGAATTCTACTTTTTTTGGGTAAATTCAACTGTTTTTTATTACAAATTGAAATATTTTTTTTGTAAAATTGTTAAACATTTATCATTATAGATAAAAATATGGTTGAAAATTAACTTTTTTTTTGGAAATTCATATTTTTCGTTGAAAATTCAAATATTTGGTTAAAAATGAAACTATTTTCTTAAAAGTGTAACTATAGCAAAGAAAATTTACTTTTTATAGAAAATTAACTGTTTTGTTAAAAAATTGTTTTGTTAGGTTGTAAATTCAACTGTTTTGTAATTAATTCGCAGAAAAAAATAGTTAGGTTATCAAGCTAAAAAGGCGAACAATTAAAAAAACATATAGTTATAAGAAGTTAATTCTAATTCAAGAAAAATGGATTTTCAACTAAAAAAAAATAGTTAAATTTTAATTTTAAAAAGCTAATTTTTAACCAAAAATAATACGAATTTTTAACAATAGTGCAGTAATTAACCAAAGAGATGAATCTCTATTTTGTTAAAAATTTAATTATTTGTTCAAAAATGCAACTACTTTGTTAAAAATTAATTTTTTAAAGAAGATTCATCTTTGGTTGAAAATTTAATTTTTTTCTTCAAAATTAATAATGGAAAATACAACTATTTGATAGAAAATTAGTTTGTTTTGGTAACCGACTCAACTATTTTGTTAAAAATTCGTATTTTCTGGTTGAACTCCACTATATTTATAAAAAATTAGTTTTTTAAATATTAACTATCACGTGTTTTTTGTGTGAAAAATCGTCTTTTTGACTTGAAAATTCCATAATTTGATGAAAAATTAAACTATTTTGTGGAAAATTAAATTGTTTGTCTGGAAATTTAACTATTCTATTTTGTTAAAAATTTATTTTTCAAAGAAGATTCATCTTTGGTTGAAAATTAAATTTCTTTCTTCAAGATTCATAATGGAAAATTCAACTATTTGATAGAAAATTAGTTTCTTTTGGCTGTCGATTCAGCTATTTTGTTCAAAATTCGTATTTTCTGGTCAAATTTCACTATTATTCATTTAACGTCAATTTTTAAAATATTAACTGTCTCGTCCTTTTTTCTAAAAAATCGTCTTTTTGGCTTGAAAATTCAATAATTTGATAAAAAATTAAACTAATTGGTTAAAAATTAAACTGTTTGTTTAAAAATTTAACTATTCTGTTTTGTTAAAAATTTAATTATTGTTCAAAAATGCAACTATTTTGTTGAAAATTGATTTTTTTAACGAAGATTCATCTTTGGTTGAAAATTTAATTTTTTTCTTGAAAATTTATAATAGAAAATTCAACTATTTGATCGAAAATTATTTTGTTTTTTTTGTCGATTCAACTATTTTGTTCAAAATTCGTATTTCTTGGCTGAATTCCACTATTATTTATTCAAAATAATTTCTTATAAATATTAACTATCACTTGTTTTTTTTTGTCAAAAATCGTCTTTTTGGCTTTAAGATTCAATAATTTGATAGAAAATTAATCTGTTTGTTTGAAAATTAAACTATTCTGTTGGAAATTTGTTTTTTTTCCTTTTGTTGAAAATTAATTATGTTTTTTAAAAATGCATTTTTTATTTAAATAAAAATTTAACTATTATTTTTTAATAAAAGTGTTACTTTTTTAGTTGAAAATTAAACTATCACGTTAAAAATTCTTCTTTCTTGATTGAAAATGAACTTTTTTGATAACTGTTCTTTTTTCCGTTTAAATGGTTACTGTTTTGTAAAATATTCGATTTTTTAGCTTGAAAGCTTGACTATTTAGTTAAAAATTTATCTATTTGGGTAGAAAATAGGTTAGAAACTTAGCTATTATTTGTCTTCTGAAAAATCGTTACCCAATTTTCCGATCAATTTTTCTAGCAATGACCCCATGTGAAGAGTTTCCCAAAGTCACAATATTTATTATTTTGATAAACTTTACTCGTGTAATTTTAACTAACTGTTGGGTACTTTTGACATAGACATCTGGTAGATAAAACCTGTTTTGTTTTCTTTTTTTGGTGTTGTTTTTTTCGTTTTTTTTTTGTTTGTTAATTAATGACTAGGTTGGAACCAGTGGATTTTTTAGGAGGGCGATGCCCTCGGTGGTTCCACGCTACTCCTGGGAACTTTGTCCCCCAATAGGAATATTCAGAATATTCCTAGCGATCTATGTTTAGAAGAAAACACGTGTATCTCGTTATCGGTGAAACTTACACAACGTGTAGTTGATATACGTTGAAGTTAAGCACACATCGTATTACACGCTGCATTTACGGTCTTATTTATATCGTACTTATGCCAAATCGTACTCGATATTCATCAGCGTAATTCAACCAGAATTGCCAAACTCTCTAATTAACACTGATCAATAAAAGTGACACCTGTGTCCTCACTGAATGCGACATAATTTCTGAAGTACTTTTTAATGCTGAACACGAATCTGACTTCCGTTTGTTGCTACCAGGTCTAGTTTAATAGATATTTGAAATTGAAACTTTAAATACAAAATTAATTTATAGTTTTTTTAAAAGCGAAAAATGTTCTCCCGCTTCGCTGAAAGTCATGTCGATACGTTTCTAACGCAGTTCTGAGATATTCTCAAAAAATTAAAAAAAAAGTGTAAAAAACTCAAATTTCAATGAACTGTGAATCAGGATATATATTTACTTTTTTGTCATAAGCTATGAGTTGATTTTTTTGTTTTCTTTATGAAAAATAGTTATCTGAAAAAAAATGTTTAATCAGATTATCCGTTTCTGAGATATCTTGAAAAATGTATACCCTTCTTTTCAATTTTTGGAAGTTTGTACTTAATACTTCTTCTTGATATCAGATGTTCAATTGTGGCACATGAGACGATCACTCACATTTTATTCGTTTCTAAATTTCACATAGTTGTGAAACATAAGACGATTAACCGCATTGTAACTTGTTTATAAATTTCATAAAGTTCCTAAACATAAGGCGATCAATCACATTGTCATTTGTTTCTGAATTGCATGCAGTTTCAAAGCATTAGGCGATCGATTTAAAAACAAATAACAGTGTAAGTGGTCGACATATGTTTTAGAACTGCATAAAATTCAGAAACAGGCAACAATATTATTGATCGTCTTATGTTTGGGACAGCATGGAATTGAGAAACAATTGAAAGTGAGACTTTTTATTTAATGTATCAGAACTGCATTAAATTAAAAGAAAATGAGAAGGTGAATGATTGTCTCATCTTCCACAGCTGTATGAAGTTTAGAAACGAATGAAATAGGATTGATCACCTTTTGTTCCAGAAATGTATAAAATTCATGAACGCGTAATCATGTGATTGATCGTCTTATGTTTTTCAATTTTATGAAATTCAAAAACAAATAAAAATGTGAGTGATCGTCTCATGTTTCATAACTGTATGAAGTTTATAAACAAATGAAAATGTGATTGATCGTCTTATGTTTAGAACAGCATGGAATTGAGAAACAATTGAAAGTGAGACTTTTTATTTGATGTATCAGAACTGCATTAAATTAAAAGAAAATGAGAAGGTGAGTGATTATCTCATCTATCACAGCTGTATGAAATTCAAAACGAATAAACTGTGATTGATCGCCTTTTGTTTTAGAACTGTATCTCATTCATGAACGCGCAATCATGTGATTGATCGGCTTATGTTTTTCAATTTTATGAAATTCAAAAACAAATAAAAATGTAAGGGATCGTCTCATGTTTCATAACTGTATGAAGTTTATACACAAGTAAAAATATGATTCATCCGCTTATGTTTAGAACAGCATGAAATTCAGAAACAATTGAAAATGAGATTTTTCATCTAATGTATCAGAACTGCATTAAATTAAAAGAAAATAAGAAGGTGAGTGATTATCTCATCTATCACAGCTGTATGGAATTCGAAACGAATAAAATATGATTGATCGCCTTTTGTTTTAGAACTGTTTAAAATTCATGAACGCGTAATGATGTGATTGATCGTCTTATGTTTTTTGAATTCATGAAATTCAAAAAGAAATAAAATGTGAGTGATCATCTCATGTTTCATAACTGTATGAAGTTTATAAACAAGTAAAAATGTGATTGATCGGCTTATGCTTAGAACAGCATGGAATTCAGAAACAATTGAGAATATGATTTTTTATCTAATGTATCAGAACTGCATTAAATTAAAAGAAAATGAGAAGGTGAGTGATTATCTCATCTATCCCAGCTGTATGAAATTCGGAAACTAATAACAACGTGAGTGATCGTCCTATATATTATAACTGTATGAAATTCGAAAACAAATGTCAATGCGAGTGATCGTTTAATGTTTAGAGCTGCATTAAATTAAAAAACAAATAAGAGTGTGAGTGATCGTCTCATGTTTTATGTCTGTATATAGTTAATAAAAAAATACCAATGTGATTGATCGTCTTATAGTTAGAGCTGCATGAAATTCAGACAAAATAACAACGTGAGTAATTGCCTTGTGTTTTACAAATGTATAAAATCTAGAAACTAATTACAATGAGATTGATCGCTCATGTTTCAGAACTGCATGGAATTCACAAACAAGTAACAACTTAATTTATCGCCTTATGTTTAGATCTGCATAAAATTCAGAAACCAAGGCAACGTGAGTGATCGTCTTATATTTTAGGAATGTATGAAATTCAGAGACAAATGACAGTGAGATTGATCGCCTTATATTTTAGAACTATATGCAATTTGTAATCAAATAATAACGTCGTTTCATGTTCAGAACTGCATAAAATTCAGAAACAAATGACAATGTAAGTGATCGCCTTATGTTCAAGAACTATATGAAGCTTATAAACAAGTAGCAATGTAATTAATCGTCTTGTGTTTAGAACTGGATAAAATTCAGAAACAAATGACAATGAGATGGATCATCTTCTGTATTAGAACTGCATTGAATTTAGAAACACACGAGAAGGTGAGTGGTTATCTTATGTTTCACAACTGTATGAAATTCATAATCGAATAAACTGTGATTGATCGCCGCTTGTTCTAGAACTGTATAAAGTTTATGAACGCGTAATTATGTGACTGATCGTCTTATGCTTTAAAAATTTATAAAATTCAATAACAAAGAAAATGTGATTGATCGTTTTATGTTTAGAAGTGCATGAAATTCAAAAGCAAATGAGAATGAGAGTGATCGTCTTATGTTTTATAAGTGTATGAATTTTATAAACAAAAAACAATGTGATTGATCGTCTTATAATTAGAACTGCATGCAATTCAGAAACAAAGATAACGTAAGTGATTGTCTTATATTTTAGGAATGTATGAAATTCAAAAAAAAATGACAGTAAGATTGATCGCCTCATATTCCAGAACTGTATAAAATTCGTAATGAAGTAACAACGTCAATAATGATTTTATGTTATAAAACTGCATGAAATTCAGAAGCAACTGACAATGTGATTGATGGTCTTATGTTAGAGACTACATAAAATTTAGGAAAAAATGACAATGTGAGTGATCGCCTCATGTTTAAAAACTATATGAAGCATATAAACAAGTAACAATATGATTGATCGTCCTATGTTTAGAACTGTATAAAATTCAGAAACAAATGAAAATAAGATTGATCATCTAATGTTATAAAACTGCATTAAATTAAAAAGAATATGAGAAGAAGAGTGATTGTCTTATGTTTTACAACTGTATGGAATTCAGAAACGAAAGAAATGTAACTAATCGACTTATGTTTTAGAATTATAAAAAATTCATAAATGCGTAATCATATGATTGATCGTCTTATGCTTTTTAACTGTATTTAGTTTATGAACAAGTAAAAATGTGATTGATCGTCTCATGTTTAGAACTACATGAAATTTAGAAACAAATGACAACGTGAGTAATCTCCTCATGTTATACAACTGTATGAAATTCAGAAACAAATTACAATAAGGTTGATCGTTTTATGTTATGAAACTGCATAAAATTCAAAGAAAAATGAGAATGTGATTGATCGTTTTGTGTTTAGAAGTGCATGATATTTAAAAACAAATGAGAATGAGAGTGATCGTCTTATAATTAGAACTGGATAAAATTCAGAAACAAAGACGACGTGAATGATCTTCTCATATTTTACAACTGTATGAAATTCAGAAACAAATTGCAATGAGGTTGATCGTTTTATGTTACAAAACTGCATGAAATTAAAAAACAAATAAGAATATGATTGATCGTTTTATGTTCAGAAATGCATGAAATTCAAAAACAAAAGTGAATAAAAGTGATCGTCTTATGTTTTATAACTGTATGAATTTTATGAACAAGTAACAATGTGATATATCTTTTTGTAATAAGAGCTGCATGGAAATCAGAAGCAAATGACAACGTGAGTAAACGTTTTATGTTTTACGACAGTATGAAGTTCAGAAATAAATGTAAATAAGATTGATCGCCTTATATTTTAGAACTGTATGAAATTCATAAACAAGTAAAAACGTCATTGATTGTCTTATGTTAAAAAACTTTATGAAAATCATAAACACGTAACAATGTGATTGATCGTCTTATGTTGAGAACTACATGACATTCAGTAGGAAATGACAATGTGAGTGATCGTCTTATGTTTCAGAACTGTATGCAGCTTACAAATAAGTAACAATGTGATTGATCGCCATATGTTTAGAACTGCATAAAATTCAGAAACGAATGACAATGAGATTGATCATCTAATGGATGAAAACTGCGTAAATACAAAAACATATGAGGAGGTGAGTCACTGTCTTATGTTCCGCAAATGTATGCAATTCAGAAACGAATGAAATGTGATTGATCGCCTTATGTCTCAGAACTGTATGAAATTCACAAAAGAAAATAGTGTGATTGATCGTCTTTTGTCTAAGATTGTATGAAATTTAGAAAAAATAAAAATGTGAGTAGTCGTCTTATGTTCTACAACTGTGTAAAGTTTATAAACAAGCAGCAATCACTTGACGTCAAGAGCAATATTTAGTAAAAATTTCCGGAAATTAAAAAGAAGGGCGCACATTTTCCAAGATATCGCAGCAAAGAATAATCCGAATAAAATTTGTTCTTACGTAATTATTTTTCGGGAAAAAAACAGGCGAACGGACCTGTCGTTTATGTCAAAAAAGCAAATTTACAGTTCAATAAAATTTGAATACATTTTTCGCACTTTTTCAGCTTTTTTAAAATATTTTTGATATGGTTACTCATGATAAGTTTCAATTTTCTTCAATTTTATTTTAAATTGTTTTATTTTGTTTATAAAAGGTATAATATTCAACATTTTGTAAGATTAAGGATATAATATTCTTGTCTGTAATTTATTTGCATGAATTTCTATTAATTTTTTTTAGCACTTGATTCTTCCGAGCAATTATATTTTCGGTTAAAAACTTTATTATTTAGTTAAAAAGTTAATGTTTTTATTTTGAAAATCCTCTTTTTTGGTTAGAAATTCAACAATTTTGTCAAAATTTTTTTGTGGTTACAAATTAAACTATTGTTGAAAATTCAACTATTTGATTGAAAACTTAAATATTTTGTTGATAATTTGTTTTTGTTTTTAAATTAAAATGTTTTATAATGTCCATTAAAAATATTTTTTGGTCAAAATATCTACCATTACATTATTTGTTGAAAATTTATCTTTGTAGGTGGAAAATACAAATCTTCCGTTAAAATTAGGAAATTCAAAGAATATTTTAAATATCTATCTTATTTTAGAAAAATATATTCACAAAAAAAGAAATAGATTTTTTTTCAATGATTTTCTTTAACGTTTATTTGTTTTCAAATAAAAAGCCAAAGCTAAGTTGAAAATTGCAGAAAAAACCGCGACTGTCTAGAAATTATCTTTAAAAAGATAATTATAAACAATAATGAATTGTTTAAAGATTTATTTAATTTCTATAATATTTATATCGCACTGTGTGGAAAGTGAGAAAAAAGTTGAATATTTGAGAAAAACCGAAACTTTCTAGTAGTATTTGAAGATAATATTATTTAAAATAATAAGAAATTTTTTTTTTAATTATGTTTCTCAAACTTCATTTCATATTACTTCATTTATTATGACTTCACTTAATGCTGAAAAATGTAAAAAATAGATAATTTCAGAACGACCCTGCAACTTTCAAGCATTATTCACAGAGGACATTATTTAAAATAATAATAAATTGTTTGAAGAATTATTCTTTTAACTCGAAATAAATATTACCTCACTATAATTAAAAAATGGACAAAATTTAAACATTTGAAAAAAACTGCATCTTTCTGGGAGTATTCTCGAAAAATATTATTAAAATAATAATAAATTATTTAAATAATTATTTTCTTAGAATTTATTCGATGCTTCTTGCATTAATTACTTCACATTATTACTTGCATTAATTACTAATTAAATACCTGACTAAGTAAAAAGTAAAAAAAAGTAAAAAATTTTTAAAAAGGCCGCAACTATCTAGCATTACTATAAGAAAAGATAGCTATAACATTGATAATTTGTTTAAACCATTATTTCTGTAAAACTGTATTAAAATTTATATCGATGTGAGTCAAGAACTGAGAAAAAGTGAAAAATTTCAGAAAAAGCTGCAACTATCTAGCATTACTATAGAAGAAGATAGTTATAAACAATAATAATTTGTTTATTAAATTATGTTTCTTAAATTAAAGAAAACTCAAATCACTTTATATATCATTGTTTTTGTAATTTTCAATTTAAGAAAAAACCGCAACTTTTTAGCATCATTCAAAGAGAATACCATTAAAAATAATATTAAAATATTTTAACAATTATTTTTGTTAGCACGAAATAATTATTTATTGAACTCTGATCAAACCAAATCATAAAATAATAATCAATAATAAAATTCGAGGAAGTGACGAATTATAAAATATCTAAACTAGGAAATTCACGATTTTGAACAATTGCAATTTTTTAATAAATTTTATTTATTTAATGAAAATACAATAATCAAATATTTTTATAAAATAAAATAATTTTTCATGTTTAAAGTTTCAAAAATCATTGTTAAGATTTAAAATAACAAATATTGAAAAAATATATATGTTAGGATATCAATTTTTTTAAATTACATATTGTTATTATTATTCAGATATTTTATTATTTGGAAATTTTCCAATTGGGTATTATTATAAACTTTCAGGAATGTTATTCTTATTTAAAAATTTTACAATTTGAGAATTTAATTATTTTAAAATTTTATTATTCGTGAATTTGTTAAATAAGGAATTTTATTATTCGGGAATTTTTAAATTCGAGAATTTTATTATTTGAGAATTTCATTTTTTGGGAATTTTTTAATTCGGGAATTTTCTTAAACTGGAATTGCCCGATTTTGTAATATAATAAGCTGTTGAGAAATTTTATAATTCAGCAATTTTTCAATTTGGGAATCTTATTATTCGGGAATTTTGATATTCGGAAATTTTACGATTCGGGAATTTTCCAATTCTGTAGTATTATAAACTTTTTAGAAATTTTATAATCCAGAAATTTTACAATTCAGGAATTTTTTATTATTTGGAAATTCTGTTATTCGGGAATTTTATTTTTTGAGAATTTTATTATTCGGGAATTTTTCAATTCGAGAATCTTATTATTCGGGTATTTTTATTTTTTTTGGGAATTTTTTATTCGGGAATTTTATTAAACGGAAATTTTTCAATTCGGCAATTTTTCAATTCGAGAATTTTATTATTCGGGTATTTTTATTTTTTTGGGAATTTTTAATCTAAGAATTTTATTAAACGGAAATTTTTCAATTCGGCAATAGAATAGGCTGTTCAGAAATTTTATAATTCTGCAATCACTCAATTTGAAAATCTTATTATTCAAGAATTTTAATATTCGGAAATTTTTCAATTTGGGAATCTTCTAATGCGGTAATATTATCAACTTTTTAGGAATTTTATTATTGAAAAATTTTACAATTCGGGAATTTTATATTTCGGAAATTCTATTATTCGTCAATTTATTGATTCGGAAATTTTATTATCCAAGCATTTTATTTTTTTTTTAATTTTTCAATTCGGGAATTTTATTAAACGTGAATTTTCCAATTCGGCAATATAATTAGCTGTTCGAAATTTCATAATGTAGCAATTTCACAATTACGAAATTTTATTTTTCGTAAAATCTATTATTTAGGAATTTGTTAATTTGGGAATTTTATTATTCGAAAATTTTATTATTAGGGAATTTTTCAAATAAAAAATTTTATTTTTCGGAAATTCCATTTTTTTCGGAATTTTTCAGTTAGGAAATTTTATTCTTCGGAAATTTTACCATTCAGAAATTTCATTATTTGTGAATTTTATTATTTGGAAATTGTATTATTCATGAATTTTACTATTCCGGAAACGCATTGTTCGGGAATTTCGTTGCATATTCGGAAATGTAATTATTCGGGAATTTTCCAATTCGTT
Organism: Amphibolips quercusostensackenii; assembly: GCA_032357855.1. Lineage (NCBI taxonomy): Eukaryota > Metazoa > Arthropoda > Insecta > Hymenoptera > Cynipidae > Amphibolips > Amphibolips quercusostensackenii. The sequence continues at coordinate 1,886,627 of JAUELO010000244.1, read as the reverse complement.
AGTATTTAAAACTGCTCAGGAATTTTATTACTCGCAAATTTTTCAATTCTTGAATTTTATCATTTAGGAAATTGATTATTGGGAAATTTTCTGATTAGGGGCTTTTATTATTCGAAAACTTTTCAATTCAAGAAGCTTATTATTTGGAAATTTTATTATTCAAAAATTTTTCAAATTTGGAATTTTATATGTTCGTGAATTTTATCATTCCGGAATTTTTCAATTCGGTAATATTATAAATTGTTCAGGAATTTTATTATTCGCAAATTTTTCAATTTGGGGATTTCATTACTCAGAAATTTCATTATTCAAAAAATTTTATTATTCGGAAATTTTTGGATTTGGGAATCTTAAAATTCAAGAATTTTATTATTCGGAAATTTTGTAATTCGGGAATGTTTCAATTCGGTAATATCATAAACTTTTCAGGAATTTCATTATTCGGAATTTTTACAATTTGAAAATTTTATTATTCGGAAATACTAATATTCGGGAATTTGTTAATTCGGGAATTTTATTCTTCGGAAATTTTATTTTCGGCTGTGTCTAGTGGTCCCAAAAAATTGGGGTACTTGGAAAAGGGCATGGGCTAGTCGTCCCGAATTTCGGGACGACGAGACACTTCTCTTATTTTTTGAAAATTTTCCAATTTGGAAATTTTATTATTCAGAAATTTTACTATTCAGAAATTTTATTTTTTATAAATTGCATTATTCAGAAATTTTATTATTTGGCAATTTCATTGTTCGGGAATTTCATTATTTGGAAACTTTTTAATTTAGGAATTTTATTATTCGGAAATTTTATTACTCGGAAATTCTTTAACTTAGGAATTTTATTATTCGGAAATATTATGATTTGGAAATCTTATAATTCGAAAAGCTTTAAACTTGAAAATGTTATTATTGGGGAATTTTATTATCCGGGAATTTTATTTTTAGGAAATTTTATTATTCGGGAATTTTCTAAATCGGAAATATTATAAATTCCTCAAGAATTTTATTATTCGGAAATTTTAAAATTCAGGAAGTTTATTATTCGGAAATTTCATTATTAGGGAATTTCTCAATTCGAGAATTTTCTAATTTGGATATTTTATTATTCGAAAATTTCTCAATTTCAGAATTTTATTATTCGGAAATTTTCCAATTCAGAAATTTTATCATTCAGGAATTTTATCATTCGGAAATTTTATTTTTCGGAAATTTCTCAAATGGGAAATTTTCTTATTCAGAAATTTAATCCAAGAAATTTCTAATTTGGTAATATTATAAACTGCTCAGGAATTTCATCATTCGAAAATTTTATTATTTGGGAATTTTCCAATTCGTGAATTTGACTATTTGGAAATGTTATTTTTCGAAAATTTCATTAACCGAAAATTTTATTATTCGTGAATTTCCAATTCGATAATACTATAAATTTCTGAGGAACTTTATAATTCAAAAATTTTTCAATTTATGAATTTCATTGTTTGGTTATTTCATGATTCGAGAATTCTACTATTCGGAAATCTTATTATTCGGAAATTTTATTATTCTGAAATTTGATTGTTTGTCAATTTTATTACGCATAAATTTTTTTATTAAGGAATTTTTCAATTTTTCGATTTAGAAATTAAATTATTCGGGATTTTTTCAATTCGGGAATTTTATTATTTGGAAATTCAAATATTCGGAAATTCTATAATT
>JAUELO010000244.1:1873738-1884836 GCA_032357855.1 Amphibolips quercusostensackenii | reverse complement strand
ATTTTATCTACCATCTACCGTCTAGAAATTTTTTTATCTCCTCCTTTGATCTCCGATGACTCTTTGGTTAGAAATGCGATTCCACCGACGATTATATTAATTGAGACTCTGGATTTGCGAAATTCTTTTGACTTAATTATTATTTTTTTATTTATTATCATCATCGTCATCAAACACACACAAATCGTACAAATTGTACAAATTTTTAATTAGGTTATACTAACCAAACTTTTTTTTCAAATTAAACAATGGGACAACTGAAAATGCCGAAAAATGAAATTGACGAAAAATAACATTCCTGAATAATAAAATGTTCGAATAATGAAATTGCTGAAGAATAAAATTCTCGAATTGGAAAATTTCCAAAAAGTTTATATTATTAACAATTTAGAAAATTTCGGAAAGTTTATTATATTACCGGATTTCAAAAATCTCGAATAATTAAATTCCTGACAGAAATTTGCCGAATTATAAATTATCTGAACTAAAAAATTCCCAAATTATGAAATTCACGAATAATAATCAACTTTTCGAATAATAAAATATCCAAAAAATAAAGTTTTTGAATAATAAAATTTTCAAATAATAAAATTTCCGAATAATAAACTTTATGAATAATAAAATTTTCGAATAATAACATTCGTGATTAATGAAATTCCCAAATAATAAAATTTCTGAACAGTTTCTAATATTACCAAATAACAAAATTCCTAAAAATTTTGTAATATTGCCGAATAATGAAATTTCAGAATAATGAAATTTTCGAAAAGTTTTTATTATTGCCGATTAATTTAATTTTATAATAATAAACTCTCCGATTGATAAAATTCCTAAATAATAAAATTTACAAGTAATTAAATTTTCAAATAAATAAATTCCCAGAAAATAAAATTCAAAAATAATAATAAAATTTCCGAATAATAAAATTCCTGAACAGTTTGTAATATTACCGATAATAAGATTCCCGAAACATAAAATTCCTGAATAATATAGTTCCCGAATAATAAAATTTCCGAACAATAAAATTCCTAAACAGTTTATAATACTACTAAAGAATAAAATTTTCAAATAATACAATTTCGTATTAATAAAATTGCCGAATAATAAAATTTCTGAACAGTTTTTAATTTTACTGAATAACAAAATTTTGGAATAATAAAATTCCCGAATAATAAAATTTTCGAGTAATAAAATTTCGGAATAATAACATTTTCGAATAAAAAAATTTCAAGAAAATAATATTTATGAATAATAAAATTTCCGAATAATAAAATTCCTAAACAGTTTGTAATATTACCAATGATAAAATTCTCGAATAATAAAATTTCCGAATAATGAAATTCCTGAATTGGAAAATTCTTAAATAATAAAATTCTTGAACAGCTTATAATATATTTAGTTATGTATTAGAAACACAATAATCAAATATTTTTTAAAAAGAAAAATATTTTCGATGCTTAAAATTTGAGACTACTGAAAAAGTCCCAAAAAATAAAATTTCCGACACTTAAATTCCCGAATTGGAAAATTCTTGAATTACAAAATTTCCGAAATGATAAAATTTCCCAATCATGAGAAGTCGAAATTGCGAAATTCACGACAGAAACTAGCCGAATTATAAAATACCCAAACTAGAAAATTCTAGTATTATACAATTCCTAAACTTAATTAATTAAGAAAATTTTTTTTCATAATTATTATTTATGTATTAAAAATCCAAAAATCAAATATTTTCATCAAATACATTATTTTTCAGTGTTTAGGCAACGATTTATCTCAAAGTTTCAGTTTGATTTTTTTTCCAACAATTTGATTTTTGAGAACATTTTTTGTATTTTTTTAATAAGGTGCACATTTTCAAACAATAATAAAAGAAAATTGGTAAACATTAAAAAAAACTTCTTGAAAATTCATCTCTTTGTCTGATATACTTTTTTTTAAATTATTTTTTCATTGAAAATTTATCTTCATAGTTGAAAATTTTAATATTTGTTTAAAAGTTTATGAATTATGTTTAAAATTCATTGTTTTCTTTTTAAATTAAAATATTACCTTTTAAATTATCTGTTGAAAATTCGTCTTTTGATTTAAAAAATTCAACATTATTTTGTTGCTGTTCTATATTTATTTTACTTTAAATTCATCTCTTTAATAGAAAATTTGACTAATTTGTTTAAAATACCTTCTTTTTATTACCAATTAATTTTTTTTTTTGAAATTTTTTAGTCGAAAATTTAAGCACTTATTAAAAACTTTATGTATTCATGGATATCAGAAAATAATTTTTTTTTTTGTAAACCGTTTTTGTTAAAAATTAATTTTTTTTACTGAAAATTTAATTACTATTTCATTTTTTGTTGGGATTGATCTTCTTGAATCGAAAATTCATCTATTTGGTTCAAAATTGGACTATTTTGTTTAAAATGATTTTTTTTTAATGAATTGTTTAAATTAAAAAGTCTACTATTTTTTTAAAAGGTATGTATTTTGTCAAACAATTATTTTTTTATTTTGGTAAATATGCAACTGTTTATGGTATCAGTTTAATTGATTTTATTTGAAAATTGAATTGTTAGGTTGAAAAATGATTTTTGCACGTCGAAAATTTTAGAACTCGTTGAAAATTGAGGTAGGTAAAAAGTCATCATTTTTGGCAAATAATTTGTCTTTTAAAGTTTAAAATTTAACTATTTTTGTAGAAAATTAACATTTTGTTAAAAATTCATATTTTGGTGTTCAAAATTAAAATTAAATTTATTTGGTTTAACATTCGTCTTTGTAGTTGAAAACTTATTTCTTTGGTTAAAAATTTGAACATTTTATTGAAAACTAATTTTTTTGAAAATTTGATTTTTTTAATAAAATTAATTTCTTGGTGAGGATTTAGTTATTTTGCATTTTTGTATATTTGGATTTAGGCTGGAAACTGTTCAATTTGGTAAAAAATTGAACTAATTTGTGAAAAATTAATTTTCTTTGTCAAAAGTTAGTCTTTTTTGTTCAGAATTCATATCTTTGGTTGAAAAGTATACCATTTCAATTTTTTAAATAAATGTTTTTAATAAAAATTTAACTTTACCATTTATAGTTGAAAATTGATCTTTTTTAGTTGTAAATTTAACCATTTGTTTGAAAATTCATGCATATCATTTAAAATTTCTTTGGTTTCAGTATCAACTATTAAATTTTTTGTTAATAATTTATTTTTTAGATGAAAATTAAACTTTTGGATGAAAAGTCTTTTGTACAGAAAATTCGTCATTTTAAATTAAAAAGTCATCTTTTTTTAGTCGAAAATTCAACTGTTTTGTTAAAAATTGGTCTACTCTGATTGAAAAGTCTTCTTTATTTGTTAAAATGAATAAACAAATTTAAATTTGAAATTGTTTTATTCTATTTATGAAAGATTCTTTATTAGAAATGCTATAAGATTTAAATTAAAAATCTTTTTCTTGTTGAAAATTAATTATTTTTTTGCTTGAAAATTCATCTTTTTCTTAGTTGAAAATTCAATTATTTGTTTAAAAATGTATGTATTTAAAATAAATTTTTTTTTGCTGGAATATCAACTATTTGGTTAAAGATTTATGTATTATGTCAAAAATTCGTCTTTATGGAAAAAATTAATTTTCTTAGCTGAAAATTCATATTTATGCGTTAAAAATTCACATATTCGGTTAATATTTAAATGAAAAGGCTTAATTATTGTCTTAAAAATCTGAATAATTTGTTAAAGTAATATTTTTCGGTTGAAATTTTAATTCTTTTATTTATTTATTTTTTTAATTTTTGATTGCGAATTCATTTTTTATGGTTAATATAAATGTATAATAAATAAATATATTAAATGAATATATTTAAATTCGAATTGTTAGGTAAAAAATTACAGAATTTGTTGAAAGTTAAAGTATTTTGTTAAAAAGTCATCCTTCTTAGTTAAAAATGTATATTTTAGTGTTGAAAATTTAACTAAACATTTTTTCGGTTAAAAATTGGTCCTTTCAGTTAAAAATTCATTTTTTTGTAATAATTTAATTTTTGTGAGTAAAAATTTAACTTTTCCATTTTTACTTGAAAATCTATGTTCTTCAGTTGAAAATTCATCATACATTTATTATTTAAAATTTCTTTATTTCTTTCTTTTTTCTTGTCCTTTTGGATTATAAAGTCATCTTTTTTGGTTGAAAATTTAACTATTTATTCAAAAATTATGTGTTTTCTCTTTGTTTGAATATTGTTTTTTTTTTGTTGAAAATTAATTGTTTACTGAAAGTTTAAATATCCTTTTTTTTGTTCAAAATGGTTTTTTTCTGTTGAAAATTAATTTTTTTCACTGAAAATTCAATTTTTTTATTTTTAGTTGAAATAGTAACTACTATATTTTTCGCTGAGAATTCACCTTTTAATACTAAAAAAATACATTTACAACCAGGAATAGGAAAGTTAAATTTTCAATTAAAAAAATTAATTAAAAAAAAAAATTTTTTTAATTGAAAATTTAACTTTCCTATTCCTGGTTGTAAATGTATTTTTTTTAGTTAGAAATTAAACTATTTGTTTTAAAATTCATGTGTTCTTTCTATGGTTACATTTTTTTTTAAATAATTTTCTGCTGAAAATTCAACTTTTCCATTTTTGGTTGAAAATTCATACTTTGTTTTTAGAATCATTAAAATTTGTTGTTGTTGAAAATACATCTTTTAGTGAAAAAATCACGTCTTTTGTTAAAAAATTAATTATTCAATTAAAAATTCTTCTTTTTTTGTTGATGAAAATTTGATTTTTCAAAATAAAAATGTAAATTTTCCATTATTGTTTAAAAATTTATCTTTTTTAGTTGATAATTCATGCATATTGTTAAAAAATTTTTTTTCTGTCTTGGTTGAAATATGAACTATTATATTTTTCGTTAATGATTTATTTTTTAGTCGAAAATTAAATTTTTTGATCAAAAACTTTTTGGACAGTCAATTTGTCATTTTTAATCGATAAGTAATCTTTTTTTTGTTGAAAATTCAAGTGTCTTCTAAAAAATTCAATTATTTGGTTAAAAACACATCTGTTTCTGGTTGAAGTTTAATAATTTTTGTTTGTTTTCAAAAAGTCATCTTTTTTGGTTAAATTTAGAAAATTTGAATTTGGAATTGTTTTATTCCATTCAGGAAAGATTCTATATTGAAAATGTTATTAGAACAAAATTAAAGTTTGTTTTTCTTGTGAGAAATTAATTATTTATTGCTAAAAATTTAATTTTTCCATCTTCGGTTGAAAATTTATCTTTTTTGGTTGAAAATTTAAGTATTTTTTTAGAAAATTCACGTGTTTTTACTTTGGTTTAATTTTTGTTTTATTTTCGTTGAAAATTAATTTTTCCACAAAAATTAAACATTTATATTTTTGGTTCAGAAGTGCTTTTTTCTTATTTGGAAAATTAATTTTTTTTCACTGAAAATTGATCTTTTGTAGTTGAAAATTAAACGTTTTCTCTGAAAGTTCATGTGTTCTCTCTTCGGTTAAATATATATATTTTTAAATTAATGTTTTACTGAAAATTTAACTTTTCATATTTTAGATTTAAATGGTTTCTCTGTTGTAGTTGAAAATTAATTTTTTCATACTAAAAATTTAATTTTCACAATTCTTGGTTAAAAATTCATCTTTACAGGTTAAAAATTTTATTCTTTTTTTGAAATTTTAATTAAAAATTTATCTCTTATGGTAAAAAAGTATTTTTACTTGTTTCAAAATAAACTTTTTTGTTGAAAATTATACTTTTTGCATAGAAAATTTAAATTCTTTTTAAAAATTCGTCTTTTTAGTTGAAAATTCAACTATTTTGTTAGAAAATGAACATATTGTTGAAAACTGAACTAAAATCTTTGTCAGTGAGAAAAGTTGCAAATTCATCATTCTAGTTGAAAATTTATCTTTCTAATTCATTTTTTCAATTAAATTTTTTTATTGAAAAATTTGACTTTTCTATTTCTTAGTTGGCAAATTATCTTCTTATGTTGGAAATTAAACTATGCGGTTGAAAATTCATGTTTTTTTTATTTGGTTAAATATTGTTTTTTTTTCAATTAATTATTTTCTGCAAATTAGGCTTTTCTTTTTTTGGTTCAAATTTTTTTTCTTTGAAAATTAAGTTGTTTTATTTAAAATCTAACTTTTCCATTTTTGTTGAAATTTGATATTTTTTAGTTGAAAATTTAATTTTTTTTTTAATTTATGTGTACTGCCTTTGCTTAAATTTTATTTGTATTAAAAATTATTTTTTTACTGAAAATTTAACTTTTTCATTTTTGGTTGAAAAATTAATCTTTTTCAGTTGGAAAATCAACTTTTTTTTGTTGTATTTTGTGTATTTTGTTAAGAATTTTTTTTTTTTTTAATATCAGCTATTAATTTTTTCGATCAGAATTCAACTTCTAATTAAAAATTCATCTTTAAGTTAAAAACTCAACTCGCCGGGTTGAAAATTAAACTGTTTTTTGCTTGTAGTTAATTCGCTTCTCTTTGGAAATTCAACTAGTTTGTTGAAAATTTGACTTTTTAGGTAAAAAATTCCAGAATTTGTTGAAAGTTAAGGTATACTGTGAAAAAATCCTTCTCAGCTGAAAATTCGTCTTTTGTGATTGAAACTATAACAATTTTGCTTAAAAATTTACTTCTTGTTAAAAATTCATATTCATGTGTTAAAATTAAACTAAAATTTTTTGTTGTCAAAAATTCGTCTTTTAATGAAAAATTCACCTCTTTGGTTGAAAATTCGATTATTTAATTGAAAATTCGTTTTTCTTGTTGCTGAAAATTTGTTTTTTTCAAAATAAAAATTAAACTTTTTCATTTCTGGTTAAAAAATTTATCTTTTTTTAGTCAAAAATTCAAATGTTTGTTTAAAAATTCATGTACTTTATTTGAAATTTATCTTTTTTTTTGGCTGAAATATCAACTATTATATTTTTTGTTTAAAACTTATTTTTTGAGTCGAAAATTCAATTTTTGGACCAAAAACTTTTCGGGCAGTAAGTTCGTCCTTTTTGATTGAAAAGCAATTTTTTGTTGTTAAAAATTCAACTGTCTTTTGAAAAATTCATTTATTTGGTTGAAAATACGTCTGCTTTTGGCTAAAGTTCAATCATTTTTGTTTATTTTCGTAAAGTCATCTTCTTTGGTCAAATTAAATAAATTTGAATTTGGAATTTTTTTATTCCACGTATAAAAAATTCTATATTAAGAATGTTATTAGATCAAAATTGAAGTTTGTTTTTCTTATGTAAAATGAATTCTTTTTTTACTAAAAATTTAACTTTACAGTCCTTAGTTGAAAATTTAACTATTTTTCAAAAAATTCACGTGTTTTTACTTTGGTTAAATATTGTTTTATTTTTGTTGAAAGTTATTTTTTTACTAAAAATTTTGCATTTTTTATTATTATTAAATTAAATGCACAGAAATTTAATTTTAAATAAAAAAAAAATTCAAAACGTTATTTGAATCTTTCGATGAAAAAAATTGTTTAATGCTTATCATGTAGTGAACTAAACAATTAATTATCAAGTGATTTTATTATGACTCACATACGTACAAATTAATTATTTAATTTAAAGTTATAATTAAATATTGGCTATATAATTTAAATAATGAAAGTTCAATTATATTTAAAATACCCCTAATATAATTCTGTAATTTTTGTCAATGTATGTGATGTTGGGAAATGATTATCAGAATTCAATTTTTTTAATTGCAGGTAAATATGTTCAATTTTTTTTGGAATTGGTATAAAAGGTTATTAATAATGCGATTTTTCAAAAATGAATTTTGAAATCTAAACTTAAATATAAAGTAGAAATGATTCAAATATTTTAATGAAAATAATGTTTAATGCTCGTTATGTTGTGAACTGATTATTTAATTAATAATTTATTCTTTTCAAACTTCCATTTGTTAAAAATATTTTAAAAAGTTATTAAAAAATTAAATTTTCAGAAATAAAAGTTTGATTATTTACTTCAAGGTATTGTTATTGAATATTGGCTATTATTTTCATTATAACATTTTATTTTTCCTTTAAATTACCTCTATCAAAATTATTTATATTTTTAAATGTTTGCGATGTTTGTTGAATAAGTATCTGAATTCAATTGTCAAAATTATATTAATATATATTTGATTTTATTTTTTAATTAGTTTTTAAGGTCAATAATAAACTTAATATTTATAGAAATGCAATTTCAAATGTAAAATATATATAATTTTTTGGAATAAGTTTACAATTTTATGAATAAATTAAGTTTTTATGTATAAAAGTTTCTTTTTTAATTAATTTTTTGTCTAAGCTGATTCATTAATTATTGACTGATTAATTTTCTTCACAATATTAAACTTAATGAAGATTAAATTTGAATTGTATTAAATTAAGTAACCTGTATATATTTTTTTGTTTGAGATATAATTTCTATTCAAAATGTTACAATTATACAATTATATTTGTTTTATTATAATTGCCATATATCTGTTACAATTATACAGGGTGACCAAAAAGTAACGAAACACCTAAATAATTTTCCAGGTGAAATATTTTTTCAAAAAGCCAAGGTCATTCTTAAAGAAACTTTTAACGAGGAATACAGTGGTGACCTTGAATTTGACCTTGATCTTAAACTTGAAGGTTATTTCAAGGTCAAATTTCTTTTTTTAGATGGGTTCAAGGCCATCCTTGACTTATGACCTGAGTACATGTTTGGACGTAAAATTTCCGGCTCTTTCAATAGCCTTTGTCAAAAATAGGGGTTCCCATTAAAAAAAAAGTTGATCTTAAAATAACCTTGAAGGTCAAGCCTAAGGTCAAATTCAAGGTCACCATTGGATTCATCGTTAAAAGTTACTTCAAGAATAACCTTGGCTTTTTAAAAAAATGTTTTGCCTGGAAAATTATTGATATTTTTCGTTACTTTTTGGACTGTCTGTGTAATCTTTCTAAAAGTTTGTGATGCTGTAAAATGAGAATCTGAATTTGATTTTTAAAATTATATGTACTCATGTTTTAATTTTTTTTTAAACTAGTATAAAATCTTATTAATAATTTAAATTTTGAGAAACAAAATTGAAGTTTGAAAAAAATATTGTATGAATAAAAATTATTTGAATGTTTAAATGAAAATAATTGCTTGAGGCTTTGAATGTTGTGAACTGATTTATTAATTAATAACTGTTTTTTTAAAAATTAAATCAAAATTTCTCTCTTGAGTAACGTAAATTAATTATTTACTTTAAGGTTATGTAATTGAATATTGGCTATTATTTCTACAATAAAAGTTTTTTTTTTTTAAATCTTTATCACAATTATATGAATTTTTGAAATGTCTGTGATGTTGTTAAATAAGTGTCTGAATTCAATTTTTGAAATTATATGTACGTATATTTTAATTTTGTTTTAATCAGTTTAAAATCTTATCAGTAAATTAAATGTAATAAAAATACAATTTTTTCAATTGTTTGATGCTTTTCATGCTGTGAACTGATTAATCAATTACTAACAGATTCTATTAAAACTTATACTTTTTGGATGTACTTTTAAAGTTTATAAATAAATTAAATTTTGATAAAGGAAAGTTTAAATTTAAAAAAAAATAATTTAAAAATTATCTGTATGTTATGATAAAACTTATAATTAAATGCTTCTTATTTTATGAAATGAATAACTTATTATTAACCGATTTTTTTTTCATGATATGAAATTAAATAAAAATTAAAATGAATCTTTTTTCAAATAAGTAACTTCAATTCTCTATATAGTTTAAGGTTATATAAGTGAATATTGGATATAATTTGTATAATGAAACTCAAAATATATTTAAAAAACTACCATTTCAATTACGTAATTTTTCAAATGTGTCTAATGTTGTAAATTCAATATATGAATTCAATTTTTAAAATTAAATGTACGTATATATTAATTTTGTTTTAATCAGTTTGAAAGCTTATCAGTAAATTAAATGTATAGAAATAAAATTTTTCCTTTTTTAATTATACAATGTAAAAAGTATTTGAATGCTACAATGAAAATAATTGTTTGATGCTTTTCATGCTGTGAACTAATTAATCGATTACTAACAGATTCTATTTAAACTTACACTTTTAGATGTAGTTTAAAAGTTTATTAATATATTACATTTTCATAAATAATAGTTTAAATTTATAAAAAATTTAATTAAAAATTATTTGTATTTCATAATAGAAAATTATAGTGACATGCTTTTTATTTTATGTAATTAATGACTAATTATTAACTGATTTTTTTATAATATAAAATTAAATAAATATTAAAATTAATCTTTTTTTAAATAAGTAACTTAAATTGCCTATAAAATTTAAGGTTATATAAGTAAATATTGAATATAATTTGTATAATGAAACTTAAAATATAATTAAAAAAACTACTATTTTAATTACGTAATTTTTTTAATGTGTAATGTTGTGAATTCAATACATGAATTCAATTTTTAAAATTATATGTAAATATGTTTTAATTTTTTTTTTAAATTGGTATAAAAGGTTATAGTAAATCGAATGTAAAGTTAGAATTATTTAAATCTTAAAATAAAAATTAAAGATTAATGCTTGATTAAGTATCTGAATTCAATTTTCAAAATTATACCTATATATTGTATTTTAATTTTCTTAAAAATCAGCATAAAAGGTTACCCAGAATAAAAATTTTAAGGAATAAAATTGCAGCTTTAAAGCAAATATTAAGTAAAAATTTATATATAATGTTTCAAGTAATACAAGTGTTTAATGCTTTTTATGTTGTGAACCGATTAATTGATTACTGACTAATTAATTTTTTCACAATACAAAATTATATAAGGATTAATTTTTTATTAAACGGTACTCCTAATTTTTTAAATTTTCAATTATTTCATTTATACAAACCTATACTTTTTTCTAAATTAAACAATAGCCCAGGAATAAAATTAAAAAAAAACTGTCAAGCAAAATGCCCTCTTTTGTGGACCGGACCACTTTTTCCATTCTATTCTTTCCTGTCCAGTTTTTTTTTTTTTTTTTTTTTTTTTTTTTTTTTTGTATTAGT
>JAUELO010000244.1:1856438-1873638 GCA_032357855.1 Amphibolips quercusostensackenii | reverse complement strand
TTTGGAAAGGAAATATTACTTCAAGGTGATTAGAAGTAGGTCCCTATTCTAAGATTGTGGAAGGGAATTTAACAACTTTGTGATCGTGTGGAACGGGAATTTCTAAAATGACCTGTTGGGTGGGCTTTAATTTTTAATTCAAAGGCTTTCAAGTTTAACCGCCTGGTTTTTTAATAAGTTGAACATCTGTTTGGTTAAAGGTTTAACTATTTTGTTGAAAATTTATCTTTTTTAGTTGGAAATTTAACTACTTAGGTAAGAAAATGAACTCATTTGTGAAAAAAAAAATTTTGTCGAAGGTCTGTCTTTCTGGTTGAAAAAATTAAACTATTTTGTCGAAAATTCAACTTCTCGATTGAAAGTTGAACTAGATTGTACAATTTTTTGGCTGAAGATTCAGTATCTTGGTTGAAAATTCATCTCTTTGAGAGTTTAACGATTTTGTTAAAAATTTATTTTTTTGACAGAAATTTTAACTACTTAAAAAATAGTGAAACTACTATGTAAATTTTTTATTTATTATTTTTTAAGGTTTAACTCTTTGGTTGAAAATTTAACTATTCTAGTTGAAGATTCATAATCTTAGTTGAAAATTGATCTGTTTGGTTGAAAATTTAACTATTTTCTTAAAAATTATCTTTAAAAAAAAATTTTACTTTTTGGGTTCAAAGTTGAACTACTTTGTAAAACCATTTTTTTTTTGGCTGAAAATTCATCATTTTTGTTGAAGATTTAATTATTTCAGTTAAAGATTCATCATCTTGGTTGAAAATTCATCTCCTTGAAGGTTCAACGATTCTGTAGAAAATTTATTTTTCTGACAGAAATTTCAACTTCTTGAAAAATAGTTGAACTGCTTTGGTAAATTTTTTATTTATTTTTATTTTCAGATTTAACTCTTTGGTTGAAAATTTAACTAATTCAGTTGGAGATTCCACTTCTAGATTGAAAGTTGAACTACATCATAAACACTTTTCTTGGTTAAAGATTCATTATTTTGTCTGAAAATTTAACCATTCCAATTGAAGATTCATAATGGTAGTTGAAAATTGATCTGTTTAGTTGAAAGTTTAACTGTTTTCTTAAAAATTATCTTTGAAAAAATGTAACTTATGGGTTCAAAGTTGAACTACTTTGTTAAACCATTTTTTTTTTTGGCTGAAGATTCATCATTTTGCTTGAACATTAAATTATTTCAGTTAAAGATTCATCACCTTAGTTGAAAATTGATCTCCTCAAAGGTTTAACGATTTTTTTGAAAAATTTATTTTTTTGACAGAATTTCAACTATTTCAAAAATAGTTAAACTACTTTGGTGAATTTTTTATTTATTTTTATTTTAAGGCCTAACTCTTTAGTTAAAAATTTAACTATTTCAGTTAAAGATTAAACTTCTGGATTAGAAGTTGAACTACGTTATTAATAAATTTTTTTGGCTAAAGGTTTATCCTTTTGGTTAAAAATTTAGCTATTCTAGTTGCAGATTCATTCTTTTTGTTGAAAATTTATCTTAAAAAAATTTAACTTCTGGGTTGAAAGTTGAACTACATCATTAACATTTTTTGCTGAAGATTCATAATTTTGGTGAGAAATTTAACTATTCCAGTTGAAGATTCATTATTTTAGTTGAAAATTGATCTGTTTAGTTAAAAGTTTAACTATTTTCTTAAAAATTATCTTTAAAAAAAATTTAACTTCTGGGTTAAAAGTTAAACCACTTTGTAAACCATTTCTCTTGGCTAAAAATTTGTCATTTCGGTTGAAGATTGAACTATTCCAGTTAAAGATTCATCATCTTGTTTGAAAATTCATCTCGTTAAAATTTTAACGATTTTGTTGAAAATTGATTTTTTTGACAGAATTTCAACTGCTTAGAAATTAGTTAAACTACTTTGGTAAATTTTTTATTTATTTTTATTTTAAGGCTTAACCCTTTAGTTAAGAATTTAACTATTTTAGTTGAAGATTCAACTTCTAGATTGAAAGCTGAACTAATCATTAACATTTTTGTTGGTCAAAGATTCATCATTTTGGTTGAAAATTAAACTATTCCAGTTGAAGATTGATCATTTTAGTTGAAAATTGATCTGTTTGGTTAAAAGTTTAACTAGTTCTTTGAAAATTATTTTTTAAAAGAATTTAACTTCTGGGTAAAAGTTGAACTTCTTTGTTAAACTATTTTTTTTCGGCTGAAGATTCGTCATTTTGGTTGAAAATTTAACTATTCCAGTTGAAGTTTCATCATCTTGGTTGAAAATTCATCTCCTCAAACTTTTAACGGTTTTTTTTGGAATTTTATCTTTTTTGACAGAAAATTCAACTACTTAGAAAATAGTTAAACTGCTTTGGTGAATTTTTTATTTATTTTTATTTTAAGGCTCAACTCTTTGGTTAAAAATTTTAATACTTCAGTTAGAGATTCAACTTCTAGATTGAAAGTTAAACTAAATCATTAACATTTTTTTTGGCTGATGATTCATTCTTTTGGTTGAAAATTTAACTATTCTAGTTGAAGATTTATCATTTTAGTTAAAAATTGATCTGTTTGGTTGAAAGCTTAACTATTTTCTTAAAAATTATCTTTTAAAAAAAATTTAACTCCTGGGTTCAAAGTTGAACTACTTTGTTAAACCATTTTGTTTGAGCTGCAGATTCATTATTTTTGTTGAATATTTAACTATTTCAGTTGAAGATTCACCATCTTGGTTTTAAATTCATTTTCCTGAACGCTTAGCGATTTTTTGAAAATTTATCTTTTTGACAGGAATAACTACATAGGTAATAGTTAAACTACTTTGTTTAAAAAAATTTTTTCCATTCCAAGGTTAAGCTCTTGGGTTGAAAATTTAACTATACCAGTTAAAGAATTATAATCTTTGTTGAAAATTCATCTTTTTGAACGTTTATGGATTTTGTAAAAAATTTATTTTCTTTAACTGGAAACTCAAATACTCAGGTAAAAGTTAAACAACATTGTTAAAAATTTTTTTTGGCTGAAGTTTCATTATTTTGGTTGAAAGTTTAACTATTCCAGTTAAAGATTCATCATTTCAGTTAAAAATTTAACTGTTCCAGTTTAAGATTTATCATCTAAGCCTAAAATTGATCTTTTTGAACTTTTTCGGTTTTTGTTGAAAATTTATCTTTTTTTTATTAGAAATTCAACTACTAAGGTAACAGTTAAAGTACTTTGTTAAAAATGAATTTTTTAATTTTAAGGTTAAGCTCTTTGGTTAAAAATTTAACTATTACATTTGAAGATTCAACCTCTAGATTGAAAGTTGAACTAAATCATTCACATTTTTCTTGGTTAAAGATTCATCATTTGGGTTGAAAATTTAACTATTCCAGTAAAAGATTTATCATTTTGATTGAAGATTTAACTATTCCAGTTGAAGATTCATCATCTTGGTTTTAAAATTCATCTCCTTGAACGTTTAGCGGATTTGTTAAAAATTTATATTTTTTGACAGAAAATTCAACTACTTAGAAAATAGTTAAGCCACTTTGGTAAATTTTTTATTTTTTTTTTATTTTAAAATTCAACTTTTTAGTTGAAAATTTAACTATTTCAGTTGAAGATTCAACTTCTGGATTGCAAGTTGAACTACATCATTACTATTTGTTTTTGGCTGAAGATTCATCATTTTCGTTGAGAATTTAACTATTCCAGTTGAAGATTCATCATCTTAGCCTAGAATTCATCTCTTTGAACGTTTCAGGATTTTGTTGAAAATTTGTCTTTTTTAATTGGAAATTCACCTACTTAGGTAACAGTTAAACTACTTTGTTAAAACTGAATTTTTTAAGGTTTAACTCTTTGGTTAAAAATTTAATTATTTCAGTTGAAGATTTATGATTTTAGTTGAAAATTGATCTGTCTAGTTAAAAGCTTAACTATTTTCTTAAAAATTATCTTTTAAAAAAAAATTTATATTCTGGGTTCAAAGTTGAACTACTTTGTTCAAACATTTTTGTTTTGGCTGAAGATTTATCATTTTGGTGAAAGATTTAATTATTCCAGCTGAAGATTCATTATCTTGGTTCTAAAATTCATCTTCATAAACGTTTAGCGATTTTTTTGTAAATTTATCTTTTTTGATAGAATTGCATCATTGCCATTTTTTTTGCTGAAGATTTATCATTTTGGTTGAGAATTAAACTACTTCAGTTGAAGATTCATAATCTTAGTTGAAAAATCATTTCTTCTAACGTTTATGGTTTTTGTTGAAAATTTATCTTCATCAACTGGAAACTCAAATACTTAGGTAAAAGTTGATCTATATTGTTAAAAAATTTTTTTGGCTGAAGATTAATCATTTTTGTTGAAAATTTAACTATTTCAGTTGAAAATTCATCATTTTAGTTGAAAATTTAACTATTCCAGTTGAAGATTCAAGTTCTAGATTGAAAGTTAAACTAAATCATTAACATTTTTCTTGCTTGGAGATTCATCATTTTGGTTGAAAATTTAACTATTCTAGTTTAAGATTCATCATTTTAGTTGAAAATTGATCTGTTTGGTTTGAAGCGTAACTATTTTTTTAAAAATTATTTTTAAAAAAATTGAACTTCTGGCTTCAAAGTTGAACTACTTTGTTAAACTATTTTTTTTTGCTAAAGATTTATCATTTTGGTTGAAAATTCAACTATTCTAGTTGCAGATTCATTATTTTCGTTAGAAATTGATCTGTTTAGTTGGAAGTTTAACTAGTTTCTTGAAAATTATATAAAAAAAAAAATATTCAACTTCTTGGTTCAAAGTTGCATTAGTTTGTTAAAACATCTTCATTTTGATAAAAATTTATCATTTTAGATGAAAATTCAAGTATTTCAGTTGAAGATTCATCATCTTGGTTAACAAATTCATCTCCTCAAACGTTTAACAATTTTTTTGGAATTTCATCTTTATTGACACAAAATTCAACTACTTAGAAAATAGTTAATAGACTTTGGTAAATTTTTTATTTTTTATTTTTTATTTTAAGGGTTAACTTTTTGGTTTAAAATTTATCTATTTCAGTTAAAGATTTAACTTCTGGATTGCAATTTAAATCACATCATTAGCATTTGTTTTTGGCTGAAGATTCATCATTTTCGTTGAAAATTTAACTATTCCAGTTGAAGATTTATCATCTTAGCCTGAAATTCATCTCTTTCAACCTTTCAGGATTTTGCTGAAAATTTTTCTTTCTTATTGAAAATTCAACTGCTTAGGTAACAGTTCAAACACTTTGTTAAAAATTTTTTTTTTTTATTTCAAGGTTTAACTCTTTGCTTGAAAGTTTAACTATTTCAGTTAAAGATTCAACTTTTGGATTGAAATTTAAACTACATCATCAACATTTTTTTGGCTAAAGATGCATTATTTTGGTTTGAAATTTATATAATTCTATTTGAAGATACATCATTCTAGTTGAAAATTGATCTGTTTTGTTGAAAGTCTAACTATTTTCTTAAAAATGATAGTTTTCAAAAAAAAACTTTTTCTGGGTTCAAAGTTAAACTTTTTTGTTAAAGCATTTTTTTTTTTGCTTAAGATTCATCATTTTGGTTCAAGATTTAACTATTCCAGTTGAAGATTCATCATCTTGGTTTTGAAATTAATCTCCTTCAACGTTCAGCAATTTTTTTGAAAATTTATCTTTTTTGACAGAAAATTCAACTGCTCAGGGTAATAGTTAAACTAATTTGTTAAATTTTTTTTTTTATTTCAAGGTTAAACTTTTTGGTTGAAAATTCAACTATTTCAGTTGAAGATTAATCATCTTAGCCTAAAATTTATCTCTTTAAACGTTTCAGGATTTTGATGAAAATTTGTCTTTTTTGAATTAAAAATCAAGCTACTCAGGTAACAGTTCATCTACTTTGTTAACAATTAATTTTTTTGATTTAAGGTTTAACTCTTTGGTTAAAAATTTAACAATACTAGTTGAAGATTCAACTTCTGGATTTAAAGTTGAACTACATTGGTAATAAATTTTTTTGGCTGAAGATTCATCATTTTGGTTGTAAATTTAACTATTCTAGTTGAAGATTCATCATTTTAGTTGAAAATTGATCTGTTTGGTTGAAAGATTAACTATTTTCTTGAAAATTATTTTTTTTTTTTAAATTCCACTTCTGGGTCCAGAGTTGAACTATTTTGTTAAAAGATCTTTTTTTAATAAAGATTCAGCATTTTGGTTAAAAATTTAACTATTCCAGTTGAAGAATCATCATCGTAGTTGAAAATTCATCTATTTGAACGTTTAAGGATTTTGTTGAAAACTTATCTTTTTTAATTGGAAATCAACTTTTGGGCTGAAAGTTGAACTTCTTCGTTCAAAAGTATTTTTTTTTTTTTGGTTTTAATATTTAACTCTGGTTGAGAATTTAAATATTTTGGTTGAAGATTCAATTTCTGGATTTAAAGTTAAAGTACATTGTCAACATTTTTCTTTGACTGAAGATTCATCATTTTGGTTGAAAATTAAACTATTTCAGTTGAAGATTCATTATCTTGGTTGAAAATTCATCTTCTTGAAAGTTTAACGATTTTTTAAAAATTTATCTTTTTTGACAGAAAATTCAACTGCGTAGAAAAAAGTTAATCTACTTTGGTAGAATTTTTTTATTTTTATTTTAAAGTTTTAACTCTTTGGTTGAGAATTCAACTATTTCAGTTGAAGATTCAATTTCTGGATTGAAAGTTGAACTACATCATTAAAATTTTTTTTGGCTGAAGATTAATTATTTTAGTTGAAAATTTAACTATTTCAGTTGAAGATTTATCACCTTAGCCTAAAATTTGTTTTCTTAAACGTTTCAGGATTTTGTTGACAATTTGTCTTTCTTAATTGCAAATTCAACTAGCTAGGTATAAGTTAAACTACTTTGTTAAACATTGATTTTTTTATTTTAAGGTTCAACTATTCCAGTGGAAGATTCAACTTCTAGTTTAAAAGTTAAACTATATTATTAACATTTTTTTTGCGGAAGACTTATCATTTTAGTTGAAAATTAAACTATTTCAGTTGAAGATTTATTGTTATAGTTCAAAGTTCATCTGTTTGGTCAAAAGTTTAACTATTTTGTTGCAAATTTTTTTTTAATTCAAAATTCAACTGCTCAGGTACCAGTTAAACTACTTTGGCTAAAAATTTAAATATTTCAGTTGAAGATTCGACTTATGAATTCAAAGTTAAACTACATTGCTGACAATTTTCTTTGACTAAAGATTCATCATTTAAGTTGAAAATTTATTTTTTGTTGGAAGTTTAACGTTCTGTAGATACTAATCTTTCTTAACTGGAAATTCAACTTCTGGTTTGAAAGTTAAACTACATCATTAAAATTTTTTTTTGCTGAAGATCAATCATTTTAGTTTAAAATTTAACTATTCCAGTTGAAGATTCATTGTTTCAGTTTCAAATTTATCTGTTTGGTTTAAAGTTGAACTATTTTGTTTAAAATTTATCTTTTTTAATTAAAAATTCAACTTTTCAGGTAATACTTAAACTACTTTGTTAAAAATTTAGTTTCTTGATTTTACGTTTTAACTCTGGTTGAAAATTCAACTATACCAGTTGAAGATTCAACTTTTGGATTGAAAGTTGAACTACATCATTAACATTTTTTTTTTGCTGAAGACTCATCATTTTGGTTGAAAATTGATCTTTTTAGTTGAAAGTTGAACTATTTTGTTAAAAATTCACCTTTTTTAATTAAAGACTCAACTACTTAGGTAACAGTTAAACTACATTGTTAAACTTTTTTTTTTTGATTTTATGCTTCAACTCTTCCAGTTGAACATTCAACTTCTGGTTTGAAAGTTGAACTGCATCGTTAACATTTTTTTTTGCTAAAGATTCATTATTTTGGTTGAAAATTTAACTATTCCAGTTAAAGATTTACCATTCAAGTTGAAAATTGATCTGTTTGATTAAAAGTTGAACTATTTCCTTAAAAAATAAAAAAAATAAAAATATTCAACTTCTGACTTAAAAGTTGAATTACTTCGTTTAACCATTTTATTTTAATTAAAGATTAATCCTTTTAGTTGATAATTTAACTATTCCAGTTAAAGATTTATCATTTAAGTTGGAAATTGATATTTTTGATTAAAAGTTAATCTATTTTGTTAATAAGTATCCTTTTTAATTGAAAATTCAACTTCTCTGTTAAAAGTTGAACTACTTTCTTTAAAATTGTTTATTGTTTTGGTTTTAAGGTTTAAATTATTGGTTGTAAATTTAAATATTTCAGTTAAAGATTTATTATCTTAGTTGGAAATTCATCTTTTTGAATGCATAACGATTTTGTTGAAAATTTATCTTTTTTAATTAAAAATTCAACTACATAGGCAAAAGTTGAACTACATTGTTAAATTATTTTTTAAATTAAAGAGTCATCTTTTTAGTTGAAAATTTACCTATTCATTTTACAATTCAACTTCTTCATGTAAAGTTGAACTACATTGTAAAAAAAATTTTTTTGCCTAAAGATTCATCATTTTGGTTAAGAATTCAATTATTTTCATGTTTTTAAAAATTTATCTTTTTTTATTGAAAATTTAGCGACTTATGTAAAAGTTAATCTAGTAGTTTAAAAATGATTCCTTTTAATTAAAAATGTATCTTTATTGGCATTGATCTTCTAGGTTGAAAATTTATCCTTTTAATTTAAAATTAAACAATTTTTTTAAAAATTCATGTATTTTGTTGAAAATTTGTCTTTTGTGATAGAAAATTCATTCCCTTGGTCTAAAATTTATCTTTTTCGTTAAAAATTTATTTTTCGAATTCAAAAAATCTTCATTTATTAAAAATTCATCTTTTTAGTTTAAAAATTCAACTTCCAAGTTGGAAGTTGAACTACTTTGATAAAAATTCACTTTCTATTCCAGTTTAAGATTTATCATTTAAGTAGAAAATTATTCTTTTTTGTTAATAATTATACAATTTGCTTGGAAATTCCACATTTTAGTTGAGAATTTACCTATTTTGTTTAAAAAATTTTATTTGCTCACAATTTTTCTTTAAATTAAAAATTTAATTTTTTTATTTTTTGTTAAAAACTGGTATTTTTAAATAAAAAAATCGTCTTTTTTGTAGAAAACTTATATTTCTAGTTAAAATTTCGTTTTTTTTTTTGTTTGAAATATCGACTATAAATTTTTTTTTAGCTTTTTTGGTTTAGGTTTTTTGTCGGGATTCGGGTGTTGGGAACCTTCAGAAATTTAATTTTGGGAAAGGATATAATGAGGTGATTAGAAATAGTGTAGAATTAGAACAGAAATTTATCAAATGTCCAATTTGATAGGCTTTAATTTTTTATTCAGAGGCTTTAAGGTTTAATCACATGCTTTTGTGATTATATTTTGTAAGTTGAAATAGCATCATCAATTCAAATGAACTTTTTTTCTGTTTTGACTGACAAATTTTTATTTCTTGAAATTTTTCCGTTAGTTGGATAAATTAACTTCTGGATTAAAAGTTGGAATACTTTATTGAAAAATTTATTTTTTTTGTTTAAGGATTTATAATTTTACTTTAAAATTTAAATTTTGCTATTGAAGATTCATAATTTAAGTTTTAAATTTATCTCTGGTTAAAAATTCATTTTTATTCTTTTTTGAAAATTTATTTTTTAATTGAAAATTTAACTATTCCAGTTAAAGATTAATCATTTTAGTTGAAAAATAATTTTTTTTATTTAAATTTAAAATATTTTGCTAAAAATTTATTTTATTAATTTGAAAATTCAACTTAATAAGTAAAAGTTGAACTAATTCTTAGAAAATTTATATTTTTGTTGAAAATCCTTGAAGGGAAATTAACCTGTTTTTTTGAAAATTTCTTGTTTTGTGAGGAATTGGCACCTGAGAATTCTCAGAAATTCAATGTTGGGAAAAGAAATATTGTTTCAAGGTAAGAAATTGAAAAAAATAGAATCGGTTAAGATCATCAATTTAGATCAACTTTCTTTTTACTAAAGAATCTTCGTTTTTTCAAAATTTCTTTTTTTTTTATTTCGAAGATTCAAATTCTGGTTTCAAGCTTGAAATAATTTTTAAAAAATTAATTTTTTTTTGTTGAAGATTCATAATTTTATTTAAAAATTGAACTATTTCAGTTGAAGATTCTTTATTTTAGTTTGAAATTAATTTCTTTGGTTAAAAATTTAACTATTATGTTTAAAGTTTTTTGTAATAAAAAATTCAACTGCATAGGTAAAAATTAAACTAATTTGTTAAAAATTTATTTGTTGGTTAAAAAAATATGAAGGAAAATTATCTATTTTTTTTAATTCCTTTTTTTTGTATGGAATTGGGAGCTGTGAATTTGCAGAAATTTAATTTTGGGAAAAAAAATATTTCAAGGTTTGGAGACGAAAATTCTGGTTTGAAGCTAGAATAATCTATTGAAAATTCATTTTTTTTTGTTTAAAGTTCATCATTCTAGTTGGGAATTGATCTTTTTCGTTAATATTTCTTTTTTTTTCGTTCAAAATTTATTCTTGTATTGAATTCAACTGTTTTTCAATAAAAAATTAAAAACTGTTTTGATTGCAATATCAATTATTACAGTATTTTCATTTTTTTATAAAACAAAGTAGTTGAATTTTTAACCAAGAAGCCTAATTTTTGTCTAAATTATTTTTTAATTTTTTATAAAATTCGAAACCTTTCAAGAATCTTTCAAATGTCTCCAATTTTATCCAATCTTCTTTAAATTCTGCAAAATTCGTGTTTTTGTTGAAAATTCGTCTTTTTTATAAAAATTAATTTTTTTTCACTAAAAAGTTGGTTTTTTCATTTTTTGTTGGAAATTTATATTTTTTTAGTTAAAATTTCAATTATTTGTTTTATAATTTATGTATTTCGTAAAAAATTTCTTTCTTTTGGTTGAAATATCAACTATTAAATTTTTTGTGAAAAATCAACTTTCTAGGTAAAAAATTCTAGAATTTGTTGAATTTCAAAGTATTTTGGTAAAAATATTAACATTTTTGGTTGAAAATTTGACTATTTTATTTAAAATTTGTCTTTTTTGGTTCAATCAAACTATTACATTACATATTAGATTTTTTGTTGAAAATTCATTTTTTCACTAAAAATTTAATTTTTTCATTTTTTGTTAAAAATTTTTTTTTAGATGAAAAATTAAAATTTTTTGTTAGAAACTAATCTTTGCAGGCTCACGATTTCCGTAACTGGTTAAAAATTAAATTTGTCTGTTAAAAACAAAAAACAAAAAAGGTAAATTCTTAACAAAAAATGTAATACCAATTAAGTCGAATTTTTAGAAAAAAGACGAGTCATAAAAAAATTATTTTTAATTAGAGTGATAATTTTTCAACCAAATTATAAATATTTAACAGAAAAAGTGAATTTTTGATAAAGTACTTTAATTCTTAGTCAAGTAGTTTATTTTGGAACGAAATTATTTTTTAATCTTTTCGAAGTTTTACACATTTTAACAATCTTCTGAATGACTGGAATTTTCCTATTTTTTGTTTGAAAATTCTGCAAAGTTGCAAAAAATTTTTTGAAATCTTTTAGATACTTTTTTGGCAATCTTGAGAATCTTTTGTAATGATTCGCAAAATTCTTCAAATATTTTTTAAAAATTAATTTTAAAAAAACTATAAAAAATTTTTAAAGGTATTTTGCAACAAATTATTTTATAATCTACTAAGCAATACCAATGTTCAAAAAGCTTTGAAATTTTAATTTTAATTCTTCGAAAATCTACATTTCGCTCAAAATTGTTTAATATTTTTAAAATTTTAAAGTTATTTCAAGAAAAGAATAATAGTTTTAAAATTATTATAAATATTTTATATTTATACGTTTTTTCTTTTGGATTATTCTTAATTAATTTAAAATTTAAATGCGTTCTTATATTTTGGAATTTCTTAATATTGTTGTTTTTTATGTAAATAAGAATTGGAATCTTTTCAAGTTAAGAACATTTAAATACTTGAAATTAATTTTTTTAAACCTTTACTTTTTAACTTTGAAAAATTTTAAATTTAGAGTCTTCAAAAATATTTTACGAAATCATTTTTTTTGTAATTTCCCTAATTTAACCTTTGACCCCTTCAATTTGGACGCTTTTTTAATTAAATATTTTAAAATTTATGCTTTTTTATTTGAAGTTTCCTAAAATGTACTCTTAATTTTTCACGCTTTTAAATTTTGACGTTTTTATCTTCGAGCGAGTTTAAAAGGTTTTTTTACGGCTCTAGAATTTTTATCTCTCGAGGGTTTTACAATTGGTTAGCATTCAAATTAGGATTTTTTTTGGACGGTTTTAAATATAGAATCTTTAATATCGTATATTGATTTATTAATAATAAAAAAATAATAATATTCAAAAATAATAATTTTAAAAATAATAATAATATTGAAAAATAATAATAAATAAAATAATTAAAATCGTTTAGCTTACAATTATAATTCTAAAATCTTTTAGTTTAAAATATTCCAAATTTAGGTCTTCATTCTTAAGTACACTTGAAATTTAAGGAATTTTAAAATGTAGTTATAAAAAATTAAATCGTACTATACATATCTTGAAATCATAGCAAAAATATTTTTTTTTAGATATCTAATTTTTTGCACAACCACCTGAAAAATTATTTAATTATATACTGTTGAGAGCTTCCCTTCCAAACGAGTGAAGTACTGAGTAGTGATGCGTTTCAAGACTTTTCGAGACAAATTCGAGATTTGCTCGAAACATAATCAGATGTGGTCAAAATTAAACGGAAATCAAAAATCTTGAATAAAAAGTTTCGAGAATATCGACTCGAGATCTCGAATCTTCGAGAATTCTCGACTTGAGATCTCGAATTTTTTAATTTCAGATTCGCGATCCCTATTCAACTTCGATCTCGTCTAATCATGTTTTGAGCAAATCTCGAATTTGTCTCGAAAAATCTCGAAATGCATCACTAGTACTCAGCGTTTGAATTAAAAAAATTTTAAGCATCAACTGTAATAGTTCAAAATTCAAAAAAAGTTTATTTTAAATTTGATTTCTTCGAATGAAGCAGTTTTCAACTTCAGAAATTTCAGATTGTTAATTCCAATAACCGTAAAAAATTATTAGTGAGCCGGTAAAACCCGGGAAATGACAGGGAATTTTTTACTTTCCACAGTAGCAGCCACCCTGTTGAAGCTGAGCCACTCTAAAAAAAATTGAATTCCTGATCTCAGAAACCGGAACCCCATTCTAAAGTAACGCCATAATTCGATGACCCGATCCGGAATGATTTAATCGCCAAGACGAAGGGGCGCTTTTCTCCCTCAGGATCTTTAGATTTAGGTCCTCTCGAAATGAAAGTGCGTAGGTAAAAAGGGACAAAGAGCAGGGGTACAATGTCTGAGGGGGTTGTTTTTTTTTTGTTCGCTCCCCTAAATCCAGTATTCAATATATGGCTGGTCGTAGTTCCTGGACCCGCAAAGTGTCATATTGGTCAAGGATCTACGGGTGCTAAGAATGCTCGTGATTAAAGAAAATATTTGGATCGTCCACACTTTTTGGGGACGAAAGAGGGATGGGTGACCGAGACTGATGAAAATGACGACTTTCCATTCAGAAACTGTCTTTTGTGTATTGAATTTTCTATCCAAGGTACACGTGCTAAGTCGATACGTTTCGGTGTTTACAAAGGCACGCGCCACGTGAGAGGCGTTTGGGTGTGTTTGGGGATAGGTAGGGTCGGAATTTCTTTTTTTATTCAATCGGAAGCATTCAGAATTTTATTGAAGATTTGATTGTAGATACTTCCGAATTTTTAAAAGAGGTAACCTTAATCTCGTGTAAGATTGTGGGATAGTGGGATCGACCTCTTTTCAATTATGTAATTTTTCTCAATGTTTTTGATGTTGTGAAATAAGTATCTGAATTTAATTTTCAAAATTATGCATAAATATGTTTTAATTTTTTTTTTTAAATTAGTATAAATGTTACTTATAGATCAATTTTTCAAAAATGCTGTTATGTTCTAAACAAATAAATTAATAATTAGCTGATCAATTTTTTTGACGATATTAAATCATAGTAAAGTAAAAATTATTTGAATGTTTTAATGAAAATAATTGTTTGTTGCTTTTTATGTTGTAAATTTTTTTTCTAAAATTATTTTTAAGGGTTATTTATCAATTTGATATATTAAAACGCAATTTAAAATTTAAATAAATATATAATTTGAAAATTATTTATGTATTTCAACGTAAATGATTTTTCAATTTTTTTTCTATGCTAAACATAAACCGGTTATTTAAATTAAGATTCTGTAATTGAATCTTGGTAATAAAATTATATTTTTTTAAAATAAAATAACTCTATTACATTTATATAATCTTTTAAATGTTTGTGCTGTTGTGAAATGAGTATCCGAATTTAATTTTTAAAATTATGCAAAATTTGTTTTAATTTCTTCTAAAATTAGTAAAAAGGTTACTTATAGATCAATTTTTCAAAAATTTTGTTATGTTGTAAACAAATAAATTAATTATTAGCTGATTAATTTTTTTACGATACTAAATTACATGGCGATTAAATTTTAATTTTCAAAATTAGTAATTTATTAATTAATTGAATTATTGACTTTAAGGTTATAGACTTGAATATTGGATATAATTTGTGTAATGAAAGATTGTTCGTGTTCAGAATACCTCTATTCTAATTATATAATTTTTTTGAATTTTTCGGATGTTGTGAAAGAAGTATCTAAATTCTGCTTTGAAAATTATATTTTCTACATACATTTTACTTTTTTCATCAAATTAGTTTAAAATGTTATTTTTAATTGAACTTTTGAGGAAAATATAAAGTAAAAATTATTTGAATGTTTTAATAAAAAAAACTATTTATTGCTTTTTATGTTGTGAAATTTTTTTCTGAAATTATTTTCAAGGGTTATTTATCAATTTGATATATTGAAACGCAACTTTAAATTAAGAAAGGAATATAATTTTAAAATTATTTAAGTATTTCAATGTAAATGATTTTTTAATTCTTTTAATTCTGAACATAAACCGGTTATTTAAATTAAGATTCTGTAATTTAATATTGGTGATAAAATTATATGCTTTTTAATATAAAATAACTCTATTACATTTATATAATTTTTTAAAAATGTTTGTGCTGTTGTGAAATGAGTATCCGAATTTAATTTCTGAAATTATGCATAAATATGTTTAAATTTTTTCTGAAATTAGTATAAACAGTTACTTATTAATTAATTTTTCAAAAATGCTGTTATGTTGTAAACAAATAAATTAATTATTAGCTGATTAATTTGAAGATAATTAATAACATGAAGATTAAATTTTAATTTTTAAAATTAGTACATAAACTGGTTATTCACTTCAAGGTCATGCACTTGAATATTGGTTATAATTTGTGTAATAAAAGATTGTTCGTATTCAAAATATCTATTCCAATTATATAATTTTTGTAAATTTTTGGGATGTTGTGAAATAAGTATCTAAATTCTGCTCTAAAAATTATATTTACTATATACATTTTTCTTTTTTTATTAAATTAGTTTGAAATGTTATTTTTAATTAAACTTTTTAGTAAGATAAAAAGTAAAAATTATTTGAATGTTTAAATGAAAATAACTGTTTATTGCTTTTTATGTTGTGAAATTTTTTTTCTGAAATTAGTTTTAAGGGTTATTTATCAATTTGATATATTAAAACGCAATT
The DNA here is from genome assembly GCA_032357855.1 of Amphibolips quercusostensackenii. Classification (NCBI taxonomy): domain Eukaryota; kingdom Metazoa; phylum Arthropoda; class Insecta; order Hymenoptera; family Cynipidae; genus Amphibolips; species Amphibolips quercusostensackenii. Next base: position 1,857,929 of record JAUELO010000244.1, on the reverse strand, counting down.
TCAAATTAAGAAAAAAATATAATTTAAAAATCATTTGAGTATTTTAACGTAAAAGATTTTTTAATTTTTCTTATGCTTAACATAAATCGGTTATTTAGATTAAGATTATGTGATTGAATATTAGTAATACAATTTTTTTTTATATATAAAATAACTTTATCACATATATTTATTTTTTTTAAATGTTTGTGCTGTCGTGAAATGAGTATACGAATTTTATTTTCAAAATTATTTTTCTTGCATTCTTGAGAGAAAAATAATTGACCCGTATTTTTTTATTTCAATATGACATATTTTATTTTCATGCTATGATTTCTCAAACTTTCGAGAAACATGAAATTCTAAATTTTTAATCACTGATAACTAAAAACTATTCATTTTTAGGAAAAATTCTTGTGAACTTTTGTACGGCCCACTCTGAAATTTGTATGCAAACTTCAAAATACATTTATAAATAATTTTATACCAAAAAACTGCCTAAATTTGAAAAAATTATATTTGTTTATGATAATTGCAAAAAACAAAGGTAATATAACAAAAGCAGTTCATTATTAACATCTTTTCATTAAGCTTATATAAAATACGAACTTTTATGTCTTGGAGAATTTTTTTTTAAAATCAATAGTTTTCGAGTTATTACTGATTAAAAAAGGTTAAATTTCATACATTTTAAAAAATGTAAAAAATCATAGTATGAAAATGAAAAATATCATATGAAAATAAATAAATACGAGTCAATTATTTTCCAATGAAGAATGCGAGAAAATATTTTTACCGCAATCGATTTTTTATTTTTAATCTGATATGGAATGACCTATATATTTTAATTTTTTTGAAAATCTGTATGGAAGGTTGATAATAATGAAAATTTTAAATAATGAAACTTAAAGTTTGAAAAAAAATATTTAGTAAAAGTTATTTGAATGTTCAATGAAAACATTTGTTTAATGCTTTTCATGTTGTGAACTGATTAATTGATTATTGACTGAATTGTTTTGTTCACAGAATGAAATTACATGAAGATTGAATTTTAATTTTTTTTATCAGGTAACATGAATTGATTATTTATTTTAAGGTTAAGTAATTGAATATTGGCTATAATTTGTGTTGTAAAAATTTATTCAGATTTAAAATACGCCTATTCCATTTACGTAATTTTTCAAGTGTTTTTGATGTTGTGAAATGAGTGAATTTTTTTTTAAATTAGGTGTGCATAGTTTTAATTTTTCATGGAATTAGTATAAGAGGTTATCATTAATTCAAATTTTCAGAAAACTGTAAAGTAAAAATCATTTAAATGCTTCAATGGAGACAATTATTTGATGCTTTTTGTGTTCTGAACTGATTATTTAATTATTAGCTGATTCATTTTTTTTATATTTAATTACATAAAGGTTAGATTTTGATTGTTTTCTATTAATGAACATGAATTTATTATTTACTTTAGTGTTATGTAATTAAAAATTTAATCACAATTATATAATTTTTTTC
>JAUELO010000244.1:1845904-1856338 GCA_032357855.1 Amphibolips quercusostensackenii | reverse complement strand
TTATGTAATTAAAAATTTAATCACAATTATATAATTTTTTTCAATGTGTGCGATGTTGTGAAATGACTACCTGAATTTAATTTTCAATATTGTATGAACATATGTTTAAATTCTCTCTGGAATAAGTATAAGAGATTATTAATAATTAAAATATTCAGAAATGCAATTTAAAATTTTAAGAAATATATAAATTCAAATTTTTTTGAATGTTTTAATAAAATTAATTTTAAACAGTATATTATGAATAATATTAATTATAATTATATTATTATTAATTTATACTATTGGAACTTGAATTTTTTTGAAATATTTTAAAAAGCCTATAAACAAATTAAATATTCATCAATGAAAGTTAAAATTTAAGAAAAAATATAAAGAGTACAAATTATTTGAAGGTTCGAATGAAAATAATAGTTTAATTCTTTTCATGTCGTGAACTGATTAATTAATTATTAAGTGATTCTTATTTTGCGAAGTGAATAATTTATTATTATCTGATTAATTTTATTACGACATATTGAATTAAGTAAAGACTATAATTTTTTTTTTAATTGAGTAACATAAATTGATTAACTGCTTAAAGATTAAATAATCGTGTACTGGATATAATTTGCATAATAGAAGCTTATTTGTATTTAAAATAGCCCTATTCCACTTACATAATTTTTTAACTGTATCGGATGTTGTGAAATTGATAATTTAATTTAATTTTCAAAATCAAATATGAATTCATTATAATTTTTGTTGAAATTAGTATAAAATGTTTATAATAAATCCGATTTTCAGAAATAGAAGTAAAATTTCAAACAAAGGTAAAGTACAAGTTATTTGCATGTTTGAATGTATGGATCATTGCTTAAATGAGTATCTGAATTCAATCTTGAAAATTATATCTAAATATTATGTTATAATTTTTTCGAAAATCAGTATAAAAGGTTAGTAATAATTTAAATTTTTATAAATAAAATTTTTAGTTTTAAAAAAATATAAAGGAAATTTCATTTGAATGTTTCAATAAAAAAAATTGTTCAATGCTTTTAATGTTGTGAACTAATTAAATATTGAATAATTGATTTTTTCACAATATTAAATTACATAAAGATTTAATTTGAATTTTCCTCTATCAAGAAATATAATGTTTGTGCTGTTTTAAAATGAGTATCTGAATGTGATGCATTTCAAGATTTTTCGAGACAAACTCAAGATTTGTTTAAAACACAGTCAGATATACTCAAATTGAACGGGAATCGAAAATCTCGAATGAAAAGTTTTAAGAACATCGACTCGAGATCTCGAATTTTCGAGAATTATCTACTCGAGATCTCGAATTTTTTTATTTCAGATTCGCGATCTCGATTCAATTTTGATCTCATCTGATCACGTTTTGGGCAAATCTCGAATTTGTCTCGAAAAACCTCGAAATTGCTCCAAAGGATTTAAAGAAAATATTTAATTCATGGAGTTACGCCATACTGAATTTTAAGTTGAATTTTTTTTAGTATCTATATTTTCAGAACTGATGCTTAAATTTTGTTGGAATTAGAAGCTTTAGAGATGAATGCCCTTATTTACAAAAATGGCCGTGAAAGTACCTAAAAACGTCATAATACAAAATTTAAGTTTTTTTACAATAATAAATTACATAACCTTAACGTGCAGGAACAATATATCTTAATAATTTACCAATATATTTTAATGCATTGTTTAAAAATTTTGTAATGATTCATTGTTTGTATTTAAGGTATTATAATTTATTTTGTAATAGTCTAGTCTTTTAATAAAGTCTCTTTTATTGAGCAAGATCATACATTTTTTAATTATAAACGTGTACGTTTCGCTTGTTATGATTATTAAGCATTAGTATAACAAAAAGGATCTGTCCAAAGTTTGTAACAATAACACAAACATTCGTCTTTTGTTTCTTCAAAGAAACCAGAACAATGCTAAAAACACCCCAACTGAAGAGAAACATACCTATGGATCCACGGGAATCTTTTCTTCGTTTCGTGTGTTCTTAGCATTGTTTTGATTATTTTACCCTTTCTCGTTTTTTGAAAAACATAACCCGTATTTTTTACATAACTTTACATATTGTTGCTTAACTGCACTCACAACATTCTTTCTTTAAAGAAATAGAGTATTGATGTTTGTAGTATTGTTCTAATTTTAGACAAAACTTTGTTGGCATACTGATGATGTTTGATAATCATAAAAAATGAAACGTATATGCCTATATTTTAAAAATTTCAGACCTTTTTTGATAAGAAAGCTTTTATCAAAGGACCAAACAATCGACAACTTTTTTTCTACCTTTTAATAAGCATAAAATGTTGTCTCATTAAATGTCTGTTTCAAGAGTTTCTAACTTTGCACATTGTTGTTAAAAATCAGGATGGAATATGAAATAATGTTGAGAGGTGTTGACCAGTGTAGGAGTTAAGTCAAAGGTGAGAACGTTTTTGATTGTCTGGTTTTTTGATAAAAGCTTTTTTATCAAGCAGGATCTAAAATATTTAAAAAGCTTACGCATGCGTTTTGCTTGTTTTGATCATCAAGCATGTTCAACAAAAAGGTTCTGTCTGCAGTTTGCAACAATAACACAAACATCCATCCTATGTTTCTTTAAAGAAACCAGAACATTGGTGAAAACACACCAAATAAAGAAAAACATACCTATGGGTCCATAGGTATGTTCTCTGCGTTTGAGGTGTTTTTACCATTGTCCTGATTATGTCACATTTGTTTGTATTTTGAAAAACATACTTGAATTTTACACTTTGTTGTTCAACTTCATTTTCTACATGGCTTCTTTAAAGAAACATAGAATGGGCGTTTGTGGTATCGTTTTAAAATTCAGACAAAACTTTGTTGGCATACTGATGATGTTCAATAATCATAACAAATGAAACGTATATGCCTATATTTTAAAAATTTTAGACCCTGCTTCATAAGAAAGCATTATCAAAAGACCAGACGATTAACAACTTTCTTTACACCTTTTAATTAGCATGAAATGTTGTCTCATTAAATGTCTGTTTCAAAAGTTTCTAACTGTATACATTGTTGTTAAAAATTAGGATGGAATATAAAATGATGTTGAGAGGTATTGACCAGTGTAGGACTTAAGGTAAAGGTGAAAACGTTTTTGATCGTCTAGTCTATTGATAAAAGCTTTTTTAATAAGCAGGATCTAAAATGTTTAAAAAGTTTACGTATATATTTTGCTTGTTTTGATCATCAAGCATGTATGACAAAAAGGTTTTGTCTAAATTTTGTAATAATAACACAAACATCCATCCTATGTTTCTTTAAAGGAATCAGAACAATGGTAAAAATACACCAAATAAAGAAAAACATACCTATGGGTCCACAGTTATATTCTCTGCGTTTCGGGTGTTTTTACCATTGTCCTGATTATGTCACCTTCGTTTGTTTTTCAAAAAACATAACCCAAATTTCACACTTCGTTGTTTAACTTCACTCACTACATGGTTTTTAAAGAAACATAGAATGCACGTTCGTGGTATTGTTTTAAAATTCAGCCAAAATCTTTTTGTGATACTGATGATGCTTGATTTATTATAAGAAAGCATACTAAATGTTATCTAAGTTAGTAACCTTCCTCAAATTGGTAACATAGTTAATGGACGGCCCCTTACAAGGTGATGGATTCCAACTTTGAATCCTTATTCAGCTGGTGAATTCCAACCATAAATCTTTAAACATGTGTATTCCAATGATGAATCCTTTTTAAGATCGTGGCTTCCAGCTGTAAATCCTATACTGGCTGATGTATTCGAACTTTAAATTCTTCCCCACATAACGGATTCTATCTATGAATTCTTTTTAATCTGGTAAATGTAATCCAAAAATATTTTTCAGTTGCTGGATTCCAAATATAATTTCTTTTTTAGCTAGATAAGTTCAATTAAAAATTCTTTTCTGACTGAAGGATGCAAGTAATACATCCTCTACCATTTGCAAGCATCCAACTTCAGTTTGCACCTAATTTTCTAAAACAGTGTAACATAAGACCTGATTTTAAAATCACCAACTCAAATGCTTTCCAACTGACGCACTAAAATTGTGAAACTAAGTTCTTCACTGCGAAGAAAATGCTGCTTGAATATTTCTCTCTGAAACCCCAAACCCCATAAAACTGGATGATCCCAAGAAGGAGATAGCTTCTGTCTGTAGCGCCACAGACCAGAAGAAATTGCATCGTATACTTACTATCATACTATCATTCTGTATAGAAACTACTTCAACCGTATGTTTACTGAATACTCACTTCCTCTACCTCTACCAGGTAGGAGAGGACTACTAATACTATCAGCATTAGTATTGTGCACTCGTCTCGTTAAATCGACCTATAAGGTATTTCAAAGACGAGCAACGACAACCAGATCCCTTTATGGGTGTTCGAAAGGTGCCAAGAAACACCTTGTCCGTTAGCAGGACGCGAAAATTGAGCGATTAGCAAACTGGTTTACAGAGTCGCTCGTGCGCCTTGTGAAAAAAAACCTTGTCTACTTTATCAATCACTTTCGATTTTTCGAATAAAAAGACGATCTCTTCATCTCACCAGTGGCTTGACTCTTAATCTTAAAAATTACTGGGTTGTGCTCCATATCGTTTTTGCTCGAAATTCTACTTGAAAGTGGAATTGTTCATTCTTCTGTAAAAATATTTAGACAATTTCATACGGAAGCTTTTAAAGCTGACCAATTTCACAAAGATTCTCTTTTAAATTTTTTTGGAAAGACCCCACACAAGTACATGTATAAGTTTCTTTCTGTGAATTTTACTGTCACTTATTTATTTTGTAGATCATAAAACGAGGAAAAAATTTTCAGAAGTACTTCGACCAATTATGCCTGGTTTTGTCATTTTTAAGTTGAGGGACTTCTACTATGAAACCTTATCTAGTTGGTGGCTTTAAAACATGGATATTTTTTTAGTTGTAAGATATTGACTATAAATGTGTATCCAGTTGGTGGATTTCAAATATGAATGCTTATCCAGCTGCTGCATTTCAACTATAAATCCTTATGCAGCTAGCGGATTAAAAATAAAAATACCTTTTCAGTTGGGAAATTTTGACTATAAAAGCTTTTCCAGTTGGTGGATTTTAAATATAAATTATTAATAAGTTAGTGGATTGCAAATTGAAAATCCTACTCCAGCTGGAAGATTCCAAATACAAAATTATTATCAGTGAAAGTATTTTCACTATAAATTCTTGTCCAGTTAGTGAATTTTGAATATAAATACTTATCCAACTTGTGGATTTTAAATATAAATTTTTCTACAGCTAGTGGATTTCAAATATTAATTATCACCCAGTTGGTGAATTACAAACAAAAATACTCTTCCAGATGGTGGATTCTAAATGAAAATTTTTTCCAGTTGCAGAATTTTCACCATTAATGCTTGTTCAGTTGGTGGATTCCGAATATAAATACTTATCCAACTAGGAGATTCTAAATATAAATTTTTGCCGAGACGGTGAATTTTAAACATAAATCCTTTATCAGTTCAAGAATTTTCACCATAAATCCTTGTGCAGCTGGCGGATTACAAATAGAAGTTCCTCTTAAGTTGGAAAATTTTCTCTATAAATGCTTGTTCAGTTAGTGCAATCCGAATGTAAATACTTGTATTGCTTGTGGATATTAAATATTAACTCTTGTGCAGCTGTTGGATTTTAAATATCAATAATTATCCAGTTAGTGGATAACAAATAAAAATCCTTTTCCAGATGGTGGATTCTGAATAAAAATTCGTTTCTAATTAGAGAATTTTTACTATGATTGCTTGTCCAGCTGGTGGATTTCGAATGTAAATACTTATCCAACTTGTGGATTCTAAATATGAATTCTTTTACAACTAGTGGATTTAAAAAAAAAATATTATCTAGTTGGTGGATTACTAACAAAAATACTTTTCTAGCTGGTAGATTCTAAATAAAAAATTAATTCCAGTTGCAGAATTTTTACCATAAATGCTTGTCCAGTTGGTGGATTTCGAACATAAATACTTATCGAACTAGGCGATTTTAAATATAAATTCTTGCCCAGCCGATGAATTTCAAAAATAAATCCTTTATCACTTTAAGAATTTTCACTATAAATCCTTGTACAGCTGGCGGATTACAAATAAAAGTTCCTCTCAAGTTAGATATTTTTCTCTATGAATACTTGTCTAGTTGGTAGAATCCGAATATAAATACTTATAATACTTGTGGATATTAAAAAACAACTCTCGTGCAGCTGGTGGATTTTAAATATCAATAATTATCCAGTTAGTGTATAACAAATAAAAATCCTTTTCCAGCTAGTGGATCCTAAATAAAAAATTCTTTTCAGTTGCAGAATTTTCACCATAAATGCATGTTAAGTTGGTGGATTTCGAACATAAATACTTATCCAACTAGGGGATTCTAAATATGAATTCTTGCCCAGCCGGTGGATTTCAAACATAAATCCTTTATCAGTTCAATAATTTCCACTATAAATCCTTGTGCAGCTGTCGGATTCCAAAAAAAATTTCTCTTAAGTTAGAGAATTTTCTCTAAAAATGCTTGTCTAGTTGGTGGATTCCGAATATAAGTACTTATATTACTTGTGGATGTCAAACCTAAATTCTTGTCTAGCTGGTGAATTTTAAATATGAATCCTTTATCAATTGAAGTTTTTCACTATTAATCCTTGTGCAGCTGGCGGATGCCGCATAAAGAATATTTTCTAGTTGGACAATGTTTTTCATAAATACTTGTCCAGTTAGCGAATTACAAACATAAACACTGATTCAACTAGTATATATCAAATATAAATTCTTGTCCAACTGGTGGATCTGAAATATAAATTCTTGTTTAGCTAATGAATTTAAAATATAAATCCTTGTCCAGTTGTTGGACTAAAAATATAAATCCTTGTTCAGCTGGTGAATTTTAAATATAAATTATTGTCCAGTTAGTTGATTAAAAATTAATCTTTTTTTTCCAGCTGGCGGACCGTAAATAAAAATTCTTTCCAGTTGAAGAATTCTCACTATAAATGCCTTTCCAATTAGTGGTTTTTAAATATAAATTCATCTCTAGATCGTGGATTTTGAATATAAATTGTTTTTCAAGTAGTGGAGTGTAAATATAAATTCTTTTCCAGCTGGTAAATTTTAAATATAAATCCTTTTTTAGTTAGAAGATTTCTACTATGAATTCTTGTCTAGCTGGCGGATTCCAAATAAAAATATCTTTTCAGTTAAAGAATTTTCACTATGAATGCTTGTTTATTTAGTGGATTCCACATTAAATACAAATCCAACAAGTGGATTTTAAATTTAAATTGTTGTCCAGGTAGTAGATGTGAAATTCAAATCCTTGTACAGCTGGTAAATTCCAAATATAAGTTTTTGTCCAGCTAGTTGATTTAAAATATAAATCCTTCTTCAGCTAGTAGATTCAAAATATAAATCTTTTTCAGCTAGTTGATTTAAAATATAAATCATTGACCAGCTGGTAGATTTCAAATATAAATTTTTTCAAATAGTGGATTCCATATATAAATCCTTGTCCAGGTTGTAGATTACAAATGTAAATTCTCGTCCAACTACTGGATTTGAAATTCAAATCCTTGTTCAGCTGGTGGATTTCAAATGTGAATGCTTTTACAGCTAATGGATTTCAAATATAAGTTCTTGTCCAGTTGGTGTATTTACAATATAAATCCTTGTCTAGGTTGTGAATCCAAGATATAAATCCTTGTCCAGCTAGTTGATTCAAAATATAAATTTTTTTTCAGCTGTTGGATTCGAAATATAAATCTTTTCTAGCTAGTTGATTTAATATAGAAATCATTGACCAGCTTGTGTGTTTCAAATATAAATTTTTTCTAGATAGTGGATTTTATTTATAATTCCTTCTCCATCTGGTAGATTAAAAATGTAAATTCTCATCTAGCTGCTAGATTTGAAATTTAAATCCTTGTTCAGCTGGTAGATATAAAATGTGAATGCTTGTACAGCTGGTGAATTTTAAATATAAGTTTTTGTCCAGTTGGTGGATTTAAAATAAAAATCTTTGTCAAGGTTGTGGATTCAAAATATAAATCCTTGTCCAGCTACTTGATTTGAAATATAAATCCTTCTCTACCTGATAGATTCAAAATATAAATATTTTCCAGCTAGTTGATTTTAAATGTAAATCATTGACCCGCTGGTGGATTTCGAATTAGAATTCTCTCCAGATAGTGGATTCCATATATAATTTCTTCTACAGCTGGTAGATTAAAAATGTTAATTTTTGTCCAGCTACTGGATTTAAAATATCAATCCTTGTTTAGCTGGTGGATTCAAAATGTAAATGCTTGTACAGCTGGTGGATTTCAAATATAACTTCTTGTCCAGTTAGTGGATTTACAATATAAATCCTTGAACAGGTTGTGGATTCAAAATATAAATCTTGGTCTAGCTAGTTGATTTAAAATATAAATTCTTTTGAAGCTAGTGGATCTAAAATATAATTTCTCGGTTAACTGATGGATTTCGTGAATAGATCCTTGTCTAAATAGTGCATGTCAAATATTAATTCTTTTTGAGTTAATGGATTGCCAGTATATTCCCTTGTCCAGTTTGTGGATTTTCAATATAAATCCTTGTCCAGGTCGTAGTTACAAATATAAATTCTCGTCTAGCTACTGGATTTAAAATTTAAATCCTTGTTCAGCTAGTGGATTTAAAATGTAAATGCTTGTACAGCTGGTGGATTCAAAATATAAGTTCTTGTTTAGTTGGTGAATTCAAAATATAAGTTCTTGTTTAGTTGGTGGATTCAAAATATAGGTTCTTGTTTAGTTGGTGGATTTACAATATAAATCCTTGTCTAGGTTGTGGATTCAAAATATAAATTCTTGTCCAGCTAGTTGATCTAAAATATAAATCCTTTTCCAGCTGGTGGATTCAAAATATTAATCTTTTCCAGATAGTTGATATAAAATATAAATTATTGTCTAGCTGGTGGAATTAAAATATAATTTTTCGGTTAACTGATGGATTTCGACTATAGATCTTTGTCTAACTAGTGCATTTCAAATATTAATTCTTTTTGAGTTGGCAGATTTCCAGTATATTCCCTTGTCAAGTTGGAGAATTTCTAATATAAATCCTTTTTTAGGCCGTAGATTGCAAATATAAATTCTTGTCCAGCTACTGGATTTGAAATTTAAATCTCTGTTGAGCTGGTGAGTTTGAAATGTAAATGCTTATACAGCTGGTGGATTTCGAATATAAGTTCTTGTTCAGTTGGTGGATTTACAATATAAATCCTTGTCTAGATAGTTAATTTGAAATATAAGTCCTTCTTCAGCTAGTAGATTCAAAATATAAATCTTTTGCAAGTAGTTGATTTAAAATATAAATTTTTGCCCTGCTGGTGGATTTCAAATATAATTTTTTTTCAGATAGAGGATTCCATGTATAATTTCTTCTCCAGCTGGTAGATTAAAAACGTGAATTCTCGTCAAGCTACTGGATTTGAAATTAAAATCCTTGTTCAGCTGGTGGATTTAAAATGTGAATGCTTGTACAGCTAGTGAATTTTAAATATAAGTTCTTGTCCAGTTGGTGGATTCACAATATAAATCCTTGTCCAGTTTGTAGATTTAAAATATAAATTTTTTTCCAGCTCGTTGATTTAAAATATGAATCGTTGTCCAGCTGGTGGATTTAAAATATAATTTCTCAGTTAACTGATGGATTTCGACTATAGATCCTTGTCTAACTAGTGCATTTCAAATATTAATTCTTTTTGAGTTGGTGGATTTCCAGTATATTCCCTTGTCCAATTGGTGAATTTCCATTATAAATCCTTGTTCAGGTCGTATATTGCAAATATAAATTCTTGTCCAGCAACTGGATTTAAAATGTGAATGCTTGTACAGCTGGTGGATTTCAAATATAAGTTCTTGTCCAGTTGGTGGATTTACAATATAAATTCTTGTTCAGGTTTTGAATTTAAAATATAAATCCTTGTCTAGCTAGTTGATTCAAAATATAAATCACTGACCCGCTGGTAGATTTCAAATATAAATTTTTTTCGGATAGTGGATTTCATATATAATTCCTTCTCTAGCTGGTAGATTAAAAACGTGAATTCTCGTCAGGCTACTGGATTTGAAATTTAAAACCTTGTTCAGCTGGTGTATTTAAAATGTAAATGTTGTACAACTGGTGGATTTCAAATATAAGTTCTTGTCCAGTTGGTTGATTTACAATATAAATCCTTGTCTAGTTTGACATAGATCCTTGTCTAACTAGTGCATTCTAAACATAAGTTCTTATTGAATTGGTGGATTTTCAGTATATTTCCTTGTCCAGTTGGTGAATTTCCAATAGAGTCTTGTCCAGGTCGTAGATTACAAATATAAATTTTCGTCC
>JAUELO010000244.1:1815256-1830085 GCA_032357855.1 Amphibolips quercusostensackenii | reverse complement strand
TATCTAACTGGAGGTTTCCAACTTTCAATCCTTGTCTAATTTGTAGATTTCATTTATAAATCCTCATCCAGTAGGAGGACTCTTATTATAAATGATTATCCATCTGATAAATGTGCATTATACATCCTTATCGAGCTTGAAGATTAAAAATATAAATCCTCATCCAACTAGTGGATTTCTATTATGAATCCTTATTGAGCTGGGTGTTTCCAACTGATCCTTGTTAAACTGGCGGATTCTAATTATAAACCCTTATCTAACTGGAAAATTTTAACTCTAAATCCTTGACCAACTTGTGGATTTCATTGATTAATTCTCATTCGTTTGAAGAATTCTAATTATGAATCAGAATCCAACTATTGAATTCGAATTATAAATACTTATCTAGCTGGTGTTTATCTTACTAGAGAATCCCAACTACGAATCCTCGTCTAACTTGTAGATTCCATTTACAAGTCGTTGTCCATCTGGATGATTTCAATTATAATTCAATATCCAACTGATAAATTTTACTTATGAATACTTATTTAGCTTGCTGATTCCAATTAGAGATCATTATCCAGTTGGATAATTCAAAATATAAATCCTTATCCAACTGGTGGATTCCAATTGTAAATCCTTATCCAGCTGGATAATTCTAACTATAAATCCTCATCTAACTTGTAAAATTCAATTATAAATACTAATTTAGCAGAAAGATTCCAACTATGGAACCTTATCCAACTGGCAGATTCTTCTTATGAATCCTTATTTAAATATAGGTTTCTATCTGTAAATCCTTGTCCAGTTTGTGAATTCCAGTTACAAATCCTCATTCAGTAAAAGAATCCTGATTATAAATCATTACCCAACTGCGAAGTTGATAAATTCTTGTCTAGCTGGTGGATTCCAATTATAGAGCCTTATCCAGTTAGAAAATTCCAAACATAAAACCCTATTCAACTGGTAGATTCCAATTATAAGTTATTATCCAGGTTGAAGGTCCCAACTATTAATCCTTGCCCACCTTGTGGATCCCAAATATGAATCCTTATCTTGCCGGTGAATTGCAATCATAAACCGTTATTTAGCTAAATGTTTCTACCTATAGATCCTTATATAAATGTCGGATTCAAATTATGAATCCTCATCAAGCTAGATAATTCCAATTGTGAATCCTTAATCAACTTGTAGATCCCAACTACAAATACTTATCCAACTGCTGCATTCTTATAATAAATCTTTATCTCACTAGAGGATTCCAACTATAAATCCTTCTCCAATTTGTGGATTCCATTTATAATCCTTATCCAGTAGGAGCATTTCAATTATAAATCCTCATAAAACTAGTAAATTTAAATTATTAATTCTCATCCAACTAATAGATTTTAGCTATAAATCCTCACCCAGATAAAGATTCAAACTTTAAATGCTCATCCAACTAGGGATTCTAATTGTTAATTCTTATCTTGTTGGATAAGTCCGACTGTAAATTATTATCCATCTATTGGATTTTAATTATAAATTTAAATCCATTTAGACGATTCCAACTATAAATCCTCGTACAACTAGAGGATTAGAATTATAAATCCTTACCCAACTGGAGGTTTTCAACTATAATTTCTTATCTAACTGGTGGATTGAAAATATTAAACCTGATTTAGATATAGGATTACAACTATTATTCCTTAACCAACAAGTAAGTTTCAATTATAAATCCTTATCTAGGTGAAAGATTCCAAATCTAAATCCTTATTCAGCTGGTGGTCTCCAACTATAGATCCATATTTAACTGTCAGATTCTGAACATGAATTCTCATCTAACTAGAGGATTCCAACTATAAATCCTCATCTAACTGGAATATTCCAAATATAAATCCTTGTCCAACTTGTGGTTTTTAATTATGAATTCTTATCCAGTAGCAAGATTTCAATTATAAATCCTTACTCAACTGGTGAATTTTAATTATAAATTCTTGTCCAACTGTTGGATTCCAGTTATAAATGCTTACTTATCTAGAGGATTTAAACTATAAACGTTCAATCAACTAGGGGACTTCAATTATAAATTCTTATCTAACTAGATTTTTAAAACTACAATGGCTTATTTAACTGATTAACTGTAATTATCAATCCTTATTCCACTGGTGAATTTCAATTATAAGTCCGTATCTATCCGGATGATTCCAAATGTCGGAATATAATCATTAATCCTTATCCAACTGGAGGATTTCAACTATAAATTCTTATACAACTAGAGGATTCTAACAATAAATTTTTGTCCAACTTTGGATTTTTATTATAAATTCTTATCCAACTTATGGATTCCAGTTATAAACCTTTATTGATCCAGATGTTTCTAATTGTCAGATTATAATCATTAACCCTTATCCTACTAGAGCATTCTAGCTATAAATCCTTATTTTCTCAAGGATGCCAACTATAAATTCTTGTCTAACCTTTGGATTTCAATTTAAAATCATCACCTAGTAGGAAGATTCCAACTATAAGTCCTTATACAACTGGAGGTTCCCAAATATAATTCCTTTTTTAAATGGTGGATTAAAATTATGAATCCTGATATAAGTAAAGGGTTTACACTAGAAATATTCATTCAACTGGTGGATTCTAATTATAAATCCTTATCCAGTTAGATAATTACAATTATAAATCCTTATCCATCCAGATCTTTTCAACTGTCAGATTATAATCATTGATCCTTATCCGACTGTAGGATTTCAGCTTTAAATCCTCATTTAACTGGAGGATTCCAACTATAAATCCTTGTCTGAATTGTGGATTCCAATTATTAATTTTTATCCAACTGATGAATTATAAGTCCTTACCCAACTGGAGGTTCTCAAATATAATTTCTTATTCAACTGGTAGATTCAAATTATGAATTCTGATCCAGGTAAAAGGTTTAAACTATAAATGCTTATTCAACTAGTGAATCAATTATAAATCCTTATCTAACTGAAGGATTCTAACTATAAATCTTAATTTAACTGGAGAATTTCAACCATAAATTTATTTTTGACTTGTGGATTTCAATTATAAATTCTTATCCAACTGATGGATTCCAGTTATGAAACCTTATTGATCCCGATGTTTCGAACTGTTCGATTATAATCATTAATCCTTATTTTACTAAAGGATTCCAACTATAAATCTTTATTTAACTAGAGGATTACAACTATAAATGCTTGTCCAACTTGTGAATTCCAATCATTAAATACTCACCCAGTACGAAGATTCCAATTATAAGTCCTTAACCAACTGAAGTTTTCCAAATATATTTCCTTATTCAACTGGTGGACTCAAATTATAAATTCTGATCCAGGTAAAGCGTTTAATCTATAAAGACTCATTCAACTGGTGAATTCCAATTATAAATCCTTATCCAGTTAAATGATGCCAATTTTAAACCTTTATCCATCCGGATGTTAACAACTGTCGGACTATAATTATTAATCCTTATCTGACAGGACGATTCCAACTATAAACTGTAAATCCTTGTCTGACTTGTGGATTCCAATTATAAATTATTATCCAACTTATGGAATCCAGTTATAAAACCTTATAAATCCGTGTGTTTTAAAGTGCCGGATTATTATTATTCATCTTTATTTACTGGAGGGTTCTAACTATAAATCCTTATTTTACTAGAGAATTTTAACTATACATCCTTGTCTGACTTGTGGATTCCAATTATAAATTATTATCCAACTTATGGATTTTAGTTATGAAACCTTATTGATCCCGATGTTTCGAACTGTCGGATTATAATAATTCATTCTTATTTAACAGGAGGATTCGAACTATAAATTTTTATTTACCTAGAGGATTTCAACTATAAATCTTTGTCCAACTTGTGGATTCCAATAAGAAATTCTAACCTAGTAGGAAGATTCCAGTTATAAGTCCTTACTCAACTGGAGGTTCCAAAAATATAATTCCTTATTCAACTGGTGAATTCCAATTATAAATCCTTATCCAGTTGGATGATGCCAATTATAAATTTTTATTCATCCGGATGCTTACAACTTTCGGACTATAATCATTAATCCTTATCCTACTGGAGGATTCTAACTATAAATCCTAATTCAGCTGGAGGATTCCAACTATAAATCCTTGTCTGACTTGTGGATTTTAATTATAAATTATTATCCAACTTATGGATTTCAGTTATGAAATCTTATTAATCCCGATATTTCGAACTGTCGGATTACAATCATTTATCCTTATTTAACTAGAGGCTTCCAACTATAAATCTTTATTCAACTAGAGGATTCCAACTTTAAATTCTTGTAAAACTTGTGAATCCTAATCACAAATCCTTACCTAGTAGAAAGATTCCAATTATAAGTCCTTACCTAACTGGAGTTTCTCAAATTTAATTCCTTATTTAACTGGTAGATTAACATTATAAATCCTGACCCAGGTGAAGGGGTGAAACTATAAATGCTCAATCAACTGGTCGATTTAAATTATAAATTCTTATACAGGCAAAGAATTTAAATCTTAAAATGCCCATCCAACTAGGGGATTCCAATTATAAATCCTTAGACAGCAGGTGGATTAAATTTGTAAATTATTTTTCGGTAGTGGATTGAACATATAAATCCTTTTCTATCTGGAATATTCTAACTATAACACCTATTCCACCTGGAAAATTTCAACTATAAATTCTTATTCAACTGTTAAATTCCAACTATAAATATTTATCCAGCTCGGGGACTTCAAATATATCCTAATCCAGTTTGGTGTATTTTAGCTGGTATAAAATTTGTTCATGCTAGATAGTGGCTAGCCATTGAACCAATTTCTCTAAACAATTTTTTCTTAGCAATGTAAATTTTCTTTGATTGTTTGAAAAAGAAACAAGTCTTGATTAATATTTGATCAATAGATGCTTAATTAAAAAAAGAGTCTCGTCTGAGAGAAGCCGACAAAAAATTGCATGAATCACGCGAAAAAATAATTAGGTACCTGCTCAGCCATAAATCAATCGGCTGATCTTTAACATTGAACTATACCAAGAATCGCTGGTCGGCGAAAAGAATTCAGTTTCCCGTATTTCGAGAAACAGGAATTTCTATGATGAATTCATATGCATATTTGTGTACATATATGTAGGTACACATTTCGTTTCTGCCTCCCTCGCGAGACCTATACTCTACAGGTCTACCTGATTCCGCTCTTATCACGATTCTTGATCTTTGAATAACGATTCCTTCAAGATTTATGTGAGATAGTCCAGAGTCCATGAATCTTCTATAAGCGTGTCTCAAACAGTTGCTAATAGCAAAAATACGAGACGCGTTTCAGGATTATTTTGTTTTAATTGGTACAAAAATCTCGCAAGTCTTAGCCTTCAGTGTTTTCGCTAATTTGATTAAGAGCTTGTTCAGGAATCATTAGAAAGTATGAGAAATAGTTTGAAAGTTTGAAAAATTATTCGTTAGTCGCGCGATTAGAGTGGCCCAAAAACCCAAAGTCAAACTAGTAGATTTCAACTGTAAATAATTATCTAGTTTATGAATGACAAACATAAATTGTTCACCAACTGGTTGATTTAGGCTATACATTTTTTCTGTTTGTAGATTTTAACTGTATGTCTTTACCTAGATGGTAGATGTTACCCCAAATCCTTTTTCGGTTAGTGCATTCCAAAATAATAACATTCCTTTTCCAGCTGATAAATTTCCAATATAAATCTTTTTTCACATGGTGTATTTGGGCCATGAATCATTTTCCAGCTAGTGGATTCCAACTATGAATACTTATCAACCTAGTGGATTGCAATTATTAATTTATATTCAACTGGTGGATTTTAACTATGAATCCTTGCCCAGCTTGTAGGTTGGAAAATACATCTATTTATTGATGACCTATTCAATTTATAAATCCATTCCCAGTTGGTGGATTAACACAATGCTGACTTTTCTAAGTGGACTGTTTGAATCATAATTGATTGTCCATTAGCAGGATTTTAAGAACAAATTCTCATTTAACTGGTAGATTTCAAATCGCCAGTCTGAGCCTTGAGTGTTTTTACTTATTAAATTAAGAGTTCGTTAAGGAATCATTAGAAGGTATGAGAAATTGTCAGAAAGTTAAAAAAAATTATTCGTAAGCCGCGCGATTAGAGTGACCCAAAAAACCCAAAGTCAAACTAGTGGATTTTAACTTAAAATAATTACTTAGTTTATGGATAACAAATATAAATCCTTTACCAGCTGGCGGATTGAGGCTATGAATATTTTTTCTGTTTGTGGATTTAAACTGTATGTCTTAACCTAGATGGTACATGTTACATGAAATCCTTTTCGGTTGGTGCATTCGAAAATAATAAAATTCTTTCTTTATCTGATGAATTTCAAATATAAATCCTTTACCAGCTGGTGTATTTGAGCCATGAATCATTCTTCAGCTAATAGATTTCAACTATGAATACTTATCAACCTAGTGGATTGCAATTATAAATTTATATTCAACTGGTGGATTTTAACTATAAATCCTTGCCCAGCTTGTAGATTGAAAAATACATCTATTTATTGATGACCTATTAAATTTATAAATCCATTCCCAGGTGGTGGATTAACACAATGCTGCTTTTTCCAGGTGGAAGGTTCGAATCATAATTGATTGTCCATTAGCAGGATTTTAACAACAAATTCTAATCCAACTGGTAGATTTCAACTCGACAGTCTGAGCCTTCAGTTTTTTCACTTATTTCATTAAGAGTTCGTTCAGGAATCATTAGAAAGTATGAGAAGTTGTCAGAAAGTTTGAAAAATTATTTGTGAGCCGCACGAGCAGAGTGGCCCAAAAAGTCAAAAGTCCAACTAGTGGATTCCAATTATAAATACTCATTCAGTTTGTAAATTACAAATATGAATCCTTTTTTAGGTCGTAGATTTAATGCTATAAATCCTTTTTCAGCTCGTGCATTTCAACAATAAGTTCTTACCCAGATGGTGGATGTAACCATAATTCTTTTTTAGCTGATGAATTCCAAACATAAATTCTTTTTTAGCTGGTGTATTAAAACTACAAATCTTTGTTTAGCTTAAGGATTTTAATAATAAATCCTCATCCAACTAAGGTATTTCAACCATGAATCCTTGTCCAGCTAGTGGATTGCAACAATACATATATTTCTTGGTAATATGCTTAATCTATAAATCCAATTCCATTTTTCGGATTACAACAATACATCTTATTCCAGGTAGACTATCCGAACTTTAATTGACTGATTATCTGCAGAACTGCAACAATAAATTACCATCCAACTGGTAAATTTAAACTTGCAAGTATTAGCCTTCAATGTTTTTACTAACTTAATTAAAAAGATCTTCAGGAATCATGACAAAGTATAACAAATTGTTAGAAAGTTTTGAAAATTATTCGTAAGTCGCGCGATTAAAGAAGCCCAAAAAACCTAAAGTTTAATTTGTGGATTCCAACTATAAATACTTATCCAATTAGTGGATGCCAAAAATAATTCCTTTAACAGCTGGTTGATTTAGATATAAATCCTTTTTCAGCTCGTTGATTACAATTATGAATTCTTACCTGACTGTTGGATGTGATCCATAAATCCTTTTTCAGTTGGTGGATTTCAAACTAATAAAATTTCTCCACCAGCTGTTGAATTTCAAATATAAATTCTTTTTTGCCTGGTAGATTACAACTATAAATCCTTATATATCTGGTGGATTTCAACTATAAATTCTTATTCAACTGGTGGATTGCAACTATAAATCCTTATCCAAATAGTGGATTTTAACTAGAAATCCTTATGTAACTAGCAGGCCAAAACTTGCAAGCCTAGAGTGTATCACTAATTTGATTGAAAGCTTGTTCAGAAATCATTAGAAAGTACCAGAAATTGTTGCAAACTTAAAAAAATTATTGTTAAGCATTCGCGCGACTAAGGTGTCCTAGAAACTAAGAGTCCAACTACTGCAATCTAACTATAAATACTTATACAGTTGGTGGATGGCAAATATAAATCGTTTTCCAGCTGGTTGACTTAGGCTATGATCCTTTTCCAGCTCGTGAATTTCAACTATAAATCCTAACCTGACTGGTGTATGTGACCCATAAATCCTTTTCCACTTATTGGATTTTAAACTAATAAAATTCCTTTGCAAGCTAATGAATTCCATATATTAAACATTTTTCAGCTTATGTATTTGAACTATGAATTCTCATCTAATCAGTAATTTTCATGTATAAATTCTTCTCCAGTACGTAGATTACCAGTATGAATTCTTACCCACCTGGTGGATTGCACTTATCCAAGTTTTATCTGACACTTATCCTTATCCAACTGGTGGATTTAAACTATAAATCCTAATCTAACAGGTGGATTGCAACTATAATTCTTATCCAAATAGTGGATTTCAACTATAAATTTGTATCCATCTGGTAGACTTTAACTCAAAAGCCTAGAGTGTTCTGCTAATTTCACTAACAGCTTGTTCAGAAATCATTAGAAAGTATAAGAAATTGTTACAAAATTTAAAATTATTGGCAAGCACTCGCGCGATTAAGGTGGCCCAAAAACCAAAGGTCTAACTTGTAGATACTAACTTTAAATACTTATACAGTTGGTGAATAACAAATAAAAGTACTTTTCCAGATGGTTGACTTAGGCTATGATCCTTTTTCAGCTCGTGCTTTTCAACTACAAATCCTAACCTGACTGGTGGATGTGACCCGTAAATCGTTTTTAAGTTATTGAATTTCAAACTAATAAAATTCCTTTACAAGCTGATATATTCTGAATATTAATCCTTTTTCAGCTTATATATTTGAACTGTAAATTCTTATATAATCGGTCATTTTTATTTATAAATCCTTTTCCAGTTGGTGGATTATCAGTATGAATCCTTGCCCACTTGGTGGGCTGTAGGTAAAAATTCTTATCCAACTGGTGGATTTCAACTATAAATACTTATACAACTGGTGGATTTCAACCATGAATTCTTATGCAACTGGTAGACTGTAACTCGCAAAGCTTAGCCTAGATGTGTGCATTACTTTGATGAAAAGCTTGTTCGGAAATCATTAGAAAGTGTGAGAAATTGTTAAAAGGTTTCAAAATCGTCCGTAAGTCGTGCGATTATAGTAGCCTAAAAAACCAAATGTCCTTGCCTAGATGGTGTATGTAGCCATAATTTTTTCCCCAAGCTGATGAATTCTGAATATAAATCCTTTTCTAGCTGGTGTATTTAAACTTTAAATTTTCGTACAGCTAGAGGATTTTTACTATAAATCCTTATCAAACTAGAGGATTTCAACTATAAATCCTTGTCCATCTAGTAGATTGCAACAATACATCTGTTAATTGCTGCTCTTTTTGTAATATAAAATCTTTTCTAGTTGGTAGATTAAAACAATGCATCCTTTTCCAGCTAGCTGATTAAACTCTGCATTCTTTTCCAGCTTATGTATTTTAAACGAATGAAATTCCATTACCAGCTGATAAATTTAAAATATAAATCCTTTTTAAGCTTGTGTATCTACACTACAAATCCTTGTACAGCTGGGAGATTCTAACTATTAATCCTTGTCTAGCTGGTGAATTGCAACAGTACATCTATTTCTTGCTAGTCTATTTAATCTATAAATCCTTTTTCAGTTGGTGGATTCCAAGCTAATAAAATTGCTTTACCAGCTGATGAATTTGAAATATAACTGCTTTTTCACCTTGTATATCTAAACTATAGATCCTTCTTCAGCTGGATGATTTGAACAATAAATCCTAGTCCAGCTAGTGCATTATAAATGCGAAACCTTTTTTAGCAAATTGATTAGGCTTTGCATTCTTTTCCACTTTATGCGTTTGAACTATAAATCCTTACCTAGCTAGTGGATGTATCCCATTAATCGTTTTCCAGTTGATGGATTTCAAATTAATGAGATTCCTTTACCAGCTGATAAGTTTAGAATATAAATCCTTTTTCAGTTTGTGTATCTGAAACATAAATCCTTCTTTAGATGAAATATTTTAACTATAAATTCTTATCCAGCTAGTGGATTACAAATTCAAATTCGTTTCCAGCTAATTGACTGAGCTGTGCATTCTCTTCCAGCTTATGCGTTTCAACTATGTACAGCTAGAGGATTTCAACTATAGATCCGTATCCAACTAGAGGATTTCAGCTATAGATCCTTGTCCAGCTAGAGGATTTCAACGATAATCTTTTACTTGATGGTTTTCTCTAACCTATAACACATTCTACAGTTTATAAATTACCACAATGCATCCTTTTCCAGGTGGACTATTTAAACGATATTTGATTTTCAATCTGCAGGATTTTAACAATAAATAATTGTCCAACTGTTTGATTCCAACTCGCAAGTCTTAGACTATAGTGTTTTACTAATTGGATTAAGAACTTGTTTAGCAATTATTTGAAAGTATAAAAAAATTTTAAGAAAGTTTAAAAAATTCTTTGCAAGTATTCGTGCGATTAGGCTGGCCCAAAAAACTAAAAGTAAAACTAGTAGATTCTAACTATAAATACTTATCTAGCTAGTGGATTACAAATAAAAATCCTTTTTTAGCTGTTAGATTAAGCTATTAATCCTTATTTACCTGGTGGATTGCAACTAAAAATCCTTATCCAGCTAGTGGATTTCAACTATAAATTTGAATGCAACTGGTAGACTCCAACTTGCAAGTCTTAGCCTAGAGTGCTTCACTAATTTGATTAAGAGCTTGTTCAAAAATCATTAAAAAGTATGAGTAATTGTTGGAAATTTTTTAAAATTATTGAAAAGCATTCGCGCCATCAGAGTGACCAAAACAACTAAAAAGTACAACTAGTGGATTCTAACTATAAATACTTATTCAATCGGATGTAGCCCATAAATTGTTTTTCAGTTGGTGAATTTTAAACCAATAAAATTCCTTTTTTCAGCTGATGTATCCCAAATATAAATCATCATTCAGCTGGTGCATCTCAAACATTAATTCTTATCAACCTAGTGAATTTCAACCATTAATTTATATCCGACTAGTAGTTTGTTCAGGTGCCTTCAAAATCATTTTTTTTTTTAATTGAAAATTTAACTATTTTTTGAAAATTAGTTTCTTTTGTTTTAATTTAATATTTGACTGAAAATATAAATTATTTATTCATAATTAAAAATTGACCTTTTTCAGTTAAAAATTCATGATTTTTTTTCTTCTTTTTTTTGTAGAAATAATCTTTTCGGATAAAAATTCAACTTTTGGTTTGAAGATTTATCTCTTTGCTTGAAAATTTTACATTTTGATGAGAATGTTATTTTTTCATTCTAAATTGATTTTTTGAACTGTATATTAACTTTTTTATTTTTGATAGAAAATTTAAATTTCAAATATTTGGTTTAAAAATTATTTCTATTACACTTTCTCTTTTTTCAGAAAATTTATGTTCTCGATTTAAAAATTTAACTGTTTTAAGGAAAAATTTTCTTTTAGGTCGAAAAAATTGTCATTTTAGCTTAAAATTCATCTTCTGATTAACAATTTCACAAATTTGTTGAAAATTCTTTTCTTATTGCAAATTAATTTTTTATTTTAAAAATGTAACCTTTCCATATGTTGTTTAAATGTCTTTTTTTCATTCAAAATTTAACTCTTTTTTTGGAAATTTATGTATTGCGTTTAAAAATCGACTCTCTTCGTGAAAAATTATTCTGTTAAGGTAAAAATTTAACTACTTTGCTAAAAGTTGAATTATTTATTAAAAAATTTATCTTCTTAAGCTAAAAATTTAAGTATTACATTTTTTGTTGAGAACTCATTTTTCTAGGTAAAAATTTAATCTGTTTTGGTTAAATATTGAATTATTTGATAGAAAATTTAGTTAATTTTCAACAAATATATATTTTTCTACCAAAATTATTGTTTTTTTAATTGATTTATTAAGATAAAATGTTAACTATTTTGTTAAACATTATTTTTTCTATTAATTTTTTGCTTGGAAAATTTATTTGCTTCTTTAAAAATTTATCTATTCGATTAAAAGTTCATTTTTCTCGATTACAAATTGACTTTTTTATGGAAAATTTATTTACCTTCCAAAAGAAAATGTCTTTTCGAACTAAAGATTTAACAATTTGGTAAAAAATGCAAGTGTTTTTGGTTAAAGTTTAATCTTTTTTGTTTCAAAATTTGACAGTTTGGTTGAAATTTTTTTTTAAAATCTCAACTATTTGTTGAAAATGCAATAAGTTTTGACTAGAAATCTCAATCGTTTTCTACTGAATCCAACTGAATCGTGACCTACGATGACATAGTGAAGCTTTTCACCTGGGAAGATTGCTAGAGAGATGGCTAATCGACCCGCGTGAAGAGAACGAATTCCCCTAATTTCTCAAAAAATTACCTTACTTCCTTGATTCTAAAAGCTAGATTTTAGGCTGTAAAGTCTCTAAATGATAAAGTTCGTGCTAAAATAGTTTTTTCTACGCAAAACTAGGGTCTAGCGCTCCTGGAATCGCACATGAGGCTTGTTCATGGAATATTTTCTCGATAACCTCGATCTTCCGAGAATAATGTCGGACTCGATTATACGTGTGTACGATTCTTGTATTTGTCACTATTTCCACTTTGTCGGCATCATGTCGGCTGGTCGGGATTAAAAGACCCGAACCGCGAAACTAATGGTACAAATTTATACATTCAGCGCGCATTCGACGTCGGTAAATTGCCAACCTATTAAGACAGTCGCCTTTTAGGTCGACCACCATGCTAGATCGTCATAAAGTCATTCGCGGTTCCTATGGACCTTCAATGTCGAAAGCTTCGTCCCTAATAACCTTAATTAGCCGTGTCAATGATTATTGTTTCTTATTTACGATGACTGGCTGCTTTATTTATTTACTTTTATTTATCAATTTTAACATCTTTTCCAGTTGCTCAAACTAGCCAAAAATTAACGAGGTCATTAGGAGTCGTCCGTGAAGTACGTTACCAAATCATCCCTTCATTAAGATCTTAGGCTGATTTTCGACAACCCCTAAATAAATTGACAAAAAAACACTTAGTAGGTTAATAATACATAAGATAAGAGGGAGGATCACAACCTAATGCCAATTTCACTTGATAAAGGCGACTATAGATAATGTTTCAACTGAAAGTGGTTAGAAATCGTAAGGAAAAAGATGTTCTTTTAGTGACTAGAGATATTGTTCCAACTGAAGAGAGTTAGAGATCGTAAGCAAAAATAAACATATTGGGGTTCTTGCAGTGACTAGCGATATTGTTGCGAGTGACGCTAGCTAGAAATAGTAAGGAAAAAAGAAACTATTAATGTTGCTTTAGTGACTTAAGATCTTGTTCTAACAGAAGATGGTTGGAGATTGTAAGGGAAAAAAGAAATTATAATGATATTTTAGTGACTAAAGATATTGTTCCAACTGAAGATGTTTAGAAATAGTAAGACAAAAGGAACATATTACTGTTTTTTTAGTGACTAGAAATATTTTTCAAAATAAAAATAGTTAAAGATCGTAAGGAAAACAGAAAATGTTGATGTTCTTTGAGTGACGAGAGATATTGTTCCATTAGAGGATGGTTCGTGATAGGAAGAAAAATAGAAGATATTGATATTTTGTTAGTGACTAGAAATATTGTTCCAACTAAGGATAGTTAGAGATCGTAAGGAAAAAAGAACATATTGGTGTTCTTGCAGTGACTAGCGATATTGTTGCCAGTGAAGCTCGCTAGAAACAGTAAGGGAAAAAAACATATTGATGTTGTTTTAGTGACCAAAGATCCTGTTTTAGCTAAAGATGGTTAGAGATTGTAAGAAAAAAAGGAAATCATAATGATCTTTTAGTGACTAGACATATTGTTCCAACTGAAGATTTCTAGAGATAGTAAAAAATAGAACATATTAATGTTCTGTAAATGACTAGAGATATTGTTCTAACCGAAGATGGTTAGAGATAGTAAAGAAAATAGAACATATTGATATTATGTTAGTGACTAGAAATATTGTTTAAACTGAGAATAGTTAAAGATCGTAAGCAAAAAAGAACCTTTTGGTGTTCTTGCATTGACTAGCGATATTTTTGCCAATGAAGCCCGCTAAAAACAGTAAGGGGAAAAAAACATATTGATCTTGTTTTAGTGACCAAAGATCCTGTTTTAGCTAAAGATGGTTAGAGATTGTAAGAGAAAAAGGAAATCATAATGATCTTTTAGTGACTAAACATATTGTTCCAACTGAAGATTTCTAGAGATAGTAAGAAAAATAGAACATATTGATGTTCTGTAAATGACTAGAGATATTGTTCTAACCGAAGATGGTTAGACATAGTACAGCAAATAGCACATATTGATATTATGTTAGTAACTAGAAATATTGTTTAAACTGAGAATAGTTGAAGATCTTAAGCAAAAAAGAACCTATTGGTGTTCTTGCAGTGACTAGTGGCATTGTTGCCAGTGAGGCTAGCTACAAATGGTAAGGAAAAAAGAACCTATTGATGTTGCTTCAGTGATTAAAGATCTTGTTCTAACAGAAGATGGCTAGAGATTGTACGGGAAAAAGGAAATTATAATGCTCTTTTAGTGACTGGAGATATTGTTCCAACTGAAGATGGTTAGAGATAGTAAGAAAAATAGAACATATTGATGTTCTGTTAATGACTAGAGATATTGTTCCAACCGAAGATGGTTAGAGATGGTAAAGGAAATAAAACATATTGATATTATGTTAATGACAAGAGATATTGTTTGAAATAAAAATAGTCAAAGATCGTGAGAAAAATAGAAAATGTTGATGTTCTTTCATTGACTAGAAATATTGTTTCAACTGAGAATGGTTCGTGATA
>JAUELO010000244.1:1712293-1724931 GCA_032357855.1 Amphibolips quercusostensackenii | reverse complement strand
AAACAAAGAAAAAGGAATGCGACATGACAATGATAGAAGACACGGGGTAGAAGCACGGACTCAAGCTATGGTCACTCGGAGAAAATTTGCTAGGTAATCATTGCTGAAAGTTGTAGTGAAGTTTGGATATAGTAGCCGGTTTTTTTCGAAATTGAGTTATTAAATTCATTCGATCGTTTGAATTTTTTTTTAAATCTAGTACAAATATTTGTGAATTGATTGAGTTATTTGTGAATTTTTTCAATCTATTCGAAATTTTCGCGAAATATTAAAAATTTTTGTAAACATTTTTAAATCTTTCTAAAATCTTTGAAATATTTGTAAAATCTTTTTAATCTTTGCAAAATCTTTAAAATCTTCAAAAAAATAATTGAAATCTTTCTGGAATATTTATAAATATTAAAAATATATTTTAAGTTTTTGAAATCTTTGTGCAATCTTTGGAAAATCATTTAAAGAAATTTTAAACCTTTGTGAACTCTTTGAAAATCTTTGCAAAATATTTGAAATATTTTTGAAATATTTGATAATATTTGTAAAAAAGTGAAATCTTTGTTCGCTGTCTAAAATCCATTAAAAATTCTTGTAAAATCATTTAAATCATTCAAATTTATCCGGAATCTTCGTGAAATTTTTAAAATTTTCAAAGTCCTCAGGAAATCGTTTAAATATTTGTAAAATCTTTATGATATGTTTAAAAATCTTCTTGAAATATTTGAAATCTTTTTCAAATATTTGGTAATATTTGTGAAATCATTAAACTCATTGAAGATTTTATAAAATATTTTAAATTCATTCGAAATATTTGCGGATGGGGAGTAAAAAGCACGGACTCGAGCTATGGTCAGGAGTGGATAGTGAATCACATGGTAGTCAATGCTAGAAGGGGTGAATGATCTTATGGTAAGACAATTACGAGAAACAGGAAGCTAGAAGAAGCTAAAAGAGAAAGAAAAAGTTAGATATTTAATGTGTACCCGAAACAAAGAAAAAGGAATGCGACACGAGAGTGATAGAAAATGGGAAGTAAAATCCTTGAAAATCTTTGCGAAATATGGAATCTTAGAAGTCCTTAGAGAATAGTTTTAATATTTGTGAAATCTTTATGATATCTTTAA
Organism: Amphibolips quercusostensackenii; assembly: GCA_032357855.1. Classification (NCBI taxonomy): domain Eukaryota; kingdom Metazoa; phylum Arthropoda; class Insecta; order Hymenoptera; family Cynipidae; genus Amphibolips; species Amphibolips quercusostensackenii. The sequence goes on along the minus strand of JAUELO010000244.1, from coordinate 1,723,813 downwards.
AAATCTTCTTGAAATTTCAAAATATTTTTCAAATATTTAGTAATATTCGTGAAATCATTGAACTCATTGAAGATTTTATAAAATATTTTTAAATCATTCGAAATCTTTGCGAAAGGGGAGTAAAAGCACGGACTCGAGCTATGGTCAGGAGTGGATAGTAAATCACATGGTAGTCTAGGGGTCGGTTTAATTATGAACGAAAGAGCAATACGCCATGTCAAGGGGTATGAATTTGTATCTCTTAGATTGTCTTCAAAAATTTAACCATTTAGTTAAAAATGAACTTTTTTGTTGAATTTTCACCTGTTCTTTTTGGATTGAACATTGAACAATTCACTTAAAAGTTTAACTAGTTTTTTAGAAAATTTTTTTTTTATTAAAAGTTAAACGATTTTGTTGTTCTTGACACTGTTTTGTTCAAAATTATTTTTGTTTTTGTTAAATAATCGTTTTTTTTTAAATTATTCTCTTTTGGTAGAGAATCTGTTTTGTTGAAAAATTCAACTACTTTCTTGAAAACTCTCGTGTTTTGTTGAAAAATCGTCTTTTTTTTAGCACCATCTTTTTGGTTAAAAGTGTAACTATTTTTTCAAAAATTTGTCTGTTTTTTAATGAAAGTTAATTATTTTAGTTTGAAATGTAACTATGTAATTTTTGGTTAAGAATTAATTATTATGTTTATTTTCTGGTTGAAACATCATCCTCTTTGCTTAAAAATACAACTGTTTGGATGAAAATTAATGTTTTGGTTAAGGATTGTACTATTTTGTTGAAAATTCGTCTTTTTGGTTAAAAAATAAACTGTTTGGTTTAAAAATAAACAAGATTTTGAAAAAAATTTTTTTTAGTTCAAGATTCATCATTTTTTAAAAAATTCATATTTTTGAGTTTTAAATTTAACTTTTTTGTAGAAACTTTGTCTTTTTGGTCTAAAAATTTAAGAATTTAGCAGAAAATAAAACTGTTTATTTCAAAACTAAAAAATTTTGTTGCATTTTTTTGGTTGTGAAATAATTTTTGTAACGAAAAATGTGACTGTTTGATTTTGAATTCAAAGTTGATTATTTTAGATTGAAAAAATGATCTATTATTATCGAAACTTTAACTATTTGATTAAAAATTTATATATTTTTTTGAAAATTTATCTTTGCTGAAAGAAAATCAATTTTCTTGGTTAAAAATTCATCTACTTAAATAGAAAAGTAATCTTTTTGTTTGAAAATTTATCCTTTTTCGGTTAAAAATAAAACTGATTTGAGAAAAAAATGTGACTGGTTGAGGATTCAACTATTTTGTTCAAAATTCGTCTCTTTCAGTTAAAGAATAAACTATTTGTTTAAAAGTCAAACAACTTTTTGAAAAATGCATCTTTTGTTAAAGATCCATCATTCTAGTCAAAAATTCATTTTTTTGACTCTAAAATTGAACTGTTTTGTGTAAAATTTGTTTTTTTTTGTCTCGAAAATAAAAAAATTTAGCAGAAACTTAAACTATTTTTCCAAATAACTTTTTTCGTTAAGAATTAATTTAATAAAATCATTTTGTTAAAAATTTGTCTTTTTGTAAACAAATAATCTTTTTTGATTGAGAATTCAACTATTTTATTTAAAAATTCGTTTTATATTTAAAATTAAAATCTTTTTTGTTAAAAAACAAACTATTTGGTTTAATGTCAAACTACTGAAAAAATAATTTTTTTTTTGATAAAAATTTATTATTTTAGTTGGATAATTTTTATATTCGGGTTAAGCATTTAAATGCTTCGTGCAAAATTTGACTTTTAGGCAATAAAATTCAACAATTTGGTAGAAAATTCTACTATTTAGTAGAAAATTAACTTTTTTGCTAAAAAATCGTATTTTCTGGTTTTAGAATCGAACTTTTTTTGTAGATTTAGTTCGACTTTTTTGTTTCAAAATTGAATATTTTTTTAAACATTAATGTATTTTGTTAAAAATTCGTTTTTTTTTTGCAGAATATTAATTTTTTTAGTGAAGAATTGATCTTTTTTGTTAAGAATTCATTTCTTTGGTTGGAAAACCTTTTGGCTGGAAATGACAACAGTTTGAAAAAATTTTGTTATTGATTAAAAATTTATTTTTGTGTAGAAAAATCATATTTAGGGTTCAAAAAGTCAACTGTTTTGTAAATTATTTCTTTTTTAGGCTTCAAAATTAAAAAATTTTTTTGGAGATTTTTTTGATAATTTTTGTTGAAAATTCGTCTTTTCTTACTGAAAATTCAACTGTTTTGTTGAAACATTGTCAAAATTTAATTTAACTTTTTTTTAAATTTATTTTTTATCTGACCAAAAAAAAATCCCTTTTTTATTTGTAAATTCATTTTTCACCTGTTAAAACAACAACTATTCGGTATAAAATCTAACAATTTTTTCGAAAATGCAATTGGTCTAAGTTACTTTTTGGGTTAGAGGGGGGGGGGGAGTAGCCAAAAATTGTTAACGTAATTTATGGACGGTCACCAAAATCTATTTTAGAATATTGTTATTTAAATTGAGAAGCTTTTTTGTGATAAATCTTATTTTTGTTTCTGTTTGTGGTCGGGCAGCATTCGTCTCGCGTCTGCACTTTTGAATTTTACGTTTGGCATTTTGCGGTTTGCAAGTCTGGTATTGCCGTTTGCGGTTTCTGTACACAAGCAGCTGTCTCGACCTCATTATTAAATATCGCCTGAGAAAACAAAAAGTGAATCGACATAACTCACATGTCAGACATTCAAAGGATGTCCGCAGGACGCAAGTCCTTGTGAGAAAATCCTGCGGGCTTAAGACAGACCGCAGAAGATTTTCTACTAAAAGAAAAGAACTTTTAACCCAAAAAACTTTGTGGTTTGTAGTTATTTCACTTACAAATCCGGAAAACAATTTTAATTTTAATTATTTTTTCTATTTCGAAAGTCCTACCTTACCGACATCGAGGAGATTCTACAGCTAAAGTGTTTCGTGTCTATGCTAAGTTTCTAGAATGTTTTCGATGACGTGACAAAATGATAATACGTAATTTTGAGAAATCAATTTGCGTAAACAAACTCAAGGTTATTCATCTTAATTTGGCATTTCGCGCAAAAACTTCCAAGTCAAATTGAAATCAAGCAGTTGATTTTATAAAAAAATTAATAATCTAGCAACGAAAGACGTATCAAATAATATTTCAATGAAAAAAACGTTAAATTTATACAAAAAGGCAGATTTTCAACAAAACAATTTTAATTTTAATTCTTTTTTCTATATCAAGATTCCAAACATCACCATCATCCGGAACATTCTACAGCTGAGGTGGTTTGTGTCCGAGCTAAGTTCCTAGAATGTTCTCGATGACGTGACAAAATGATAATGCGTAATTTTCAGAAAGGGATTTGCGTAAACAAATTCAAGGTTATTCATCTCAATTGGGCATTTCGCGCAAACACTTTTAAGTCAACTTTAAATCAAGCAGTTGATTTTATAACAAAAAATAAGTAATGCCGCAGCGAAACATGTAACAATTAATATGTCAATAAAAAGCGTTCAATTTATACAAAAAGACAGATTTTCAACAAAACAATTTTAATTTTAATTATTTTTATTTATCAAGATTGTAAACATTACCGGCATCAAGAACATTCTTTAGCTGGGGTGGTTTGTGTCCGTGCTAAGTTTCTAGAATGTTCTCAATGACAAGACAAAATGATAATGCGTGATTGTGAGACAAGAATTTATGTAAACAACTTCAAGGCTATTCATCTCAATTAAACATTTCGAGTAAACACTTTCAAGATTAACTTTAAATTAGGTAGTTGGTTTTTTAACAAAAAATAAATAATTTCTCAAAAAACACGTGAAAATTATTATTTTAATAAAAATATTTTAACTTAAAATAAAAAAGCGTTGCATTTACCTAAATAGACAAATTTGCATAACAATTTTGATTTTGATTCTTTTTTCGGCAGCAAGATACCTTACCGACATCAAGAACATTCTACAGCTAAAGTGGTTCGTGTCTGTGCTAAGTTTCTAGAATGTTCTCGGTGACAAGACAAAAAGATAATGCGTGATTGTGAGACAAGAATTTATGTAAACAACTTCAAGGCTATTCATCTCAATGAAGCATTTCGCGTAAACACTTTCGAATTCAACTTTAAATCAGGTAGTTGGTTTTCCAACAAAAAATAAAAAAACTCTTAAAAATAAGTAAAAATTATCATTTTAATGAAAAATATTTCAATTTAAAATGAAAAAGCGTTGCATTTACATCAATGGACAAATTTTTATAACATCTTTGATTATAATTCTTTTTTTAGCAGCAAGATACCTTACCGACATCAAGAACAATCTACAGCTAAAGTGGTTCTTGTCTGTGCTAAGTTTCTAGAATGTTCTTGACGACGTGACAGAATGATAATGCGTGATTGTGAAAAACAAATTTGCAAAAACAACTTCGAGGTTATCTATCTCAATTAGGCATTTCACGTAAACACTTTCAAGTCAAATTTTAAATGAAGTTGTTGATATTTAAAAAAAAAATCTTTTAAAGAAAGACGTAGAAATTAATATTTGAATAAGAAAAAATATTTTTGTTTAAAGTAAAAAGGTTAAATTAATCCAAAAAGACAGACCCTCAACAAAAAAATGTGAATTTTAATTATTTTTGCTATATCAAGATTCCTACCTTTCCGACATTTAGAACATTGTACAGATGAAGTGGTTCGTGTCCGTGCTAAGTTTCTAGAATGTTCTCGATGACAGACAAAATAATAATGCGTCAATGTGAAAAACGAATTTGCGTAAACAACTTCAAGGTTATTTATATCAACTAAGAATTTCGCAGAAACACTTTCAAGTCAACTTTAGGTCAAGTAGTTGATTTTTCAACAAAAAATGAATAATCTCGCAACAAACACGTAAAAATTATTATTTTAATAAAAAATATTTTAATTGAAAATAAAAAAGCGTTGCATTCACCCAAATAGACAGATTTTTAACAAAACAATTTTAATTTTAATTATTTTTTTTTTATTGAGATGCCTTACCGACATCGACAAAATTCTACAGCTAAAGTGGTTCATGTCTGTGCTGAGCTTCTAAAATGTTCTCGACGACGTGACAGAATGATGATGCGTAATTGTAAGAAGCGAATTTTTGTGAACAACTTCAAGGTCATTCATCTTAATAAAAAATTTTGCATAAACACTTTAAAGTATAATTTCAAATAATTAAACTATTTTGTTGACAGCTTAATCACTTTTTTGAAAATTTCACAATTTCGTTAAGGGGTATAACGATTCCATTGTTGGTTAAAAATAAACTTTCTTGGCAAATAATTTAAATATTTCATTTTTAATGGAAAATTTGTCCTTTTTATTAAGAACTTTAGATGTTTTGTTGAAAATTCATATATTTGTTGAAAATTTATCTTTTTCAGCAGAAAATTAATCTTCCTAATGTTTTTGAAAATTTTACTTGCTTGCTGTAAACTTGTTCTGTTTTGGGTTGAAAATTAATTCTTTCGACTAAAAATTAAACTTTTTCCTTTTTCGGTTAAAATTTAATCATCTAGTTAAAATTTTAACTATATTTTTAAGAGTTCAATTACTTTTCCAAAAATTGAACTATTTTGTTAATGTTCTTTTTTGGTCGAAAATTAAAATAATTTGTTAAAAATTCAACAATTTGGAAGAAAATTAAACTATATAGTTGAAAATTACCTTTTTTGTTAAAAATTCTTATTTTCGGGTATAATATTCAATTATTTTGTAGAAAATAAATACTTTGTGCATTAAAAATTCATATTTTTGTATATTTTTTTGGATAAAAAATGCAACTGTTTGGTTGGAAATTCAACTTTTTGGTTGAAAATTCAACCATTTCGTTAAAAATTAAACTCTTTATTTGAAAAATTAACTAGTTTATAGAAAATTGACTTTGTTGTGAAAAATACATAGTTTAGAGTAAAATTGATTTTTTTTTTGTTGAAAATTGATGTATTTTGTTGAAAATTCGTCTTTTTGTCTTGAAAATTCGAAAATTTGGTAAAAATTATACTATATAATTAAAACTTAAATTTTTTCAAAAACTCTTATTTTCGGGTATGAAATTCAAAACTTTGGTAGAAAATAAATATTTTTTGTATAATAAATTTGTATTTTCGTATATATTTCTGGGTGAAAATGCGACTGTTTGTTTAAAAATTTAACTTTTTGATTAAAAATTCATCTGTTGGGTTGAAAATCCATGTTTTTCGTAGAAAGTTGAAATATTCATTTGAAAAATTCACTACTTGATTGAAAAGTAACTTTTTTGATAAAGATTCTTATTTTTGGATAGAAAACTAAATTATTTTGTAGAAAATAAATTTTTTGTTTTGTTTAAAAAAATTATATCCTTGTATATATTTTTAGGTAAAAAATAAATCAGTGTCGGATGTAAAATTCAACTTTTTTGTGGAAAATTAAACTATTTTGTAAAAAATCGTACTAATTATTTTAAAAATTATTTAGTTCGTGAAAAATTAACTTTTTTAATGAAAATTCGTAGTGTCGGGCAGAAAATTCAAATATTTTTCAGAAAATAAATTTAAAAAAAAAAATGATATCTTTGTATATATTTTTGTGAAAAAATGCAGCTGTGTTTGAAAATTTATTTTTTTTTCTATTGAAAATTCAACTATTTTGTTGAAAATTGAAATAATTATTTGAAAGATTAACTAGTTGGTAAAAATTTAGCTTTTTGGTTCAGAATTCTTAGTTTCAGATGGAAAATTTAACTTTTTTGTGGAAAATGTATGTATACTGTTAAAAATTCAACTATTCTGTTTAAAATTAAACTAATTATTTAAAAAATTAACTAGTTGGTCGAAAATTAAATTTTTTTGTTAAAAATTTTTAATGTTGGGTGGAAAATTCAACTTTTTTTCAGAAAAATTTATGTGTTGTGTTGAAAATTCGTATCATTGGTTGAAAATTTTACTATTTAGTTAAAATTTTACCTATCTCAGTTAAAAATGCAACTAATTATTTAAAACTTTAACTAGTTTTTTAAAAAATCATATTTTTTAAGATTGATCTCTTTGGTTTAAAATTTAACTTTTGTGTTGAAAATTCGTCTATTTGGTTTCAAAAATCAACAATTTGGTAGAAAATTAAACTATTTACTTGTTGTTAAAAATTCTTATTTTCGGGTAGAATATTTAATTATTTTGTAGAAAATAATTTTTCTTATATATTAAAAATCCATATCTTTGTAATATCTTTTTTTGACATTTCTAGAAATCTCTTCCATCTTTTTGAACTTTCTATAACAATCAATTATTTAAAATGAAAAATTATTCTAAATTTTCTCACTTTTGTTAAAATGGCTAAAACGGTACATATGCTAAAAAAATGTTCTATTTTCTTTAAATTATAAATAATCGTAAAATTTTTTAAAACTTCGAAACATTCTATATATCTTTTAAAATATGTCGAACTTCTCCTGAAATAAAAAAAATGTACAAAATTAAAAACATTACCTCTAAATCTTTTAGATTCTTTTTGCGACAAGTTTGTAAATGATTCAAATATTTTTTAACATTTTTAAATATTCTCTTTAAATCAATCCTTTAAAAAAATAATCATTTAAAATTTTGCTAGGATACTTAAAAAAATGTTTTATTCTCTTGAAATCTTTTAAAACGGCATGACTAATAAAAATCTGCTTATTTAGGTAGATGCAACGCTTTTTTAATTAAAGTTAAAATATTTTTTATTAAAATAATAATTTTTACGTGTTTTTGAGAGATTATTCATTTTTTGTTGAAAAATCAACTACCTGATTTGAAATTAAACTTGAAAGTGTTAACGCGAGCACATTCTAGAAACTTAGCACGGCCACGAATCACTTCAGGTGTAGAATGTTCTTGATGTCGGTAAGGAAGGAATCTTGATATAGAAAAAATAATTAAATTTAAAATTTTCTGGTAAAAATCTGACTTTTTAAATAAATTTAACTTTTTTATTTCAAATTAAAATCTTTTTTTCTTTGAAATAATAATTTTTGCGTGTTTCATTAAAGAATATTTATTTTTTGTTGAAAAATCAACTACTTGATTTAAGCTCAAACCTGAAAGTCTTAACGCGAAATGATAAATCGACAAAAGCTTTTACGCAAATTCATTTCTCACAATTACGCATTGTTATTTTGTATGTCATCGAGAACATTCTAAAAACTTAGCACGGACACCAATCACTTTTGCTGCAGAATGTTCTTTGATGCCGGTAAAGTAGAAATCTTGATATAGAAAAGATAATTAAAATGTAAATTGTTTTTTGAAAATCTGTCTTTTTAGATAAATTCAACGTTTTTTTATTTCCAATTAAAATCTTATTTTATTGAAATATTAATTGTTACGTGTTTTGTTAAGAGGACATTAATTTTTTGTTAAAAAATCAACTACTTGACTCAAAGTTGACTTGAAAGTGTTTACGCAAAATGCTTTATTGATGTGAATAATCTTGAAGTTGTTCACGCAAATTCATTTTTCACAATGACACATTGCCATTTTGTATGTCATCGGAAACATTCTAGACACTTAGCAAGGACACGAACCATTTCAGTTGTAAAATTTTATTGATTTCGATAAGGTAGAAATCTTTACATAGGAAATATAATTAGAACTGAAATTTTTTTTTGAAAATTAATCATTTTGTTGAAAATTAAACAACTTTGTTAAAAATTAAATAGTATGTATAAAATTGACTTTGTTGTTAAAAATCCATAGTTTCGGGTGAAAAATTCATTTTTTCATAAAAAAATTAGTGTATTTTATTAAAAATTCTTTTTTTTTTCGTTTAAAATTCAGTTTGTTGGTTGAAAATTCGTCTTTTTGTCTTGAAAATTCAATAATTTGGTATAAAATTGAGCTAAATATTTGAAAATTAACTTTTTTGTTAAAAATTCTCATTTTCGGAGTAGAAAATTTAATTAGCTTGTAGAAAATAAATCTTTGTATTAAAAATTCCTATCTTTGTATATTCTTTTGGGTAAAAAATGCAACTTTTTAGTTGAAAATTTAACTATTTTGTTAGAAATTGAACTATTTATTTAAAAAATTAACACATTGGTAGAGAATTAACTTTCTTTGTTAAAAATTTATATTGTTGGGTGAACAATTTTATTATTTTGTGTAAAATTTATGTATTTGTTTAAAAATTTGTCTTCTAGTAAAAAATTAATCTTTGTCTTACAAATAAATTCACAATGAATAATAATACAATAAATAAATATAAATAAATAATAATAAAATAAATACAATAAATACAAATTAATGTAATCTTACAAAATTATTAAAATTTATATTGATAGGATAATATTGCAGCTGTTTGATAAATAATGAAACTGTTTTGTTGAATGTTTAATTACTTTCTTGAAAATTCCACCTTTTTTTTAAGTCTTTTTTAGTTGAAAATTTAAATAATTTCTTGAAAATTTAATTTTTGGGTTGAAAACTTGTTTCGTTTTTGGTTAAAAATTAATTTTTTTATTTGAAAATTTAACTATTTAACTTTCGATTAGAAATTAATCTTCTATTTAAAACTTTAACTATTTTCTTAACAGCTGTTGAAAATTCAACTATTTTGCTAAAGTTCTTTTTTGGCGAAAATTGAAATACTTTGTTGAAAATTTAACAATTTTTAAGAAAATTAAACTATAAAGTTGCAGATTAACATTCTGTTAAACATTCTAATTTTCGGGTGAAAAATTCAATAATTTTTTAAAAAATAAATATTTTTTTTGTAGTAAAAAATCATATCTTCGTATATCTTTTTGTGTAAAAAATGCAACTGTTTGTTTGAAAATTAAACTATTTGTATTTGTATGTATTTCGTTGAAAATTTGTCTTTTTCGTTTGAAAATTGAACAATTTGTCAGAAAATTGAACCATGTAGTTGAAAATGAATTTTTTGTTAAAAATTTTTTATATTCGGGCTTAAAATTCAATTATTTTGTGAAAAATAAATCTTTTTTGTATTAAAAATTCCTATCTTCGGATATCTCTTCAGGTCAAAAATGCAGCTGTTTGGTTGAAATTCACCTTTTTGGTTAAAAACTCAACTTTTTCGTTAAAAATTCAACTATTTATTTTAAAAATTAACTCGTTAGTGAAAATTAAATTTTTCGTTGAAAATTTTTTAATTTCGGCTGAAAAATTTATGTATTTTGTTAAAAATTTGTCTTTTTGTTTTGGAAATTCAACATTGTAGTAAAAAGGTTAACTATGTAGTTAAAAATTAACTTTTTTGTTAAAAATTCTTATTTTTAGGTAAAAAATTTAATGATTTTGTAGAAAATAAGTCTTTTTTGCATTAAAAATCAATATTTACTTATATCTTTTGGGGTAAAAGATTCAACTGTTGGTTAAAAATTTATCTATTTTGTCAAAAATTAAACTTTTTATTTTAAAAATTAATTAGCTGGTAAAAAATTAACTTTTTTGGTAAAAGTTCATAATGTCGGATGGAAAATTCAACTATTTATTGAAAATTGATAAATTTTGTAAAAAATTTGTCTTTTTGATTAGAAAATAATTTTAAAAAATTTTTAAGTATGTATATGTTAGAACAGTGCACGTAAAAAATTAAAATATTATGTAGAAAATAAATACTTTTTATAATAAAAATTCCTATTTTCGTACATGTTTCTGCGGAAAAAATGTAAATGTTTGTTTTAAAATTAATTTATTTCGTTAAGAATAAAACTATCCACATATAATTAATTAGTTAGTAGAAAATTAACTTTTTTGTTAAAAATTCATAGTTTTTAGGTGGAAAATTCTACGTTTTTGTCAAAAATTAGTATATGTTTTTAAAACTTCGTCTTTTTGTTCAGAAAATTTAAAAAATATTTTCTTAAGTATGTAGATTTCAGAATAGTGCACGTAAAAAATTAAAATATTTTATAGAAAATAAATCTTTTCTAAAATACAAATTCATGTCTTCGTATATATTTTTGTGTAAAAAATGCAACTGTTTGTTTCAAAATTCATCCATTTGGTAGAAAAGTAAAATATTTATTTAAAAAATTATCTAGTGAATAGAAAATTACCTTTTTTTGAAAATTCATACTATCGGGTGGAAGGTTCAGCTTTTTTAGTAAACTTAATCTATTTTGTTAAAAATTTGTATTTTTGGTTATGAATTTAAAAAAAATCTTTTTAATAAATATGTAGATGTCAGAATAGTGCAGTGCCAGCATAATGTTGTGAGCTGGGCTGGAAGATCGCTCATGAACTCTGGCCTTGTATTCGAAGGGCAAGGCCATTCGACATCGGCTACCCCGATCTCTTGTACAAGTACAATGTGCATACGTAGTTACAAAGCTTAGGTACAAGTGCATACATACTTACTATATTCCATCCTGACTGTCTCTTTGCACTTGGCAGGAGGCAGAAAAGTCCTCTTTTTTTCCCTCTGCTTCTCCTAAAGTCCCATCCTATCCCATCCCTTCCCATCTTATCCGACCTACTCCAGCAGTTAGTTCGTTATACC
>JAUELO010000244.1:1689934-1700276 GCA_032357855.1 Amphibolips quercusostensackenii | reverse complement strand
TCTCCTACTTTCCCCTTTCACATTTTTTCCTTCTTTCTTCCCTTTTTCTCTTTTCCGTTTCCTTTTTTCCTATTTTTTCTATTTTCCCTTTTCTTTTTCCTTTCTCCCCTTTCCCCTTTTCTTTCCCCTTTTCTTTACCTTTTCCCCTTTTCCTTTCCTCTTTTCCCTATTCTTTCTTCCCTGTCCCTTGCCCCCTTCGCCCTTTCTACTTCCCCTTCCCTTTTCCCCCTTTTGACTTTCCACTTTCCGAATTCCATTTTTTCTTTTTCCTTTTACCTTTTTCTCTTTTCCCTTTTTTCCATTTTCCCTTTTCTTCTTTTCTCTTTATACTTTGCCCTTTCTTTTTCATTTTTCTTCTTTTCAAACCCTTTTCAATTTTCCTATTTCCTTTTTCTAGTCTTCTTCCTATTCTACCTTTCCAATTTTCCCTTTTTATTTTCTTTTCCCCTTTTAACGTTCCCCTTTTCTTCTATCCTTTCCCCTATCCCCTTATCCTTTTTCCTTTCTCATTCCATTTTCTCTTTTACCTTTTTCCCTTTCTCGTTCTCTATGTCATATTTTCTCTTTCCTTTTTCCACTTACCCTTCTCCTTTTCCTTTCCCCTTACCCTTTTCCCTTATCCTTTCTTCTTACTCTTTTTCCTGTCCTTTTCCCCCTTTTAAGTTTCTGCTCATCCTTTCCTCTTTTCGTTATTCTTCATCCTTTCCCCATTCCATTTTCTCTTTACGCTTTTCAATTTCTCCTTTCCTTTTTCTCTTTTCCTTTTTTTCCTTTGCACTTTCCCCTTCTCCTACCCTGTCCACTTCTCTCTTCTCACTTTTTTTCCCTTTCCCCTTTCATTTTTTCTATTTTCTCTTTTCCTATTTCCCTTTCTAATAATTTTTTCCCTTTTATCTTCTCCTACTTTCTTTTCCTTTTTTTACTCTATTTTCTCTTTTCCCTTTTTCAATTTCCCTCTCCACTTACTTTTCTCTTTCCTTTTTCTCCATTCTTCTTAACCTTTTTACTTTTCTGTTTCCTTTCTCCTAGTCCGCTTCCCCTTCTATCTTTCCACTTTCCACTTTTTTTAACGTTCCCCTTTCCTTTTATCCTTTCCCCTTATCCTTTCCGCTTTCCCTATTCTATTTTCTCCTTTTTCTCCCTTTCCCGGTTTTCATTTTTTATATCTCCTTTCCCTTACTATTACCATGTCTCTTTTCCATTTTAAAGTTTTTCATCATGCTTTCTCCTTTTCTTTATCCTTTCCCCTTTTCCCATTCCATTTTCTCTCTACCCTTTTTACTTTATCTTCGCTACTTTCCCTTTTTCTTTCTCCCTTTTTTCTATTCTCCTTTGAACTATCCCATTTTCCTACTCTTCCCATTTCTTGGTCCATTTCCTTTTTCCCCTTTACCCTGTTCACTTCTCTTTTTGCATATTTCTCTTATCACTTTTCCCTTTCAACTTTTCTCATTCCCTTTCTCCTTTCCTTTTTCTTATCTTCACTTTCTCCTTTTGCCTTTCCCATTATTTTTTTCTCCTTTTTCATTTTCCCTTTTCTATTTCCCATCACCTCCTATCCCTTTCCCTCATACTCGCATTCTTTTCCCTTTCTCCTTTCTAGATTTCCCTTTCCCGTCTGAGTTCCCTTTACCCTGATCCTTTCCTTTTTTCCATTTCCCCTTTTCTATTCCCTATTTCCCTTTCCCCTTTCATTTCTTTCCTTTTACTTTTCCCTTTCTTTTTTCCTTTTTGGCTTCCCTCTTTTCTCTTTTCTCTTAAACTTTCCCTTTCACCCTAACATTTTTCCTCACCTTTATCCTATCTTTCTTTACTATTCAATTTTCCCTTTCCTCTTGCAATTTGATTTTTTCCCTTGCCCTTCTCTGCTTTCCTCTTTCCTCTTTCCCCTTCTCCATTCTTCTTCTCTTTTTCCCCTTTAATCTTTCCCTATTTTTTCTTTTTTATTTTCCATCACCTTTTTTCACTTACCCTCACATTTTCCTCTTTTTCCCTTCCTCATTTACCTTTTTCCTTTCCCTATCTCATTCTTGTTTAACCTTATCCTTTCCTCTTTTTCCTTTTTCCTCTACCCTTTCTTATTTTCTTTTCCCTGCCACCTGCCCTTCACCCATTCCACTTTTCCCTTTCCTTTTTTTCCTTTTCAATTGCAACTCTTTCTTTATCCTGTTTCTTCCCCCTTTCTTGTATTCTTTCTCTTTTTTATATCCCTTTTCCTTTTTTTCTTTCCCCTTCACCCTTACAGGTTTCTCTTTCCCCTTCTCCATTCTCCATTCAAACTTTTCTTTTTCCTTGTTCTGTTTTCACTTTTCTCCTTTCCCCTTTTCCTTATCCCTTCCCCTTACTCCTTACACTTTTTTCTTTTCCCTTTTCCTTCCCCCTTTTCTTTTCCCTTATCCACTTTTCTTTTTCACTAATACTTTTCGCTTTCCTTTTTTTCCTTTTTCCTTAACACTTTTCCATTTTTTCTTTCCTGTATTTTTTCATCTTTCCACTCTTCCCTTTTCCTCTTCTCCCTTCCCCTTATTCTTTTCCCTCTCCTTTTTCCCTTTTTTCACACTTCCCCTTTTTTCTTTCCGCTTCTCCCTTTGCCCCTTCTCACTCTTCCTTTTCGTCTTCATCCTGTTCACTTCTCCCTTTACACTTTTCCCTCATCACTTTTCTCTTTCTACTCTCCTCTTTCCTTTTCTTCTTTTTTTCTTATTTTCACTTTTCCCTTTCGCCCTTCCCATTATTTTTTCCTCTTTTTCTTTTTCCCTTTTCTTTTTCTTTCACCATTTTATTTTTTATTACCTTTCTTTCCTTTCCTTTATACTCTCTTCTTTATACCTTTTCCCTCTTCCTTTTCACCTTTCCCTTTTCCTTCTAAGTTCCCTTTACCCCTATGTTTCATTTTTTTCATTTTCCCCTTTTATATTTCCTTTTTGTCTACTCCCTTCTCCTTCTTTCTGTTCACTATTCACTTTCTCCTTCCCTTTTTTGCTCAATATTTTTCCCTTTTTCTCCTTATTCTTTCCCTTTTGCCCTAATCTTTTTCCTATTTTTTCATAAATTCCCTTTACATCATTCCATCTTTTTCCTATTTCCTTTCGTCTTAAAATTTTCTCTATCCCTTTTTCCATTCCCCCTTTTCACTTCTCTCTTTTCTTTTTGTCTCTTCCCTTCTTTTCTTTCCTCTTTTCCCTTTTTTATTTCCCCTTTCCGTTTTTCCTATCCTTCTTTTCCTATTTTTTTTCTATTTTCCATTGCCTATTTTTCCTTTCCCTTACACTTTCCTTTTATTACCTTTCCCCTGTCATTTGCCCTCTTTCCTTTTTTCCTTTTCCTTTCTTAGTCCTTTGCACCCTTATCCTTTCCTCTTTTCCTTTTTTCTCTCCCCTTTTCCATTTCCTTTCTCCGTGCACTCTTCTCCTTCACTCATTTTACTTTTCCCTTTCCCTTTTTTCTTTCTAACTTTACCCTTACATGTTTCTCTTTTCCTTTTCCTTTTCCATTTCCCCTTTCTACTTTTTCATTTTTTTGTTTCTTTTTCTTTTCTTTCCTCTCTCCTTTCCCTCTCCCCCATTTTTTCTTTTTTTCTTTCCCCTTTACCCGTACATGTTTCTTCTTCCCCTCTTCCATTCCCTTTTTTCACTTTTTCCTTTCCTTGTTCCTTTTTCTCCTTTGTCGTTTTCCTTTCCCCTTTTCCTACATTTCCTCTTTTTCGGTTTTCTTTCCCTTTCCCCTTACCCTTTACTTTTTTCCTATCCCCTTTTCTTTTTCCACTTCCACTTTTCCCTTTTACCTGATATTCTCGTTATTTTTTCATCTTTCCACTTTTCCCATTCTCTTCTCTTTTCCTCTTTCCCTATTCCCTGTTTTCTTACACATTCCCATTTCTACTTTTCTCTTTTCCCTTTCTACTTTTCCCTCATCCTTAACTCATTCCCTTTTCTCTTTTCGCTTTTACCTATGTCCCTTCTCTCTCTCTCTCTTTCTCTTGTTACCAATAATAGAAAATTTTAATTGTCAGATAAAACTAGAATGATGAATTATAAGAAAATGAATTTTCAACAAAAGAGATAATCCTAAAATGTGGCTTTCAAACTAAGAGGATTAATGTTCTCAAATTGGAATAGCTAAATTTTCAACCAAAGAAGGTGAATCTTAAAAAAAAGAACTTTCAACAAATTGAAAACTTTTAACCGAGTAGTTAAATTTACAACCCGAAAATCTAATTTTTTAACAAAAAAGATCTTTTTCTACCAAAAAGTTTAATTTTCATAACAATAGATGGATTTTTAATTAAACAAGTAAATAAAAACAAAAAATATAAATTTTAACAAAAAAGGTTATTATCAACCAGATAGTTTCATTTTTTACTAAATTGTCGAATCCTCAACCAAACCAGATTAAGTTGAATTTTTAACCAAAAAGAATAATTTTCAATTAGGAAGATCAATTTTTGACGGAAAAAGAAAAATTGTGTAAAAATACATGCATTTTTAATTAGAAAAGATCAATTTTATAATAAAAATAGTTACATTTTCAACCAAAAAGATGAATTTTCCATCAAGAAACTCAAGTTTCTACTAAAAAACATGAACAATTGTCAACTAGATAGTTAAATATAAACCAAAAATATGAATTAAAAAGAAATCAATTCACAGCCAGAAGTGGAATAGTTGAATTGTTATTTAAAAACAATAATTTTCACAAAAAAAAAATTTTTAACAAAAGAGATTAACCCAAAAGATCATTTTTTAACGCGGAAGATTGATTTTTGACGAATGGAAGTTAAATTTCCAACTAAAGAATTTTTCATCAAGAAGATTTATCTTTTACCAGAAAACACAAGTTTTTAATAAAATACATTAACTTAGAAAAAATGGTTGACTTTTCAAGCCAAAAGGACGAATTATCCACCAAAAAAATTGAATTTTCTAGCCGAAACAGAGACTTTTGAACAAAGAATTAATTTTGTACCCAAAATTTAAATTTATTATAAAAATAGTTCAATTTTCAACCAAAGTGACGAATCTTCAATAAAAAAATGAATCTTTAACAAAAATTATCATAGTTCATATTTCCACCAAAAAATATTTTAATTTTCAACAAAATATTTTAATTTTTAAACAAAACAAATTCCTTTTCAGATCAAAAAAGAAAATTTTTAACAAAAGAGTTGATTTTTCAACCAAGAAAGGTTTTTTAGTGAAAAAAAGGAATTTCATCCAAAAAGTTGAGTTTTCAAGGCAAAAATATGAATTTTTGAAAAAAAAAAGTTGAATTTACAGCCCAGAAATATGCATTTTATACCGGAGTAATTGAATTTTTAATTCAAAAAAGGACGAGTTGACAAAAAAATTATTTTTCTACCCAAAAAAAAAAAATAAATAAATAAATAATAAAATAAATATATGAATGAATAAATGAATAAGAAAATAAAATACTTTAAAGATTAAAAAAGATTTCACAAGGATTTCTAAGGTCTTACAAAGATTTTCGAAGATTTCCCAATGGCGTTGTGCATTCAGTTTTTAATATTCCAAAGACTTTTCAAGATTTTTGAAAATTGAAAAAAATTGTAATCATTTTAAATATTTTAAGGATTTCACGGATTCAAAGATTTCACTAAAATTTCAAAGATTACAGAAGATTTCAAAAAGGCGTTCTGCACCAGTTTTAAAAGATTCCAAATTTGTTTGAAGATTCCATAAAAATTTCACAAAGATTTTAAGGATTTTAAAGATTTCAAATGATTTTAGGCAGAAAAATTCTGAACATCTCAGAATATTTCAAGAAATTAAAAGATTCCACAAAAATTCAAAAGATCTTACAAAGGCTTCAAAGATTTCACATAGGTGTTGTACATCAGATTTTAAAGATTTTCAAAATTTTTGAAGATTCCACGAAGATTTCAAGGATTTTAAAGATTGCACGAAAAATTTTCACAGATTAAGAAAACCCACAAATAATTCAAAGATTCCACAAAGAGGTTAAACATTAGGTTTCAAAGACTCCAAAGATTTTTGAAGTTTTCTAAGGATTTCACAAAGATTTCAAGAATTGTAAAGATTTCAAATGATTTTAATAAAATTCAAAAATTTGTCAAAAGATTTTAAGGATTTGAAAGATTTCACAAAGATTAAAAATATTTCATTAAGGATTCGTACATCAGGTTTTTTAAAATTTAAAAGATTTTTAAAGATTTTTGAAGATTTGTGAATATTTTTATAAAATTAACAAAGATTTAAAGATTTTAAGGATTTTGAATATTTTAGACATTTTAAGGATTTCACAAAGATTTTAAAGATTACAGAAGATTTCAATGAGGCGTTGTACATCAGTTTTTAAAGATTCTAAATTGTTTTTAAATATTTCATACAAATTTCATAAAGATTTTAAGGATTTTAAGAATTTCAAACAATTTCAGAAAGGTAAATTCTAAAGATCTTCAAATATTTCAAAGAATTAAAAGATTCTACAAGAATTTAGAAGATCTTACAAAGGTTTCAAAGATTTCACAGAGGTGTTGTAAATCAGAGTTTAAAGATTTAAATTTTTTTTAAAGATTCCACGAAGACTTCAAGGATTTCAAAGATTTCACAAGCAATTCACAAAGATTTGAAAAATCTTACAAATAATTCAAAGATTTCACAAATCTTTAGGAGATTTCACAAAGAGGCGAAACATTAGGTTTTAAAGATTTCAAATATTTTTGAAATTTTCTAAGTAAATTTACACAGATTTCAAGAATTGTAAAAATTTTAAATTTGTCAAAAGATTTCAAGGATTTTAAAGATTTCACAAAAATTTAAAGAATTTTGCTTAGTACATCAGATATTGAATATTCAAGGGATTTTTGAAGATTTTTGAAGATTTGTAAATATTTTTTTTAAATTAACAAAGATTTAAAGATTTTTAAGATTTTAAAGATTTAATAGGTCTCACAAAGCTTTTTGAAGATTTCACAACGACGTTGTACATAAAGTTTTTAAGATTCCAGAGATTTTGAAATATTTATAAAAAATTAAAAAAATTAAACACAGATTTCAAGGATTTCAAAAATTTAAGAAAAATTTCGAAGATCTCACAAAGATTTTACAAACGCGTTGTGCATCAGGTTTTAAAGTTCCAAAGATTTTTTAAGATTTTAAAGATTTTAGGAAAATTTTACGCATTTTGAAGATTTTTAACTATTTTAAAAAGATTTCAAAGATTTTAAGGATTTCAAAAATTAAAAAAATATTTCAAAGATTACAGAAGATTTCACTAAGGCGCTCTACATCAGATTTCAAAAAATCGAAAGATTTTTAAAGATTCTATAAAGATTTACAAAGACCTCAAGGATTTAAAAAATTTAAAACGATTTCAGTCAGATTTAAAAAGTTTTTAAACGATTTCAAGAATTTAAAAGATTTCACAAAGATTTCAGAGGTTTCATTAAGTCCTTGTACATCAGGTTTTGAAGAATTGAAATATTTTTGAAGATTTTTAAATATTTCAAAAAACTTAACAAAGATTTTCAAGATTACAGAAGATTTAACAAAGATTTCAAAGGTTTCACAAAGATTTTCAAAGATTTTAAAGGGCTTCGTATAGAAGGTTTTGAAGAATCTAAAAATTTTTATAGGTTTTTAAAAACTTCAAAAAATTTTACAAATATTTCAAGGATTAAAAATTTAAGAAAGATTTGAAAGATTTCAGAAAGGCGTTGTACATCAGGTTTTAAGTTTCCAAAGTTTTTTAAAGATTTGTAAAGATTTCAGGAAAATTTTAAGCATTTTAAAGATTTTAAACGATTTAAGAAAGATTCCAAGGATTTTAAAGATTTCACAAAGGCGTTGTATATCATATTTTAAAGATTCTAAAGACTTTTGCAAATCTTATAAAGATTTTACAAGAATTTTAAAGATTTCAAACGATTTCAGAAAGGTTTCTGAAGTTCTCAAAATATTTCAAGGATTTAAGAGATTCCACAAGAATTTCAAAGATCTCACAAAGGTTTTGAAGATTTCACATAGGTGTTGTATATCAGATTTTAAAGATTCGAAAGATTTTTGAAGATTTAAAAATTTTTTTAAAATCTCACAAAGATTTTAAGGATTTTAAAGATTTCACAAAGAATTCACAAAGATTACAAAGATTTCACAAAGGTTAAGAAGATTTGACAAAGCCTGTACATCAGATTTTAAAGATTACCAAGATTTTTACAGGTTTTTGAATATCCCACAAAGATTTCAAGGATGTTAAAGATTTCTAGCAATTTTAATAAAATTTCAAAAGGTTTCTAAATATTTAAGGGATGTGGAAAATTTCACAAATATTTCAAAAGTCTCACAAGGATTCTACAAAAAACTTGTCCATCAACTTTCAAAAAATTTTAAAGGTTTTTAAAGATTTTTAAAGATTTCAAAGATCTCACAAAGATTTCAAAGATCTCACAACGATTTCAAAGATCTCACAACGGTTTCAAAGATTTGACAAATCTTCAGAAGATTTCGCAAATTGGTTAAACTTAAGGTTTAAAAGCTTCAAAGATTTTTAGAGATTTCATAAAGATTTTAAGGATTTTTAAGATTCTAAACGATTCCAAAAAGATATTAAAAGTTTTCAAAAGGTTTTAAAAGATTTCATGGATTTTTAGAGATGTCAGAACAATTTCAAAGATCTCACAAAGATTTTACAGTGGCGTTGTAAATCAAGTTTCAAGAGCGCCAAATATTTTTGAAGATAGAATTTTTTCTCAATTTTACAAATATTTTAAGAATTTCAAAGATTCCACAAAAAGTCTACAAGAGTTTCAAAGGTCTCACAAAATTTTCAAAGATTTCACAAAGGTCCAGAAGACTTCACAAAGACGTTGTACATCAGATCTTCACGGTTCCAAATTCTTTTGGAGATTTTCGAAGATTTAACGAAGATTTCAAGGATTTTAAATATTTCAAGCGACATCAGCAATATTTCTAAAGATTCTACAAAAATTTCAATAATTACAGAAAAATACACAAAGATTTAAAAAATCTCACAAAAATTTGACAAAGATTTAAAGGATTCTACATTATCGATGTACTTCAAGTTTTAATGATTCCAAACATTTTTAAAGATTTTTGAAGATTTCGCAAAGATTTAAGAAAATCTCACAAAGATTTTAAAAGATCTTACACAGATTTCAATCACTTTCACTAATCTTTCAAAATGATCACCCAAAAATTTTTAGTGACTTGCAAACTTTACTTTTGAAGTTTAACATCATCAGTTGGGGTGAAGTGAGATTTTGAAAAGTATTATTGAATTCTGGAAAAACCTTCATAGTAGCTTCTGAAAAGTCAATATTTCCTGTATAACTATTTACTAAACAATTAGATCAAAAAAAGAAAAGGAAATCTAGAAAAGCTTAATTTATTGACCTGGAAAACTTAAAAAAGCCCTTGAATTTGGTTCCTACTAATCACCGGACACCCTGTTATTATTGTCTTGTAAGTCTGGTCCATTTAAGTCTTATAGCACTGCCTTTGAAACTAATTGTACTATGCCTTTTTATTGTAAAGCCCCGGTGAAATAGATGTCTATACACGGACCACCCACTCTGCTAAAGTATCATATCACCTTTCACTTGTTATTTCCGTGATCATTTGAAATTTTGAGGAAACTTCCAACAAGGATTGAATGACGTTGAAACTATACGTCACGCTAACTCGTCACGAGCATAGCGTGAAATTGTCCACGCTTGCTAGTCACGACAATGGCGTGGCATTATCGCCAAGAGGTTTAGGAATGGGTTTGGTTGGATGTGGGTTTATGGTAATGTACGAGCTACTCGATAATAGGCTCGGGATAGGTAGCGGCATACGTCACACTTCCTATTTACACAAATACACACGAACGCGTATGCACTTGCATTGAGCCAATTTCACTCTGTTTCTCTCTGTTGCTCCTGAACAATCCCGTCTGATGAGAGAATCGGTAATGGGTCTTGCTATTAGGATCCCGTGGTACGAAGCTGAATTGAGTTGGTTATTAGTCAATTCTAGAATGTCTGATGATAGAGGGATCTAATTATTATTGCATTCTAATTTCAATTTCCTGAAATACATTAGTGTAATTCGTATAAGCTTCGTATTTTAAAAAGGTCTGGTTACGATCACGGTTTTGGGCCTTTTCGGTTTTACGGTTTGTAGTTGGGAGAGGTTTTACTTCGCTTCTGTTCTTTGTGGCTTCGGGTATAATTTAGTTTGGTGTTGGATTAAAGTCCCGGGTTTGTCCAGACTTTTAGTTTGCAGTTGAGACAGGCTATCGTATTTCAGTTTGGATCAGGGATTTCGTTTCAAGTTGGACAGGGATTTCGAGTTTCGTGTCT
>JAUELO010000244.1:1661877-1673383 GCA_032357855.1 Amphibolips quercusostensackenii | reverse complement strand
TGATCCGAATGATAAAAAACTCTACTACACCATACACCTAGACGGTCGATGCACAGGGCTGGTTTGAATGATCTTATGATGAATCCAAACCTTCGATTTGCTGATACATATGACAACACACTGAATCTAATTCATATTTTTAAGATCTGATTTCTAAAGCCAATTGATGAACTCTAGCTGCATACAATAATTTCTTCAAATTCCTAGTAGCACCTATGTTATTCAGATAAGCGTTTGACAAACAGGATCCATAGCTGCAGCCTTGGACAAATGTGTACTGCATGATGTGCTTCCTATTTTTCAGTAGGTCATTAATGAGTGAAATTACATTACCAGGAAAGTTCAAAATTTTAAACATATCAACTAAGATCACATGATTGTATTTGTCAAAGGCTTTGAACATAGATACATAACATCCAACTAAAACCCCTCCTCTAAGGCTTCCACCACCAGTTGGGTCATTATTGATAAATTAGCAGCAGTGGATCTACCTCTAAACCCGTGTTGGTAATAATCATTTTAAGATTTGAAATCTCTTGATATGTAATTAGCAATGCAGGTTTCAAATTCCTTGGAGAAGTTTTCTATCATAGAAATCGGTCTGTAATTTTTGACATTTGCAGTCACCAGTTTTAAACACTGGACATACTCTAGTCCCTTTTTCAAAAAATAATTCAAATATATATACAGCATAGGATTAGTTGATGTGCTTGAACAATTTTTGATCAAGAAACTATGTGTTAAGTCTGGACCAGATGTGTTTTTATTCAGGAGAAATTTTAAGCTAATCAGACATCAACCATATCCAGTTGTAATCTATATCCTAGTCAACCTTTAATTTTTATTTGTCTGATTGTCCAAATTTGAGTGCTACTATCAAAATAGAAAGCTACTGAAATAACAATAGTATCAGCTATACTAGTTTTGTAATTTGATATTGCAATTTGAAAGCCAGGAGGCTAGTTTATCCGGATTAAAAAGCAGCTTGATAGCACCTAGCAGCCGAATCCTATAAAGTCTGCTAATTTAGATAAAAATAATGACTTTCATAAATTTCACCTGGCATCCTTATCAGTGGGAGTGAGACAAATCGCGTGCGGTCGAAGAACCGGGAATGCAATGACCGGCAGTGACTCATTCCTGTCTTTGGCCAGCACGCGGATTTGTCAACGAACCCGGGGACGCTGAACGCTAAAAACTTCCTTTCCTCCCTCTAGACCACACTTCCATATCCACTACATCATTAAGAGCAAGCTCTGTCGACCAAATATGCATAAGTATACGAAACACGTATTATATGTATTATGATCTCAGTGGACGTCGAACCTGAGAAAGGTTAATCGACCTCAGAAAACTTGCGACAACCTCACCTTTTGCCACAAAACAAACAAACGATTCCAATTACAAAAAGTAAGCAACTTTTTTTTTTTCTTTTAAAAAGAACAATATTGATTTAAAATTAAAATTCATTTAGGATAATTTGTGCAGTGGGAAGCCACCTCTAATGATTGACTTCATTTATATAGAATTTACATAGTTAGACCCATGTCCAAAAATGAGTCCCAAATGATATGGGTTCTTTAGAGGAACTTTTTCTAATTTTGGAAATGCAGTGAAATTAAATTATTTTGTAGAACTTACAAATTGTTTACTGATATACATAGATTATTTGTTAAATCACTGATTGTCTGCTACTTGATGATAATAACTGACAGAACACCTAAAAGACTCTTTAAAGGATCCATGTATAAAAGGATAAACCAAAAACCAACTAAGCAGCAAGAAGCGTTGATGACTTGATGACAGTAACGATATAATTACCCTCGTTATTGCGCTGACCAGCTACTTGTTTCAGGGTCATGCACCAGCTTCATACACACTCAGATAGACAACATCTCTTGTTTCATCTCGAAAGAATACTTGCCTCGGTTTCTCTCACTCTGCAGTGAGAAAATTAAAGCCGATGAATGCACGCAAAGAAGGAGTTTGTTATTTCCAGCTTTAATTAACATTTCTTTCATCCTTTTATTTAATTAACATTCACTTAAGAAGTTCAGTAGAGTTCAGCAAAACTATTAACTATTATGTATAATAATCTTCAACTTCATGCATTTAAACTTCAAAACTCCCTGTTCCATAATTTTCCTTTCCTACTTTCCCTACTTTACCCCTTCCTCTGACACATCACCCCTCTTAACTTTAAGCTTCACTACTTACAATTTTCCAACTCTTCTTTCTCCTCTACATTCCCTTCTCCTTACTTTTCCGTCTTCTTACTTTCTCCTCTCCTTACTTTCTAAGTAATCATTATTCTTTCCCTACTTCTCTTCCTTAGCCATTACTTTTCCTCTCCCACTTACCCGCACTACCCTAATGGTTCTCTATTCACACTCCTCACTAGCCTCACTTACTTCCAATCATTTTTACTACTTCATCACCCTAATGTTCTCCTCGCTTTTTCACTTTCTCTACTTTCCCTCCTTAAGTGTCCATGATTTCCCCTCATATCTCCTTCATCGCATCCTCTAACTTTTCTAGCTAACAATCTCATTCTTCTACTACTTTTTTTCAGCCATTATATTTCGTCTTTACCAGCTCGCACAATAATACCAGCTCTTTTTTCACTTCTCTCACTCACTTCTCTTACTCACTTCTAATCATCCGCTCAACTTCTTCTTACTAGCCTTCCCTAATTTCCTCTTTCTGACTTGCCTTACTTTTCTCTCCTCATTTCCCTTTAGGACCCATAATTCCTCCCCCTGATTTTCCTTTCTTTCCCTACTTTTCATACCGTCATTACCTTTTATCTCATTATTTATCGCTTACCTTAATTTCTTGCCCCTTATTTTCCTCAACATTGTCTACTTCCTCTCCTCTGTCTTTCGCAGAAACAATCCATTCCTCCTACTTTCCTTCTCAGCCATTGCTTCTTTTCTCTTACTCACTCGAACTACTCTACTAGACCTTCCTTTACTTCTCTCACTCACTTCCAATCATTTCCTCTACATCCTCTCACTTCCCTTCCTTAATCATCTCTTTTAAATTCTCTTTTTATCTTCTCCCATAACTTCTTTTACTTACTTTTCCTCATTTTCCCTTATTTTCTCTACTACCACGCTCTCATTTTCCTCTAATTCCGCTAGGTGTTCTTCCCTCATTACCTCTTACTTCACGTTTCCCTTATTGCCCTATTTTCCCTTCTTTACTGTCGTCTTTATAATTCCCTTTATATCTTCTTCCATAAATTTTTTTACTTATTTTTCCTTGTTTTCCCTTATTTCCTCTACTTTCACGTTCTCATCTTTCCTTGATTCTCCTAGGTGTCTTTCCCTTATTACCTTTTACTTTATTTTTTCTCAATTACCCTATTTTCCCTTCTTTGATTTCCCCTAACTTTACCTGTTTCTCCTCTCTCTACTTCTGCAGCTGAAAATCTGCTTTTACTACTTTTCTTTCTTTAAATATTACTTTTCCTTCCTTAATTACTTAAACTACCTTACTAGCTCTCCGTTTACTTCTCTTCCTCACTTTTGATCATTTGCCCTATTTTCCCTTACTTCCCTTCACTAACTTACACATCCCAATTTCCTTTACCTCTTTTTTCATAATTTCTTTTGCTCTCCTTTTTTCGTTTTCCCTTGCTTACCCTACTACCACGCTCTCACTTTCTCTCGCTTCACCCAGGTCCTTTTCCATCATTACATCTCACTTCATTTTTCCGCGTTGATCCTACTTTCCTTCTTCTCATTTTTCCTAACTTGACCTACTTTTTCTCTCCTTAATTTGGCAGCTAACAATTCCCTTTCCCTTCTTTTCTTACCCAGCTATAATATTTCCTCCCCTACTAACCCGCACTATCCAACCAGCCCTTCTATTACTTGACTTACTTCAAATCATATCTTCTACTCTCCCTTTATTTCCTTCTTTAATTTCCCCTCCATATTTCATCTATCTTTCCTTCTCTTATTTATTCTACTTTCTTTCTTTTGTTTCCCCTCACTTTCCTTACTACCACGCCCTCATTATCCCACGCTTTACCTAGGCCACTCCCCTCATTATGTCCCCCCTCATTTTTCCTTGACCCATAATTTCTTCTGCTTTTCTTTCTTCCCCTTCTCTCTCTTCCTCTGCTACCACGCCCCCATTTTTACATGCTTCTCCTAGGTCACTTCCCTCATTATCTCCCTTTTTATTTCTTCTCAATCATTCTACATTACCTTCTCTGATTACCCCTAATTTTATCAACTTTCCCGCTTCTGACTCCCGCAGCTGGAAATTCAATTCGACTACTTTACTTCCTCAAACATGACTTTTTCTCCCTTACTAACTCAGAACATCCCTCTAACCCTTATCTTTACTCACTTGTAATTTTTTTTACTTTCCTCTCCTAGCATTCCTCACTTCCACTACTACCACGGCCTCATTTCTCCTTACTTTTTCTAGGTCCCCTCTTCTAATCACCTCAAACTTTATTTTTCTTTCTTTACCTTATTCTCCTCATCCACATCTCTCCTAATTTGAGTCACTTCTCCTCTTAACTCCCTCTTGTTCTTCCCCTACCTCCCTTATCCAGCCATCATATTCCCTTCTCTACTCACTTGCATTAACCTACTAGCTCTTCCTTAACTTTCCTAACTTACGTTCCATCATATCTCCCACTTCCCAACATTCTTTCTCGAATTTCTCCTCCATAATTTCCTTTAGTTACCCTCCTCATTTTTTTAAAACTTCCCTTTTCTTGTTTCCCCTTACTTCCCCCACTACCACTTCTACGTTTTTCTTCGCTTTTTCTTCTTTTCTCCCTCATTATTTCCCTCAACTTGACCTACTTACCCTCTCCTAACTTCTGCAGCTAACAATTCTCTTCCTCTACTTTCCTTACCCAGTTATTATTTTCCCTGCCCTACTTACCCGCACTACCCTATTAGCCTTCCCTTCACTTCTCTCACTTATTTGCAATCATGAGTCCTACTTCCTTTCACTTTCCTTCTCAGATTCACCCTCCATAATTCACTCTTTTTATTATTCCTACCATTCCCTTATTGATTCTAGTTCCCGTTCCTAGTTTTCTCACACTTCCCTTACTACCACACTCTCACCAGTCTACGCTGTTTCTAGGTCACTCTCCTTACTATGCCTCACCTCATTTTTCCTTGCTTACCCTACGTTCTATTCTCTCATTTACCCTCACTTCAGATACTTACCCACACCACATTACTATCCCCCCCTTCACTTCTCTCACTTACTGTTAATCAAATCTCCTGCTTTATCTCACTTTCCTTCTCTAATTTATTTTACTTTCCCTTCCCTTAATTTTGCTACTTTCCTTATCTGGTTACCCCTTATTTTACTTTCTACCACGCTCTTCATTTCCCTTTACTTCCTTCACGTCTCCTTCCCTCATTTCCCCCACTTAATTTACTTCCCCTTCACTTATTTTCTCTCACTTACTGAGTACTTTCTCTCCCATTATTTCCTCTTGCTACCCCCACTGTCCATATTTCTTCTTCTCTCATTTTCCCTCACTTACCCTGCTTCCCTGCACTTACAACTACCCATCCGCTCATTTCTCATCGCTTCCCCTACGTGCTCACCCCTCATTTCCCTACACGTCTACTACTCCCCTCTCCTAATTTTCCTAACTTACCCTTACTTTCCCTAGTTTTCCTACCTGCATTTTTCCTTACTTTCCCTTATTCGTTTTTCCCTAATTTTCCCCTTATTCCTATATTACACCTACTACCCACCCCTCATTTCCCTGTACTTCAGGAAATTTTTTTTATACGTCAAAATAACCCCGATAAGAGCCCTAAAAAGACAAACTATATGATGAAGAAAAAATGATTTTTTTATTTACATTTTTATTTTTAGTACTTTGAAACACCCTGACTCTTTTTGAAAATATACAAAAAAGTATTTAGATGTGACAATAAAAAATTTTTTTAACGTCGAGTAAGCCAGCACCCGATTAGGGCCCCAATACACTAACTGGATGATGAGGAAAGAATTTTTTTTAAATTCAAATTTATTATTTTTGGTACTTTTAAATACCCTGCCTCTTTTTAGAAATGTATAAGAAATATGTAGAAGAGACACTTAGAAAGTGTTTTAGAATGTCAAGCTATCCTGCATACGATTAGGGCCTCAAAAGACTGACTATATGATGAGAAAAACATTTCATTTTTATTTAATGATCATTTTTAATTTGATCTACTTTTAAACACTTTGCCTCTTTTTGAAAATCAACAAAAACATATTTGGACGAGACACTTAGAAATTTTTTTTGATCGTTCAGTTAGTCAGTACCTGATAAGGGCCCCAATAGACTAACTATAAAATAAAAAATTTTTGGACTTTTAAAAATCCTGCCACTTTTTGGAAATGCAAAAAAAAATTTAGATGAGGCACCTAGAAATTTTTGTTTGAACGTCGAGCTAGCCAGCACTCGTTTAGGGCCTCAAAAGATTAACTAGATGATGAGGAAAAAAATTAATTTCTTTATTTTCTATTTTTATTTTTGGTACTTTTAAACACCCTGCCTTTTTGTCGAATTAGCCAGTACCCGATTAGGTCACTAAAAGACTGACTGAATCATGAGGAGAAAATTTTATATTTTTTTAATGTACTTGGTAATTCAAGCACCCTGCTTTTTTTTAAAATGTATAAAAAATATTCAGATGAGACAATTAAAAAATGTTTAGGAATGTCAAGCTATCCAGCACCCGATTAGGGTAACAAAAGACTGACTATATGATGAAAAAAACATTCAATTTTTTTTCAATAATCAATTTTAATTTTTGTTACCTTTAAACAATCTGCCTCTTTCTGAAAATAAACAAAAGTGTATTTGGACGAGACACGTAGACATTTTTTTTTATCGTAAAGTTTGCCAGTACCTGATTAGGGCTCCAATAGACTAACGATATAATTAAAAATTTTTAGTACTTTTAAAAAGCCTGCTACTCTTTGGAAATGTAAAAAAAAAATATCTGGACGAGACACTCAAAAATTTTGTTTGAATGTCGAGTTAGACAGTACCCGATTTGGGCCCTGAAAGACGAACTACATGATGAGAAAAGCAATTATTTTTTCATGTTTTTTTTTATTTTTCATACATTTAAACACCCTGCCTCTTCTTGGAAATGTACAAAACAATATTTAGATGAGGCACCAGAAATTTTTGTTTGGACGTCGAGGTAGCCAGCACTCGATTAGAGTCCCAAAATATTAACTAGATGATGAGGAAAAAAATTAATTTTTTTATTTTCATTTTTCATTTTTTGTACTTTCAAATATCCTGACTCTTTTTGGAAATGTATACAAAAATATTTGGATAAGACTCTCAAAAAATGTTTTTGATTGTCAAGCTAGCAAGCCCCCGTTTAGGGAATCAAAAGACTAACTAGATGATGAGGAAAGCAATTAGTTGTTTTTCCTTGTTTCTGTAATATTAAACAGTCTGTCTCTTTTTGGAAATGTGC
This sequence comes from Amphibolips quercusostensackenii, assembly GCA_032357855.1. Classification (NCBI taxonomy): domain Eukaryota; kingdom Metazoa; phylum Arthropoda; class Insecta; order Hymenoptera; family Cynipidae; genus Amphibolips; species Amphibolips quercusostensackenii. Next base: position 1,665,902 of record JAUELO010000244.1, on the reverse strand, counting down.
AAAAAAATATTTGGATGAGCCACTTGAAAATTTGTTGGTTTGTCTAGTTAGCCAGTACCCGATTAGGGCCCTAAACGACTAACTAGATGATAAGGAAAAAATTTAATTTTTTTTCAATGATTATTTTTAATTTTTTTTACTTTTGCACACGCTGCCTAGTTAGCCAGCACCTGATAAGGGCCCAAAAATACTGACTGGATGGTGAGGACAAAATTCCATTTTTTTAATGTTTATTTTTCGTTTCTGTTACTTTTAAACACGCTGTCTCTTCTTGACAATTCATAAAAAAAATATTTGGGTGAGGCACTTAAAAAATGTTATGGTTTATCGAGTTAGCCAGTAGCAGATTGGGGCCCCAAAAGGTAAACTAGATTATGAGGAAATAAATAAACAAATTTCGTATTCTAATGTTTTATTTTTGGTACTTTTAAACATCCTGTCTCTTTTTGTGAATGTACAAAAAAATATTAGGATGAGACACTTAGAAATTTTTTTTATCGTCGAGTTAGTCAGCACCCGATTACAGCCCCAATAGACTGACTAGATGATGTGGAAAAAATTAAATTTTTTCAGTCTTCTTTTTTTATTTTTGGTACTATTAATCCTGGATAATTTTAAAAAGTGCAAAAAGCACTAATAAAAGAACACTAACTAAGGAGCACCAATTAAAGAGCACTGATTAAAAAATACTATTTCGAGTGTCGAAATAAAAGTCATGGTGTTAGATAAAATGTAAAACCTTCTGAAAAACAGTAAACAATTTGCTGACTCCATCCCATTAAATAAAAGTGGGTCAATTAGAGAAAGCACTTTTGCTTTGAATTACCTTTGGGCTATAAAAGCCTTTGCGGAAAGAACGCTTTCGTCGAAATGAGATCGTAAAGAGGGCTAAGGAGGGTGCGCACCTAACAAAATAACAGAAAAACCATACCCAAATTTTTTTCCTTCTCCCTTGATTTTATTCAAGACTCGGAAATTTTAATTAAAAGTTTTTGCGGACTTCTCAACATTCATTCAGGAAAAAAAATTAGGATTGAAAAAACTAAAAAATAATGAATTTACAATTAAAAAAATTTGTGTTGAAAAATAACTCAGAAAAACGTCAGTGAAAAGTCAGGGAATTTTGAAAATAAGGTTTTGCCACTGTTGGTTTTTCATTCAAAGAGGAAGAATAATTTTCCATGAAAAATAAAAAATACCAATAACTCCTTATTTGTTAAAATTTGTTGAAAACTTAAATTCGAGCTGCAATTTGATTCTAATCTATGAGAACGAGAAAATATATACTTTCAGTTTGTTCTTTAAGTTGTAGAAATATAATTTCCCTAAGAGATTTCACATAATTAAAAAAAAAAATTTTTTAGTTTTCAAGAATTTTTTTTTTTAATTATGGGAATCGTTTAAAACGTTTTGAAATATGCTTGAATATTCGCTTCGAATTAATTTTTTAAATAAAAAATTATGTTTTTTGCTAGCTAAAGAAAATTGTCTTAATTTTTTAAAACCTTTTGAAACTTGTAAATAGCTAATAAACTCTTTGTTCGAGATTTTTAAAATATGACTCTTGTTATATATTTTCTGGAATCTGTACAAATTTGAAATTATTTTTTAATCTTTCCAAAATTTTTAAGTGTCTCTTAAACTATTAAATTAAAAAAAAAAAAACAGTTTTGTAATATTGCAAAATAAAAAAATTTTGCTTTAAAATCGCCTACACTCTTTTTTGACATTTTAGGAAATCATTTGAAATGTTTTAATATCTTTTGAAATTTTCTTTTAAGATTAATTTTTTAAGTCAAACGTTATTTTCAAATCTTTAAAAATCTACATTTTGTTTACAGTTCTTTTTAAATCTTTTTAAATGTTAAATTATTTTTTAATCCTACTTTTTTTTAAACTCTGCAAAATTAAAAATATTGCTTCAAAATTGTTCACTTTATTTCTCAAAATTTAAGAAATCATTTGAAATGTTTTAACATCTTTTTGAATATTCTCTTAAATATAATTTGTTAAAATAGAAAATTTTCTCTATTTTTGTTATAAATCTAAATAAAAATTTTCAATCCTTTGAAACCTTTAACAAAATTTGAAAAGTGTCTTTTTTCAAAATCTTTAAAAATTTGCAGTTTATTAAAAATTTGTTAAAATCCTTGTATTTTAAATCATTCTTTTATCTTTTAGCGTTTTCTGAACTTTTTTAATACTTTTTAAAATAATTCGAATTTTTCCTACAATTTTTTGAAAACTGTGGAAAATAAATAAAATCCCATTGAACTTGAAGAAATTCTAAGCGATTTAACAGATTTTAAGGAATTTTAAGGTATTATTAGGAATTTCACGAGATTAAAATTTTCAAATTGCACCTACAATGATTCCAAGAGATTTCAAAATAATAAGATGAATTTTATAATATTTAAACGATTTTAATAAACCTCTAAGAATTTCAAGATAATTAAAAAATTTTGAGGGAGTTTAAGGGATTCGAAAGGATTTCAAGAAATAAAAAAATAGAAGACAAAATTTTAAGGAATTCTTAGTAGTTCCACAGATTTTAAGATATATTAAGGTATTTTACGGGATTTGAAGATTTTCAAGAATATTCAGAGATTCTTAAGAATTTCAAGAGATATAGCAAATTTTAAGGCATTTATACGTCTCCACAGATTTCAAGGGATTTCAAGATATTTCAAGGAATCTTACAATATTTTGAAGATTTTATTGAATCTTTCATTCTGCGAATTTCAAGGAATTTCACATTGTTTAAAACGATATATTAAATTTGAAGGATATCAAGAAATTCTAAAGATTTTAAGGGATTTTAAGATATTTCAAGGAATTTTACGATATTTTGAAGATTTTATTGCATCATCAGGGATTTCAAGAAATTAAACTTTTCATTAGGAATTTCAAGGGATTCTAAAGAATTTCAAAAAAATACAAAATTTTAAGGGATTCTTAGAGCTTTCACAGATTTTAAGGGATTTTAAGATCTTTAAAGGAATTTTAGGGTATTTTAAGGGATTTTACAACATTTAGACGATTTCATTTAATCTCTTAGGACCTTAAGCAATTTTGAAGGTTTTTAGGGATTTTGAGGGATTTTAAACGATTTCAAGTTATCTTAAAGGTTTCCAAGTTTTTTTCACAAAATTTCAAGGGATCCTTAGCGATTTCACAAATTTCAAGGCATTTAAATGTATTATTGAAAGTTTTAACGATTTTATGAGATTTGAAAGATTTCTAAAGACTTTTAGGTATTTTAAAGGATTTTAAGTGATGTACAAAATTTTATGGGATTCTTGGCGATTCTACAGATTTTCAGGGATTTCAATGTATTTCAAGAAATGTTACAATATTTAAACGATTTTAATTATTGTCCAAGGATTTTAACACATTTTTTTTATTTTTAAGGGTTTTGAGGGATATTGAAGGATTTCAAGAGATATATAAAATTTCAAGGGATTCTTAGGGATTCCACGGATTTTGAGGTATTTTAAGGTGTTTCAAGGAATTCTATGATATTTGAACAATTTTGCTAAATTTTTGAGAATTTCAAGAAATTTCAAAGATTTCATAGATTGTAAGGTATTTTAAGGTATTTCAAGGAATTTCACTATATTTAAACGATTGCACTTAATTTTGAGGGATTTTAAGAGATTTTTAGGATTTCTAGGGATTTTAAGGGATATTTAAGAGATATACAACATTTTAAAGTATTTTTAGCGATTCCACATATTTTAGGGCATTGTTAGGTATTTTAAGGAATTTTATAATATTCAAACGATATTATCAAACCCCTGAGGATTTCAATGTGATATAAAAATTTCAAGGGATTTAAAGGGATTTTAAAGGATTCCAAGTAAAAAAAAAATTTTAAAAAAATTTTAAGGAAAGCTGAGTGATTCCACAGATTTTAAGGGATATTAATGCATTTCACGGGACTTGAAGATTTTCAAGAATTTTCAGGAATTCTTGAGAATTTCAAGAGATATAGCAAATTTTAAGGCATTTATACGTCTCCACAG
>JAUELO010000244.1:1648676-1661777 GCA_032357855.1 Amphibolips quercusostensackenii | reverse complement strand
CAGGACATCACGAATGCTCATACTAGAAAAGATTCTCTTATTATTTTTCATTCCCCTGATAAGAAGAACTGAGTGTTAATGTTAAGAAAGTAAAGACTGGATTGGATCAATTTGAATTAGGACACTAGGAACACTAATGCTAAGAAAGGTTTTTTTTAAATAATTGTCATTCCCCTGAGTAGGAAAATAGTGTCTGGATGTTGAGAAAGAAAAAAGTGAATTGGATTAATTTGAACCATAACATCAGGGATCCTCATGATAGAAAGGGGTTTCTTGATAATCATCAGGCCACAATGATGAGAATACTATGATGATTTTCAGAAAGAAATAATAAGATTGTATTAGTGTTATTCTGGTTTTAAGTGATTTAATCTAATACCTTCTTCCTTAACATCAACACACTCTTCTTATCATCGGGGAAATCACAATTATTGAGAAACCTTTTTCTAGCGTCAGTTTTCCTGATTTCCTCATTTACATTGATACAATCCAATCCTTTTTTCCTCAACATCAAGTATTGAATTAATGTAATTCAGGACATCAGGAATGCTCACGCTAGAAAATATTTTCTTATTATTTGTTATTCCCCTAAAAAGGAAAATAGTATCTTGGTGTTAAAGAAGAAAGGAATAAATTGATTTAATTTAAACAAGGACACCAGGGATCCTCATGCCAGAAAGGGGTTTCTTAATAACTGTTATTCTCACGATGATGAGGATAGGGTGTTGATTTTTAGGAAGAAATGGTTACATTGGATCAATGTTATTTTGTTTGAAATTTATTCAATCTAATAATATCTTCCTCAACATCAACATACTGCTTTCATCATCAGGGAAATGACAATTATTAGAAAACCCCCTCCTAGCGTGAGTATCCTTGATGTTCTGGTTAAAATTGATCCAACCCAATCCTTTCTTCCATAACATCAAGAATTAAATCAATGTAATTCAACACATCAGCTAAACCTAAGCTAGGGAAAATTTTTAAATAATTGTTATTCTCCTGATAAGCAAAATAGTGTCCTGATGTTCAGGAAGAAAGATGTGAATGAGATTTATTGGAAACCAGGACATCAGAGACCCTATGCTAGGAAGAGGTTTCTTAATAATTGTCATCCCCCTGATGATGAGAATAACGTGTTGATTTTCAAAAAGAAATTATTACATTGGATTGGTGTGATTTTGGTTTATATAAATCCGATTCAATACCTTTTTCCTTAACGTCAAGGCTCTGTATTTATCATCGGAGGAATGTCAATTGTTAATAAATTACTTCCTGGCACAAGCATATTTGATGTCCTATTTAAAATTAATCTAATCCAGTCATTTTTTCCGCAACGTGAAGAATTAAATCAATGTAATTCAGGACACCAGGGATACTTATGCTAGAAAGAATTTTATTATAAATTATCATTTCCCTGATAAGGAAAATAATGTATTGATGTTGAGAAAGAAAGAAGTAGATGGGACTAATTTGATCCAGGACATCAGGGATCCCCACGATAGGAAGGGGTTTCTTAGTAATTATTATGCCCCGATGATTAGAATACTGTGTTGATTTTCAGGAAGAAAGAATTAGATTGAATCAATGTTATTCTGTTTTTAATTGATCCAATCTTATACCTTTTTCCTCAACATCAACACACTTTTATTATCATCGGGAAAATCACAATGATAAAAAACTTCTTTCTAGCATTTGTTCTTTTAAATTTGATCCGATCCAAACCTTTCTTTTGCAACATCAAAAATTGAATCCATGTAAACCAGGACATCACGAATGCTCATACTAGAAAAGATTCTCTTATTATTTTTCATTCCCCTGATAAGAAGAACTGAGTGTTGATGTTAAGAAAGTAAAGACTGGATTGGATCAATTTGAATTAGGACACTAGGGATACTCATGCTAAGAAGGGTTTTATTAATAATTGTCATTCCCCTGAGTAGGAAAATAGTGTCTTAATGTTGAGTAAGAAAAAAGTGAATTAGATTAATTTGATACAGAATATCAGGGATCCTCATGATAGAAAAGGGTTTCTTAATAATTATTAGGTCACAATGATGAAAATACTGTGATGATTTTCAGGAAGAAATAATAAGATTGTATTAGTGTTATTCTGGTTTTAAGTGATTTAGTCTAATACCTTCTTCCTTAACATCAACACACTTTTCTTATCGGGGGAATCACAAATACTGAAAAACCTTTTCCCAGCATCAGGATTCCTGATTTCCTTATTTACATTGATCCAATCCAGTCTTTCTTCCCCAACATCAAGAATTGGATCAATGTAATTCAAGACATCAGGAATGCTCACGCTAAGAAATATTTTCTTATTATTTGTTATACTCTAATAAGGAGAATAGTGTTTTGGTGTTGAAGAAGAAAGAGATAGATTAAGTTAATTTAAACCAGGACATCAAAGATTTTTTTGCTAGTAAGGGGCTTCTTAATAAATGTTATTCTCCCGATGATGAGAATAGTGTGTTGATTTTCAGAAAAAATGGTTGGATTAGTTTAATGTTATTCTGGTTCAAATTTATTAAATCTAATACTATCTTCTTCAACATCAACATACTGTTCTTATCATCGGGGAAATGAAATTATTAGAAAACCCCCTCCTAGCATGAGTATCCTTGATGTCCTGGTTTGAATTGTTCCAATCCAATCCTTTTTTTTTGCGACGTAAAGAATTGAATCAATGTAAAGTAGTACATCAGGGATACTGACGCTAAAAAGGATTTTCCTCCTAATTGTTATTTCCCCGATGATGATAACAGTATGTTGATTCTCAGTAAGAAATGGTTAGATTGAATCAATGCAATTCTGGTCCAAATTAATCTAATCTAATACTATTTTCCTTCGCACTGTTCTTATCATCGGAGAAATGACAATTATTAAGAAATACCTCGCAACGTGAGTATTCTTTATGTCCTGGTTAAAATTGATCTAACCTAATCCTTTTTTCCATAACATCAAAAATTGAATCCATAAAATTCCAGGCATCAGGCAAACTTACCCTGGTAAGTATTCTTCTAAATAATTGTCATTCCCCTAAAAGCAAAATAGTGTCTTGATGTTTAGGAAGAAAGAAGTAAATTAGATTCATTCGAACCAGGACATTAGGGACCATATGCTAGGAAGAGGTTTCTTAATAATTGTCACGCCCCGAGGATGAGAATACTGTGCTGATTTTCAGGAAGAAACGATAAGAATGTATCAGTGTTATTCTGGTTTTAATTGATTGAATCTAATACCTTCTTGCTTAAAATCAACACACTTTTCTTATCATCGGGGGAATCACAATTATTGAGAAACCTTTTCCTAGCGTCAGTATTCCTGATTTCCTTATTTACATTGATCCAATCCAATCCTTTCTTCCTCAACATCAAGAATTGAATCAATGTAATTCAGGACATCAGAAAAGCTCACGCTAGGAAATATTTTCTTATTATTTGTTATTACCCTGATAAGGAGAATAGTGTTTTGGTGTTGAAGAAGAAAGAGATGGATTGAATTAATTTTAGCCAGGACATCAGGGATTCTTATGCTAGTAAGGGGTTTCTCAATAAATGTTATTCTCCCGATGATGAGGATAGTGTGTTGATTTTTAGGAAGAAATAGTTAGATTAGATCAATGTTATTTTGTTCGAAATTTATTCAATCTAATACTATCTTCCTCAACATCAACATACTGTTCTTATTATCGGGGAAATGAAAATTATTAAAAAATCCTGTCCTAGCGTGAGTATCCTTGATGTCCTAGTTAGAATTGATCCAACCCAATCCTTGCTTCCATAACATCAAAAATTGAATAAATGTAATTAAAGACATCAGCCAAATTCACGCTAGAAAGGATTTTTTTAATAATTGTTATTCCCCTGATAAGCAAAATAGTGTCTTGATCTTCAGGAAGAGAAATGTGGATTAGATTCAATTAAACCAGGACATCAGGGACCCTATGCTAGAAAGAGGTTTCTTAATAATTGTCATCCCTCCGATGATGAGAATAACTTGTAGATTTTCAGAAAAAAAATGATTATATTAGATCGGTGTAATTCTGGTTTTAATTGATCTAATCTAATTTCTTTTTTGTCAACATCAACACACTCTTCTTATCATCGGAGTATTACAATTAGTTAGAAACCCCTTTTTAACATGAGGATCCCTGATGTCCTGGATCAAATTAATCTAATCCACTTTTTGTTTCCTGATTGGATTAGATCAATTTTAGCAAAGACATCAGGGATACTCACGTGAGGAAGTGATTTCTTAATAATTGTCATTCCCTTGATAAGGGTGTGTTGATGTTGAGAAAGAAAGCATTGGTTAAGTGTGAACCAGAGCATCAGGGATAATCAAGCTAGGAAGGGGTTTCTTAATAATTGTTATTCTCCTGATGATGAGAATTGTGTCTTTTTTTTGAGAAAGAAAGGATTGGATTAGATCTGTAGAATTTCGGTTTAAAATCCAATCCAATCGTTTCTTTCTCAACTTTAAGGATTAGGTCAATTTAAACACTATGTTTCTAAAACGTTCGTTTTTTACCCTTCAAATTGTCCAAAAGAGTTGATCGACATTTTAGTAGTTTATTTTTCCTAAGTACAGGTTCTCGGACATCAAAGAATGTTTATATGATAATTTATAATAATTTGTAAATATTTATTATAATATTTTCTACAGCTAGAATTTATAGTCTTCTAGAAAAGGTAGTCGGTAATAAGGAGCACTTTGTAAGAATATAAAAGAGCGAAAAATCCGTATAAAAAATCGGTCTTTCACCCCGAATACAAGTTTCCTTAACTGGAAAGTAAAGAGGTGGATTCGCTCGCGAGGAAATGTTCACGATTTCACGCATTTTACGGGCTTAAATCATCGGCGGTGAACATTTTGCAATACGAAGAACCCCGAAAGAATCCATTCCGCTCGGATGAGCTCGGATAAAAAAAACTTTTTTTGGGGTGACTGACAGAGGTTTCGGTAAACTACGCCCTCGGTGCTTTTTCCTCTGAACCTTTGTATTTCGACTGAAAGGGTTTCAAGAACTTCGCGACCGATTTAATCCGACATTGTTCAATATCAAAACCCAGAACTCTATTCAATTGCGTCTTTTCTTGAACATCTTTATTCACTCGCTACTCGCGTCACTGATCAAATCTTAAATCTGAAGAAAAATAAACAAACCTAAGACTAGGCTTTTTTATAAAAGTATACGAGAAGGAGATATTTTTAAGAAATTTTATTTGAAAACTACAATATTTAAAAAAAAGAACAATAAAATAAAAAATAAAACAATTCCGAGGGGATGATTAATGCCGCAATAGCCTTTACGGAAAAGCTATTATCATTCTTTTGCTAGAAAAAAATTATAGAAAATCAGTATAGAAATAAATAATGTAGAGAAATTGAAAGAACCGATGCAAGGAATGAAAAAATTACAAACAAATTATTTATTTATTTATTTATTTAATGTACGATTTCATGGCATGTCAGAGAATTCCATTGATTTTATTTCATTTCACAAAATTACAAAAGGGTTGAAATATTTTCAGAAGATCAATGGACTTAAATGAATTTTAACGAAATACAGAAAATCTCTAGGGATTCTAAGGGAAATTTAAAGGAAAAAAAAAAATTTTTTAAATTTCAAGGGATTAAAAAAAATTTTGTAGAATTTTTAAAGATCGAAAGAGATTTATAGAAAACTTTGGAAGATGAATAAAATGTAAAGGGATTCCTAGCAATTTCAGAGATTTCGGGAGATTTTAAGGTATTTCAAGGTATTTTAAAATATTTTATGAAACCTCCAAAGGTTTTAAGGTATTTCAAACATTTCTGAACATTTCGAATATTTCTAAGGATTTCAAAAGGGATTTTAAAATATTTCAAATAATTTCACAATATTGAAATGATTTTATTAATTCTCCAAAGATTTCAAGAGATTGTTAAGATTTTGGGAGATTTTAAGAGATTTTAAAAGATTTTAAGAGGCATACAAGATTTGAACGAATTTCCAGGGATTCCATGGATTCCAAGGGATTTTTAAGATTTTAAGAAATGTTAAGTGATTCTAAGGATCTTAAGAAATATACAAGATTTTAAGGGATTCTTAGTGATTCTACAGATTTCAAGGGTATCAAGATATTTCGAAAGATTCAAGAATTTCTAAAAATTGAAAGGGATTTAAAGAAATTTCAAAAGATATACCATGTTTTAAGGGATTCATGCGATTCCACAGATTTTAAGGAAATTTAAAGGATTTCAAAAGATATACTATGTTTTAAGGGATTCATGCGATTCCACAGATTTCAAGGAGTTTTAAGGTATTTCAAGGACTTTCACAATATTTAAACGATTTCATTAAATGTCCAAGGATTTCAATAAATTTAAAAGATTTATAAGGATTTTAAAAGATTTTAAAGGATTTCAAGAGGTATACAAAATGTCAAGGGATTCATAAGGATTTTACGGATTTCAAAGAGATTTTAAGGCGTTTCAAGGAATTTTACAATATTTAGACAGTTTTATTAAATATCTAAGGATTTCAAGAAATTTTAAGGATTTCTAGGGACTTTATGGAATTTCAAAGGATTTCAAGAGATATACAAAATTTTAAGGAATTTTTTGCAAATCCACAGATTTTAAGTTATTTAAAAAATTTCGAAGGATTTTACAATATTAAAATGATTTCATTAAATCTGAAAGGATTTCGACAGATTGTAACGATTTCTAGGGATTTTGAGGGATTTCAAAATATTTCGAGAGGCATACAAAATTTTAAGGGATTCTTAGGGATTTCACGGATGCTAAGGTATTTTAAGGTATTTCAAGGAATTTCATAATATTAAAAGCATTTCATTAAATCTTAAAGGATTTCAAGAAATTTTAAAGATTTTAAATAATTTTGAGTTAATATTAAGGATTTTGAGAGCTATACAAGATTTTATGGGATTTTCAGCGATTTCATAGATATTATGGGATATTGAGGTATTCTAAGGGATTTAAATATTTCTAAGAATTTAAGGGGATTATAAATTATTTAAAAAGATATATTAATTGTAAAGAAATTGTTGTGATTTTACAGATTTCAAGGGATTTCAAGGAATTCCAAAGTATATCAAGGAATTTACAATATTCAAAGGATTTTATTAAATTCTAAAGGTATCGAGAGATTTAAAGAATTATTAGATATTTTGAAAGGATTTCAATGGATTTCATAATAAGAAAACGACTTTATTAAATATTCAAGAATTTCGAAAATTGTTAAAAATTTTTAGGAATTTTTAGGTATTTTAAAACATTTTAAGAGATATACAACGTTTTAAGGGATTCTTAGGGATTCCACAGATTTCAAGGATTATTAAGATACTTAAAGGGATTTAAAAATTTCTAAACATTCCAAGAGATTCTAGAGGATTTTAAGAGATATATCGAATACTTAAGGGACTCATGCGATTTTACAGATTTCAAGGGATTTAGAGGTATTTCAAGAAATTTCACAATATTAGAAGAATTTTATTAAATATTCAATTATTTCAAAAAATTTTAAGGTATTCAAAGGATTTCAAGAGATATACAACCTTGTAAGGGATTCTTAGGGATTCCAGAGATTTCAAGGGATATTAAGGTATTAAAAGGGATATAAAGATTTCTAAGAATTTAAGAAATTCTAAAGGATTTCAAGATATATACAAAATTTTAAAGAATTCATACGATAATACAGATTTGAAGCGATTTTAAGGTATTTCAAGAAATTTCACAATGTTGAAACGATTTTATTAAATCTCCAAGGCTTTCGAAAAATTTTTAAGATTTAAAGAAGTTTTGAAGATTTCTAGAAAATTTAAGGGATTTCAAGAGATTTCAAGAGGCGAACAAAATTGTAAGGGATTCTCAGGAATTCCGCGGATTTTCAGGGATTTTGAGGTATTTCAAGAAATTTTACAAAATTTAAACGATTGAATTACATTTTAAAGGTATTAAGAGATTTTCAAGATTTTTGGATATTTTAAGGTATTTTAAGGAATTTCACAATATTAGAACAATTTTATTAAATATTCAAGAATTTCTAAAAAATTTCAAGATTTTTAGAAATTTTGAGGTATTTTAAAGGATTTCAAGAGATATACAACATTTTAAGGGATTTTCAGGGATTTCACAGATTTTAAGGAATATTAAGGTGGTTGAAGGGATTTGAAGATTTCTAAAGTTTTAAGAGATTCTAAGGTATTTTATGATATACACCAAGTTTTAAGAGATTCATACGATTCCACAGATTTTAAGGGATTTTAAGGTATTTCAAAGAATTCTATATTATGTACACAATTTTACTAAATACCTAAGGATTTCATAAAATTTAAAAGCTTTTTAAAGATTTTAAGAGATTTTAAAGGATTTTAATAGGCATACAAAATTCCAAGTGCTTCTTAGAGATTTCAAGGGATTTTAAGGTATTTCAAGGAATTTTCTAATATTTAAAGGATTTTAATAAATTAGAATATCAGGATGATTTTATTAAATATTCAAATAATTTTAAAAAATTCAGAAGATTCTTAGGATTATAAGGAATCTCAAGGTATTTCAAGGAATTTCGCAATATCAGAATGATTGTATTAAATAATTGAGTATTTCAAAAAATTTTAAAGATTTTTATGGATTTTAAAGTATTTTAAAGGATTTTAAGAGATATACAACATTTTAAGGAATTCTTGGGGATTTCACAGATTTTAAGGGATGTAAAGGTATTGAAAGGTATTTAAAGATTTCCAAGAATTTTAAGAGATTCTAAAGGATTTCAAGATATATACCAAATTTTTAAAGATTCATACGATTCCTCCGATTTTAAGGGATTTTAAGGTATTTCAAGGACTTTTACAATATTGAAACGATTTTATTAAACTTCTAAAGTTTTCAAGAACTTTTAAAGATTTGAATAAGTTTTAAAGACTTCTAGGAAATTGAAGGGATTTTAAGAGATTTCAAAACGCAAACAAAATTGTAAGGGATTCTTAGGGATTCCACGGATTTTGAGGGATTTTAAGGTATTTCAAGGAATTTTACAATATTCAAAGGATTTTATTAATTTTTAAAGGTATTAAGAGATTATTAAGATTTTTTAATATGTTAAGGTATTTCAAGGGATTTCAGAATATTAGAACGATTTTATTGAATATTCAAATAATTTTGAATTTTTTTTATTATTTTTAGAAATTTAAGGTATTTTGGAGGATTTCAAGAGATATACAATATTTTAAGGTATTTTTGGGATTCCACAGATTTCAAGGGATGTTAAGGTATGTAAAGGGATTTAAAGATTTCTAAGAATTTTAAGAGATTTTAAAGGATTTTAATAGATATATCAAATTCTGAGGAAGTCATGCGATTCCACAGACTTTAAGGAATTTTAAAGGATTTCAAGAAATTTTGCAATCTTAGAATGATTGTATTAAGTATTCAAGAATTTAAAAATTTTTTAAAGATTTTTATGGATTTTGAAGTATTTTTAAGGATTTCAAGAGATAAACAACATTTTAAAAAATTCTTCAGAATTTCACAGATTTCAAGGGATATTAAGGTACTTAAAGGGATTTCAAGGTTTTTGAGAATTTTAAGAGATTCTGAAAGATTTCAAGATATATACTAAATTTTAAGAAATTTATACGATTTCACAGACTTCAAGGGATTTGAAGATAGTTCGAGAAATTTCGCAATATCGAAACGATTTTATTAAATCTCCAAGGGTTTTAAGAAATTTTCAATGAATTCATAATATTTAAAAGATGTTATTAAATTTTAAAGCATATCAAGAGATTTTAAGGATTTCAAGGGCTTTTAAGGTTATTCCTACAGTTTCACAATATTCAAACGATTTTATTGAATCTCTAAGAATTTTAAGAGATTTTTAAGATTTCAAGGAATTTTAAGGGATTCCAAGGATTTTAAGCGATATACAAGATTTTAAGGGATTCTCAGTGATTCCACAGATTTCAAGAGATATCAAGATATTTCGAAAGATTTAAGGATTTCTAAAAATTTCAAGGTATGCTAAAGGATTGCAAGAGATATACCATGTTTTAAGGGATTCATGCGATTCCACAGTTTTTAAGGGATTTTAATGTATTCCAAAGAATTTCACAATATTTAAACAATTTTTTTCAAATATCTAAGAATTTCAAAAAATTCAAAAGGTTTCTAGGTATTTTAAGAGATTTGAAAAAATTTCAAGAGGCATACAAAATTTTAAGGGATTCTAAGTGATTCCAAGGGATTTTAAGGTATTTCAAGGAATTTTCTAATATTTAAAGGGTTTTATCAAACCTCCAAGGATTTCAAAACATGTTAAAGATTTCTAGAAATGTCATGGGATTGTAAAGGATTTCAAAAGATATACATAATTTGAAGCAATTCTTAGCAATTTCACAGATATTAGAGGATATTGAGCTATTTTAAGAGATTTAAATATTTTATTAAATTTTAAAGGTTTCAAAAGATTTTCAAGACTTTTTGGATATTTCAAGGTATTTCAAGGGCTTTCCCAATATTTCAAGTGTTTTATTAAATCTTCAAGGATTTCAAAAAAATTTGAAGATTTCAAGGGCTTTAATGGGATTTAAAAGGATTTTAAGAGATATACATAATTTTTAGTAATTCCTAACGATTCCACAGATATTATGGGATATAAAGATATTTTAAGGTATTTTTTGGGACTCTATAGATTTAAAGAGATATTAAGGTATTCAAAGGGATTCAAAGTTTTCTAAGAATTTTAAGAGATTCTAAAGGATTTCAAGAGACATATGGAATTTTAAGGGATTCATGCGATTCCATAGATTTTAAGGGATTTTTAGGTATTTCAAGGATTTTTGAATATTAGAACGATTTTATCAATTATCAAAAATTTCGAAAAATGTAAAACATTTTTAGGGATTCATAGGGATTCTAAGGGTTTTAAGAGATACACACCATTTTAAGCGTTTCTTAGGGATTTCGCAAATTTCAAGGGGTATTAAGGTATTTGAAGGGACTTAAAGATTTCTAAGAATTAAGAGATTCTGAAGGATTTGAAGATATATACAAAATTTTAAGAGATTTATGCGATTTCACATATTTTAAGGGATTTTAAGGCATTTCAAAGAATTTTACAATATTTGAAATATTTTTTTTAATTTCAAGGATATCAAGAGGTTTTAAGAATTTCTAAAGATTTCAAGTTAATTCAAGGAATTCCATAATATTAAAACGATTTTATTTAATCTGAAAGGATTTAAAGAATTGTTCAGATTTCTATGAATTTTGAGGGATTTCAAGAGATTTTAAGAGGCAAACAAAACTGAAAGGGATTCTCAGGGATTAAACGGATTTCAAGAAGTTGTAGGGTATTTCAAGGAATTTTACAATATTTAAACAGATTTGATTGAATTTCAAGGATATCAAGAGATTTGAAGGATTTCTAAGGATTTAACGGTTATATAAAGAATTTCACAATATTGAAATGCTTTTATTAATTCTACAAGGATTTCAAGAGATTGGAAAGATTTGTAGGGATTTCAAGAGATTCAAAACATTTCAAAAAGCATACAAAAATAAAAAGGATTCTTAGGGTTTCCGCAGATTTTAAGGTCTTTCAATGTATTTTAAGGATTTTATAATATTTAAATCATTTTATTAAATCTCCAAAGATTATCAGAGATTATAAAGATTTTAGAGAATTTTAAGTGATTCTAAGGATTTTAAGAGATATACAAAATTTTAAGATATTTCTATTTTCTAAGGGATATTTAAAATATTTTAAGGTGTTTGAATATTTCTAAGAATTTCAAAAAATTCTAAAGGATTTTAAGAGATATACCTAGTTTTGAGGCATTTATGCGATTCCACATATTTTAAGGGATTTTAACTTATTTTAAGGAATTTCACAATATTTTAAAAGATTTTATTAAGTTATGAGGATATCAAGAGATCTTGAAGATTTTTAGAGATTTCAAGTTATTTCAAAAAATTTCACAATATTTAAAAGATTTTATTAAATATCCAAGGATTTCAAAAAAATTTTTAAAATCGAGGTATTTAAATGCATTTTAAAGAATTTCAAGTGATATACAAAATTTCAAAGGATTCTTATGGATTCCACGGCTTTTAAGGGATAGTAAGGTATTTCAAGGGATTTAAAGATTTATGAGGATTTTGAGGAATTCTAGAGACTTTTATGCAATTCTTGGAATTTCAAGGGATTCATGTGATTCCACATATTTCTAGGGATTGTAAGGCATTTCAAAGGATTTCACAATATATAATGACTTTAATAAATCCCCAAGGATTTCAAGAGATTGTAAATATTTATAGGGATTTTGAGGGATTTTTAAAGATTTCAAGAGGCATTAAAATTTTAAGGGATTCTCAGGGATTCCACGGATTTTAAGGGATATCAAAATATTTCAAGGCTCCTAAAGATTTTTTAGAATTTTAAAGGATCCTAAAGGGAATCTAAAAGGAATTTCAAGGGATCCTAGCAATTGCAAATATTCAAAGGTATTTTAAGGAATTTTATAAGGTTTCAAGTGTTTTATTAAATCACCAAGGATTTTAAGAGATTTGGAAGATTTTCAAGGGATTTCAGATGATTTTTGTGAATTATCATGATTCCTAAAGAAAAGTCCTATAAGGAATTTCAAGGGATTCAAACGATTCAAGAAATTTCAAGCAATTTTAAGGTATTTCAAGAATTTTGCAAGATTCAAAGAATTTTGTTGATTTTTCAAGAATATCAAGGCATTTCAAAGAATTTTGGAGATTTTAACATTTTTTTCAACAAAATTTTAATAAGCAAATTTAATTTAATTTATATTTGAGAAATTTAACATAATTTTAATGAATTTTCATGATTTCCAAAGGATAGTTTTCAAAGGAATTCTAAGGGATCCGAAGAGATAAATTTTTTTAAGGTATTTCAAGAATTTTACAAGATTTAAAGGATTTTTTTGATTTTTTTAAAATTTCAAGGCATTTCAAAGAATTTTGGGGATTTTAACTTTTTTTTTCAACAAAATTTTAATAAGCAAATTTAATTTAATTTATATTTGAGAAATTTAACATAATTTTAATGAATTT
>JAUELO010000244.1:1625643-1648576 GCA_032357855.1 Amphibolips quercusostensackenii | reverse complement strand
ATCACTTTTGAACCAAAAATGGAATAATTGAATTTTGAGTCAAAAAATGAATGTTTAATAAAAGAAATGAGTTTTTACTTAATTTTATAGAATATTTAACTGATATAACAGATATATTTTCAGTTTAAACAAAAATTATTTTCAATAAAAGAAAACAAATTTTCAACAAAATATGTAGTTAAATTTTCCGAAAAAATCCTTTTTCATAAACAAAAACATTTTTAAAAAAAAATATCTCATTTTTGAACCCAAAAATAAATTTTTAATTTAAATTATAATTCTTCAATAACAACAAAAAAATAATTTTTACCAGCAAATTCAACTTTTAAACAAGTCATTTTATTTTCAACCTAAAAGATAAATTTTTAACTAAAATGATGAATTTTTAGACAAGAAGCTTAACTTTCAAGAAATAAGATAATTTTCGGAATTGGAATAAAATAAAGTTAATTTTTAGGTAAGAAAATTTTATGTAACAAAAAAGAAGCAAAATTTTAAAAAAATAGTTACATTTTTTAATAAAGTGATCAAATTTCAACTAAAATTGTAAATCTTTGACTGGAATATTTGAATTTCAAACCAGGAAGATCAATTTTTAACTAAGATGATAAAAATTTAAATAAAACAATTTAATTTTAGATTAAAAAAATTAATATTCATTCAAGAAGATTGATTTCTACCAAAAAAGACGAATTTTCAACTAAAAAGTAATTTCGAATAATTAAAAATTTAAAATAATGTTTAACAAAAAAGTTTAACTTTTAACTAATTTTATTTCCAGCCTAACAGATAAATTTTCTAATAAAATTATAAATATTTAACTGGAATACTTGAATTTTTTACCCAGAAGAATTATTTTTAGCCAAAAATATTAACTTTTAAGAAGGAAAAAAATTTTCTATAAAAAATAGAATTTTTAACAAAATACGTGTATTTTAAACAGTATAGTTAAATTTTCTATAAAAAAGACCAATTTTTATTCAAATTTTTAAATTTTGAACTAGGAAAGAACAATTTAAACTAAAAATGGATCAGTTTAATTTTCAGTGGAAGAAATTAATTTTCGACAAAACGGATGAATTTTCAATTAAAATAAAGCCAATAAAATATTCGTCGTTGAAGTAAAAAAACGAAATATCACTTGTGGCACCACCAATTTTTGGCCCGGCACTGGTCGTTTCTCACAGGTGGTGAGAATTTTCCTCGTTATAATATAAGGATCATTTCGACCAATTTTATACTAAAATTTTAATTTTTTTAAATTATTTTTTTAATGATTTGACGATGTAGTATTTTAAATATGATCTATTGTTTGTATTTAAGGTATCATAATTTATTTTGTAAATCGTCAAAAGCTTTTAAAAAATGAATAGTTATTTAAAAATTAAATAAATAATAAAAATTTATATCAAATTCTGCGCGTGTATAATAACCTAGTGTTAATTAAAAATAAACTAACTTTTTAGGATATTTTGTTACTCTTCAACTTTTTTGGACAACGTAGTCTTTTATATCAATCTTTTTTTATTTTAAGGGCCCATCTATACAGTGGGCCTTATCGTTAACATGATTTATATTCTGGGATTATCTCGGGACTTTTTTTGTACAGTCTCTGTTTTTTTACATTAGGGCTCACAGCGTGCTTTGAAGTCTAACAATATTGGGCCTTACAATATAGGTGTGAATTTAATAGTAAAAAAAAACAGAAGGGAAGGATGGATTAGAGAGACAGAAAAAGGGAGAAAACAAGATAGAAGGTAGTGGAGGTTAATACCGCGATCCGGTTCAGGGAGCATCGTCGGTGCTTTATACCTGAAAACAAGCGAACGCGGTCTCTGGCCTCGCTTCGTCTGTCTGCTTTTACCTGCATCGATCTTCTTGCCATGGATATTTTACGAGACTATTCCAAGTCTGTACATTTGAAAACACGCAAGTTCTCTCTTCTACTGGAATCGACAATTGTATCTCATGTCTCCATTTCTCAAAAAATTTTTAAAATCCTGAATTCCGTATATTTATTTTTAATTAATTTAGTTTTTACAAAAAAATGGTTGATATTAATAAGCTCTATACAAAAAAAAAGGAAAAAAAAGTTTCTGAAGATAAAAAGTTGTCGGGATTCGAACCCGGGACAGTCAAAACTCATCCTGGAGTTGATCGTTTCGCATACCCTGGCTGGTTGCAGGTCAGGGAAAACACGGAAATGAGAGAAAAGTAAGGAAAATTGGTTGTCTAGGGAAAGTGAAATCAAAATCAAAATCAAAAAAAGTGAAAAATCAGGAAATTTCTGGAAGAAGTATTTTAAGTACTTGTGAAGGACAATGCAATCACTTCTTTTTCAGTTGCCTTTTTAATTACTTTTTAAAATAAAAAAATCACTTTAATCAATTTCCTTTCAGTAAATATTCAGTGAAATAAACAACAATTTTAAGAAATTTTTTATTGTTTTCAATAATTCAAAGGAATTTCAAAGTATTTTACGGATTTTAGGGTATATTTTAGAATTCAAAGTAATTCTCGACACCTGTAAAAAGTTGTAAGGGATTTCAAAAGATTTCAAAGATTTGAAATAGTTTAGGGTGCTTTAAAAGATTCTAAGGAACTTTGGATTTCAATAATTTGTAAGGATTTCAAAGGATTTTAAAATATTTCAAAAGATTTTAAATATTTAATGTTACTTTTAAAAATCCCTAAGAATTTTCAAGACCTCTCAACATTTTCAAAGGATTTCATAAGATTTCGGACAATTTAAAATAATTTAGAGGTTTTTTGAAAGACATTTTTAATGGATTTTAAAGGATTTTAAATATTTTAGAGCTTTTGAAAATTTTAAGGAGTTTTCGAAAGCTTGAAAAAGTTTCAAAGGATTTTAAAAAAATTCAAAAAATTTGTATGATTTAAAAATATTTAGAAAAACAAAAACAGAAAAATGTTCAATAAGTTTCAATTATTTTACGAGATTTCTAAGGATTTTAAAGATTTTATGGCATTTTGGAAAATCCCAAAAATTCTTAAGGCTTTAAAAAGTTCCAAAGGATTCCAAAGATATCAAAGCATTCAAAATATTTTAGGTTATTTTTGAAAATTCCATAAAATTTTTAAGAGCTTCAAAAAGTTTAAAGAAATTTTAAAAGATTTCAAAGGGTTTAAAATGATGTAGCGTACCTTAAAAGATTTCAAAGAATTCGAAATACTTTAGAGTATTTTAAAAGATTTCAGATAATTTGAAATAATTTAGGGTATTTCAAAATATTTCAAAGGATTTGAAATAATTTAGGGTATCTCAAAAGATTACAAAGAATTTGAAATCATTAAGGGTATTGTAAAAAACTTTAAGATACTTGAAATGGATTTTAAAGGATCCTAAAGATTTTAGGGTATTTTCCAAATTAGAAGTAATTTCGAACAGCATCATAAACTTCAAAGGATTTCTAAGCCATTCAAAATATTCAAAATATTTAGGGTATTTAAAAAAATCAAAAGAAATTTTTAATAGATTTCAATAATTTGAAGGAATTTTAAAGAATTTAAAAAATTTTAGGGTATTTTAAAAAATTCCAAAGAATTTTAGAAATCTTTCGAAAGTTTTAAAGGATTTCAAAAGATTTCAAAGGATTCAAAACAATTAAGGGTATTTTAAACGATTTCAAGACACTTATACTAGGTTTAAAGAGATCTTAAAGATTAAGGGTATTTTTATAATCAAAATGAATTTTTAACAGTTTCAAAAAAATTTCTAAGACTTTAAAAGATGTCAAAGTATTTCAAAAGAATTTAAAATATTTCTAATATTTTAAGATGTTTTAAAAAATTCAAGAAAATTTTTAATGGATTTCAATTATTTGAAGAGATTTTAAAGCATTTTAAAGATTTTAGAGTATTTTTGAAAATATAAAGTAATTTTGAACAGCATCAAAAATTTTCGAAGGATTTGAAAAGGATTTAAAATATTAAAAATATTCTAGGGTATTTAAAAAAATTCAAAAAAATTTTTAATAGATTTCAATAATTCAAAAGGTTTTTAATGCATTTGAAGGATTTTAGGGTATTTTTGAAAGTTCGAAAGAATTTTTAAGAGCTTTTAAAAGTTTCAAAGGATTTAAAAGATTTCAAAGAATTGGAAATAATTAAGGGTATTTTAAAAGATTTTAAAACATACTGGATTTTGAAGATTTTATGTCATTTTTAAAAATTTCAAGAAATTTTCAAGGCTTTAAAAATTTCAAAGGATTCCAAGGATTTCAAAGAATTAAAAATATTTACGGGTATTTCTGAAAAATCCAAAAAAAATTTAAGAGCTTTAAGAAGATTCAAGGAATTTTTAAAGATTTCAAAGGGTTTGAAATTATTCAGGGTAACTTAAAAGATTTTATAGAATTTGAAATGAATTAGGGTATTGTAAAAGATTTCAAAGAATTTTAAATAATTTAGTGTATCACAAAAATTTTTAAAGAATTTGAAATGATTTAGGGTATTTCAAAAGATTTCAAAGAATTTGAAATAGTTGAGTCTATCTCAAATTTTTTTTTAAGAATTCATAATAATTCAGGGTATCTATAAAGATTTTGAAAAATTAAATAATTCAGGGCTTTTAAAAAGATTTTAAAGAATTTAAATTAATTTAGGGTATCTTAAAAGATTTCAAAGAATTTAAAATAATTTAGGGTATTTTAGAAAAATTTGAGGCACTTGAAATTGATTTTGAAGGATCCTAAAGATTTTAGGGTATTTTCCAAATCTGAAGTAATTTTCAAGGGCATTATAAACTTTCAAAAGATTTCAAAACGATTCAAAATATTTAAAATATTAAGGGTATTTCAAAAAATCCGAGAAAATTTTCAATAGATTTCAATAATTTCAAGAAATTTCAAAGCATTTAAAAGATTTTAGGATATTTTTGAAAATTCCAAAGAATTTTTGAGAGCTTTCAAAATATTTGATGGATTTCAGAGGGTTTAAAAGGATTTAGAACAATTTCAGGTATTTTAAAAGATTTTAAGACACTTTTACTGGATTTTAGAGGATTTAAAAGATTTTAGGGTATTTTCATAATTTAAAATTAATTTTTAGCAGTTTTAAAAAGTTTTCAAATATTTTAAAAGATTTCAAAGTATCTTAAAATGATTCAAAATATTTCAAATATTTTAGGGTATTTACAAAAATTCAAGAAAATTTTTAATAGATTTCAATAATTTTAAGGGATTTTTAGGCATTTGAATGATTTCAGGGTATTTTTGAAAATTCGAAAGGATTTTTGAGAGCTTTCAAAGGATTTCGAAAGGTTTGAAATAATATAGGGTACCTTAAAAAATTTCCAAGAATTCGAAATACTTTAGGGTATTTTAGAATATTTTAAAGAATTTGAAATAATTTAGGGTATTTCAAAATATTTAAAAAAATTTGAATTAATTTAGGGTATCTGAAAAGATTTCAAAAATTTGAAATAATTTAGAGTATTTAAAAAAACTTTAAGACACTTGAAATGGATTTTTAAGGATCCTAAAGATTTTAGGGTATTTTCCAAATGTAAAGTATTTTTTAACAGCATCATAAACTTTTAAAGGATCTCAAAACGATTTAAAATATTTAAAATATTCAGGGTATTTAAAAAAATACAACAAATTAAGAAATTTCAATAATTTGAAGGAATTTAGAAGAATTTAAAAGATTTTAGGGTATTTTTGAAAATTCCAAAAAAATTTTGAAAGCTTTCAAATGTTGCAAAGGATTTGAAACCGTTTAGGGTATTTTTAAAGATTTTAAGACACTTATACTAGATTTAAGAGGACTTTAAAGATTATAGGGTACTTTTTGAAATCAAAATTAATTTTTAACATTTAAAAAAAATTTTTTTAAGATTTTAAAAGATTTCAAAGTATTTCAAAAGAGTTCAAAATATTTCAAATATTTCAGGGTATTTAAAAAAATTTAACTAATTTTTGATAGATTTCAATCATTTGAAGAGATTTCAAAGCATTTTAAAGATTTTAGAGTATTTTTGAAAATATAAAGTAATTTTGAACAGCATCAAAAATTTTCGAAGGATTTAAAATATTAAAAATATTTTAGGGTATTTTCAGAATTCAAAAAAATTGTTATTGGATTTTGATAATTCGAAAGGATTTTAAAGCATTTTAAAGATTTTAGGGTATTTTTGAAAATTCGAAAGAATTTTTGAGAGCTTTTAAAAGTTTTGAAGGATTTCAAAAGATTTTAAAGAGTTCGAAATATTGTAAGGTACCTTGAAAGATTTTAAAGAATTCGAAATACTTTAGGGTATTTGAGAAGATTTTAAAGAATTTAAAGTAATTCAGGGTATTTCAAAATATTTCAAAGGATTTTAATTAATTTAGGGTATCTAAAAAGATTTCAAAAATTTAAAATAATTCAGGGTATTTAAAAAAACTTCAAGACACTTGAAATAGATTTTAAAGGATCATAAAGATTTTAGGGTATTTTCCAAATATAAAGTAATTTTTAACAGCATCGTAATCTTTTAAAGGATCTCAAAACGATTCAAAATATTTAAAATACTTAGGGTATTTGAAAAAATACAACAAATGAAGAGATTTCAATAATTTGAAGGAATTTAAAAGAATTTTAAAGATTCTAGGGTATTTTTGAAAATTCCAAAGAATTTTTGAAAGCTTTCAAATGTTGCAAAGGATTTCAAAATATTTTAAAGGATTTGAAACAACTTAGGGTATTTTAAAAGATTTCAAGACACTTATACTAGATTTTAGAGGACTTTAAAGATTATAGGGTACTTTTTGAAATCAAAATTAATTTTAAACATTAAAAAAAAATTTTTTAAAGATTTTAAAAGATTTCAAAGTATTTCAAAAAAATTCAAAATATTTCAAATATTTCAGGGTATTTCTAAAAATGCAAGTAAATTTTAAATAGATTTCAATCATTTGAAGGCATTTTGAACAGGTTTTAAAATCCTTTCGAATTATCAAAATCTAATAACAATTTTTTTGAATTCTGAAAATACCCTAAAATTTTAAAGATTTGAAAATATTTTTTTAAATCTAAAGTAACTTTTAACAGCATCAAAAACTTTTAAAGGATTTCAAAATGATACAAAATATTTAAAATATTTAAGGTATTCAAAAAAATTCAAGGAATTTTTTTAATAGATTTCAATAATTTAAAGGGATTTTAAAGCATTTTAAAGATTTCTAAGTATTCTCTAAAATCTGTAGTAATTTTAAACAGCATCAAGAAGTTTCAAAGGATTTGAAAAGGATTCAAAACATTAATGATATTTTAGGCTATTTGAAAAAATGCAAGCAAATTTTTAATAGATTTCAATAATTTGAAGGGATTTTAAAACATTTCGAAGATTTTTAGAGTATTCTTTAAAATCTAAAGTAATTTTTAACAGCATCTAGCAGTTTCGAAGGATTTGAAAAGATTCAAAACATTAATAATATTTTAGGTTATTTAAAAAATTGCAAGGAAATTTTTTAATGGATTTTAATAATTTGAAAGGATTTTAAAGCCTTTGAAAAATTTTAGGGTATTTTTGAAAATTCTAAATAATTTTTAAGGCTTTAGAAAGTTCCAAAGGATTCCAAAGATTTCAAAGAATTTAAAATATTTTACGGTATTTTTGAAAAATCCCAGAAATTTTCAATAGCTTTAAAAAGTTGAAAGAAATATTAAAAGATTTCAAAGGTTTTGAAATAATTTGGAGTACCTTAATAGATTTAAAAAAATTCGAAATAATTTAGCGTATTTTAAAAGATTTCAAAGAATTTGAAATAATTTAGGGTTAAAAGATTTCAAGACACTTGAAATAGATTTTCAAGGATCCTAAAGATTTTAGGGTATTTTTCAAATCTAAAGTAATTTTTAACAGCATGAAAAACTTTTAAAAGATTTTAAAAGGATTCAAAATATTAAAAATATTTTAGGGTATTTAAAAAAATCCAAAAAAATTTTTAATAGATTTCAATAATTTTAAGGGATTTTAAAGGCTTTGAAAGATTTTAGGGTATTTTTGAAAATTTCAAAGAATTTTTTAGAGCTTTCAAAACTTTCAAAGGATTTTAAAACATTTTAAAGGATTTGAAACAATTTAGGGTATTTTAAAAGATTTTAAGACACTTATACTCGATTTTAAGGGGTCTCAAAGATTTTAGGGTATTTTTTAAAATCAAAATTAATTTTGAACATTTTCAAATTTTTTTTAAGGATTTTAAAAGATTTCAAAGTATTTCAAAAGAATTAAAAATTTTTCAAATATTTTAGGGTATTTAAAAAAATTTTAGGAAATTTTTAATAGATTTCTATAATTTAATGGGATTTTAAAGCATTTTAAAGATTTTAGAGAATTTTTGAAAATCCAAAGTATTTTTGAAAAGTACAAAGAATTGTTGAGAGTTTTTAAAAATTTTAAAGGATTTTTAAAGTTCTAAAGGATTTCAAAATATTTTAAAGGATTAAAAATAATTCAGAGTACTTTAAAAAATTTTTATACATTTTTAACTGGATTTTTTAAGATTTTAAAGATTTTAAGGTATCTTTGAAAATTTTAAGGAATTTTCGAGAAATCTTTTTAGAGGATTTCAAATTATTTTAAAAGATTTAAAATATTTTAGGATGGTAAAAAAAATTTTTCTTGATAGATTTTAAAAATGTAAAGAGATTTTTAGAGATTTAAAAAATTTTAGGGCATTTTGAAAATTCCAAGAAATTTTCGAGAGCTCAAAAAAAGGTTTAAAAAATTTCAAAAGATTTCTATGGATTTCGAAAGAATTCTAAATATTTGAAATATTTTAGGGTATTTAAAAAAATTCAAAAGAATTTGCATTTAAATAAATTGATTTGAGGGAATATTAGAGAATTTTAAAGTATTTAGGGTATTTTTAAAAAGTGCAATGAATTTTTAAGAGCTTCAAAAATCTCGTAAGGATTGCAAAAAAATTTAAAAGATTAAAAATATTTTTGGATAATTAAAAAAATGCAAAGAAATTTGTAATGAATTTTAATAATTTGAAGAGATTTTAAAACATTTTTAAAATTTTTGGGTATTTTTAAGAAATTAAAAAAATTTTGAAAGCTTTAAAGATTTATAAATCATTTTAAAAGATTTTTAAAAATTTTAAAAGATTTTTAAGAATTTTAAAAGATTTTGAAGGATTCTAAAAGATTCAAAAGATTAAACGTATTTTCGAAAATTTAAAAAAATATAAATAAATTGTAGAAGATTTCAATAATTTGAAAAAATTTCTAAGGATTTTAAATATTTTATGGCATTCTGGAAAATTACAAGAAATTTTCAAGAGTTTAAAAATTTTTCTTAAGAATTTCAAAAGATTTCCAAGGATTTGAAATATTTTAGGGTATTTTTGAAAAATCTAAAGAATTTAAAGAGCCTTGAAATGTTTCAAAGAATTTCAAAAGATTTTAAATGATTTTAAACGATCTCAAGGGGCTAGAAATAATTTAGAACATTTGAAAAGATTCCAAGACATTTTAATGGATTTAAAAGGATTTTGAAGATTTGAGGGTATTTTTGAAAATTCGAAATAATTTTTTCCAGCTGCAAAAAGTTTTAAAGGATTTTAAGAGATTTCAAAGGAGTTCAAGAGAATTAAAAAAATTTGAAATATTTTAGGATATTAAAAAAAAAATCTTTAATCGATTTTAGTAACTTAAAGAGATTTTTAAATATATTAAAAATTTTAGGGCATTTTAAAAACTTTGAACAAAATATCAAGAGCTTTAAAAAGTTTCAAAGGATTTCAAAAGATTTTAAAGAATTTAGTTATATTTCTAGAAATTTAAAATATTGTAGGGTATTTAAGAAAATTGAAAAAAAAAATTTTATTTAATTACAATAATTTGAAGAAATGTTAAGGGATTTTAAAGATTTTAGGGTATTTTTTAAAAGTCCACGAAATTTTTAAAACCTTAAAAAAGTTTCCAAAAATTTCAAAAGAAGTAAAAAAATTAATAATATTTTTCGATATTTGAAAGAATTCAAAGAAATTTTTTAGGGCATTCAAAAAATTTAAAGGAAATTTTTAATAGCTTTCAGTAATTTAAAGGAATTTCAAATCATTTCAAAGATTTTAGGGTATTTTTAAAAATTCTAAAGAATTTTCAAGAGCTTCAAAAATTGTTAAGCGATTTTACAAAATTTTAAAGGGTTTGTAATAATTAAGGGTATTTCAAAAGATTTAAAAAAATTTGAAATAATGTAGGATATTTTTAAATATTTCAAGACATTTTTACTGGATTTTAAAGGATTTGGAAGATTTTAGGGTATCTTTAAAATTTCCAAAGAATTTTCAAGAGATTTAAAAAGTTTCAAAGGATTTCAAAGGGTTTAAAATAATTTAGGGTATTTTAAAAGATTCCAAAACATTTTTAATGAATTTCAAAAGATTAAAAAAATTTTAAGATATTTTTGAAAATTTAAAGTAATTTTAACAGCTTGAAAAAGTTTTAGAAGATTTTAAAAGAATTCAAATCTTTTAAAATATTTTAGGGTATTTTTGAAAAATCTAAAGAATTTTAAAAAGCTTCAAACAGTTTTTAAGAATATAAAAAGATTTTAATGGATTTCAAAATATTTCAAGGATTTTTAATATTTTAGGTCATTTTGAAAAATGCGAAAATAATATTAAAAGCTCTGAAAAGTTTCAAAGGATTTCAAAAGGTTTCAAAAGATCTCAAAGAATTTCATAATATTTCAAAAATTTGTGGATATTTAAAAATATTCCAAAAATTTTAATGGGTTTGAAATAATCTAGGGTATTTTGAAATATTCCAAGACATTATTAATGAAATTGTTAAGTATTTCATAAGAATTCAATTGATTTAAAATATTTTAGGGTATTTAAAAAAAATCAAAAGTATTTCTATTCGATTACAATAATTGAAAGGAATATCAAAAGATTTGAAAGATTTTTGGGCATTTTTGAAAAGCTCAAGGAAGTTTTGAGAGCATTAAAAAGTTTTAAAGAATTTCAAAAGAATTTCAAAGGTTTGAAATATTTTTGGGTATTCAAAATATTTAAAAAAATTTTTAATAGATTTCAATAATTTAAAGGGATTTCAAAGCAGTTAAAAGATTTTAGGGTATTTATAAAAATCTCAAAAAAATTTTAAAAGATTTGAAAATTTTTAATGAATTTCTAAATATTTTAAAGGGTTTAAAATGATTAAGGGTATTTGAAGCGATTTAAAGACATTTTTAATGGATTTCAAAGTATTGGAAAAATTTAAGTGGATTTTTTAAAATTCAAAGTAATTTTTGAAAGCTTCAAAAAGTTTCATAAGATTTTAATAGATTTAAAAGGATTAAGAAGGAAATGAAATCATTTAAAATATCACAGAATTTTTTTAAAAACTCAAAAGAATTTTTATTTGATCACAATGATTTGGAGGAATATCATAGGATTTTAAAGATTTTAGGGTATTTTTGAAAATTCCAAGAAATTTTTTAGAGCTTTAAAAAATTTTAAAGGACTTCAAAAGGATTAAAAAGTTTATTTATATTTTTGTATATTTAAAAAAATTCAAAGAAAATTTCAATAGATTTTGGAGAATTTCAAAGATCTTAGGGTATTTTTAAAAATTCCAAGGGATTTTCGACAGCTTTGACAAGATGCAAAGAATTTTAAAATATTTTAAAGGTTTTTAAATATTTAAGGATATTTTAAAAAATTTCAAAGAATTTTCAAGAGCCTCTTAAAGTTTTAAGCAATTTCAAAAGATTTCAAAGGGTTTGAAATAATGTAGGGTATTTTAATAGATTTCAAACATTGTTAATGAATTTTAGAGCATTTTGAAGATTCAAGGGTATGTTATGAAATTCAAAGTGATTTTAAACAGTTTCGAAAAGTTTCAAAAGATTTCAAAAGATTTCAAAGGATTTCAAAAGGATTCAAAATATTTTAGGGTATTAAAAAAAATGCAAGAAAATTTTTCATAGATTTCAACACTTTGAAGGGGTTTTAAGGCATTTCAAAGATTTTAGGGTATTTTTAAAAATTTCAAAGAATTTTCGAAAGTTTCAAAAACTTGCAAAAGGATTTTAAAAGATTTCAAAAGTTTTAGAATAAATTAGGATATTTTAAAAGATTCTAAAACATTTTTAATGAATTTGAAGGGATCTAAAATATTTAAGGTTATTTTTAAAATTTTAAGTAATTTCTAACAGCTTCAAAAATTTTCAAAAGATTTTAGAGTAATTCAAATTATTTAAAATATTTTAGAGTATTTAAAATGATGCAAGGAAATTTTTTTTTTGATCACAATAATTTAAAGAAATATAAAATTTTTTAACATTTTAGGGCATTTTTAAAAAATCTAATAAATTTTTCAGAGCTTTAAAAAATTTCAAAATATCTCAAGAGAATTTAAAAGTTTTAAAATATTTTTCGATATTTAAGCGAATTTGAAAAAAATTTTTAATAGATTTTGATAATTTGAAGGGTTTCTAAAGCATTAAAAATATTTTTGGGTATTTTTGGGAATACCAAAGAATTTTCGAAATCTTTAGAAAGTTTTAAGGAATTTAAGAAGTTTTTAAACGGTTTGAAATAATTTAGGGCATTTTTAAGGATTCCAAGACATTTTTAATGAATTTCAAATAATGTTACAGATTTAAGGTTATTTTTTAAATTTTGAGTAATTTTTAACAGTTTCGAAAAGTTTTAAAGTATTTCAAAAGATTTCAAGGGATTTCAAAATTTTTTAAAGATTTGAAATATTTAAGGGTATTGGAAAAATTCGAGAGAATTTTGATTTGAACACAATATTTGAAAGGAATATCAAAAGATTTAAAAGATTTTAAGGTGTTTTTGAATCGTCAAAAGAATTTTCAAGATCTTAATAAAGCTTAAAGGAATTTCAAAAGATTTTGAAGAGTTCAAAATAATATAGGTATTTCTGAAGATTTCAACAAATTTAAAATAATTTAGGGTATTTTAAAATATTTCAAAGAATGGAAAATAATTTAGGGTATTTTAAAAGATTTCAAGACACTTTTGACGAATTTCAAATTTTTTAAAATAATTTTAGGGTATATTTTAGAATTTAAGTTTCTTTTCAAAAGCTTCAAAAAGTTTAAAGGGATTTCAAAATATTTCAAAGAATCGGAAATGTTTAAGGATATTAAAAAAAAAGCAAAGAAATTTTTCACAGACTTCAATAATTTGAAGATATTTTAAAGATTTTATAGATTTCAGGTCATTTGGGAAATTCCAAAAAAATTTTAAGAGCTTCCAAAGTTTCTAGAATTTCAAAAGATTTCAAAGAGCTTAAAATAATTTAGGGTATTTAAAAAAATTCCAAGATATTTTAAATGGATTTCAAAGGATTTTAAAGATTTGAGGGTATTTTTTTAAATTCGAAGTAATTTTCAACAGCTTCGAAAAATTTCAAAGGATTTCAAAAGACTTCAAAAGATTTTAAATATTTTGGCTTATTTAAAAAAATTTAAGAGAATTTTAATTTGATTACAATGATTTGAAAATATATCAATGTATTTTAAAAATTGTAAGGTATTTTTGAAAAAGTTTATTTTGAACAAGTTTCAAAAGATTTCAAAAGAATTAAAAAGATTAAAAATATTTTTATATATTTAAAAAAATTTTTAAAAATTTTTCATAAACTAATGATTTAGAAGGATTTCAAAAGAATTTTAAATATTCCAAGATATGTTCGGAAATTCCGAAAAAATTTTAAAAGCTTACAAAGTTCCAACATATCTTAAAAGATTTCAAAAGGCTTAAAATAATTCAGGTTCTTTCAAAATGTAAAGATATTTCTAATTGTTTTTCATAATTTGGTGGGATTTTAAAGTACTTGGCAGATTTCAGGGTATTTTTGAGAATTCTAAATAATTTTCGGAAGATTTAAAAAGTTCAAACGTATTTGAAAAGATTTCGAATTATTTGAAATAATTTAGGGTATTTTTAAAGATTTCAAGATATTTTTAATGGATTTTAGAGGATTTCAAAAGGTTTCAAAAGAATTCAATAGATTTGAAATATTTCAGAGTATTTACAGAAATATAGATGAATTTTTGGTTGATTACAATAATTTAAAGGAATAGCAAAAGATTTCAAACATTTAAGGGTATTTATAAAAAATTTAAGGAATTTTCAAGAAATTTCAAAAGATTGTAAAGGTTTTAAATTAATGTAGGGTATTCTAAGAGATTTTAAGACATTTTTACTGAATTTTAATGATTTTATTTTTTTTTTTTAAATTCCAAATAGTTTTCAGGAGATTTAAATTTTTAAATTGATTTTAAAATATTTCTAAGGATTTGAAATAATTTAGGGTATTTAAAAAGATTCCAAGACATTTTTCATGGATTTCAAAGGATTTCGAAAGAATTCAAAAGATTTTTAATATTTTAGGGTATTCAAAAAAGTTTAAAAGAATCCCTATTTGATTACAATTATTTAAAGGAATATCAAAGGATTTTATAAATTTTAGAGTAATTTTGAAAAGTCCAAAGAATTTTTGAGAGCTTTTAAAGGTTTTAAAGGATTTCAAAAGTACCTGAAAGAATTTAAAATATTTTTAGTTATTTAAAAAGATTCAAAGAAATTTTTAATTAATCTTAAAGTATTTTAAAGAATTCAGAGTATTTAAAAAAAAATCGAAAAGAATTTTAAACATCTTTCAAAAATTTGAAGGGATTTTAAAAGATTACAAAGGGTTTAAAATTATTTAGGGTACTTCAAAAGATTCCAAGACATTTTTAATGGATTTCAAAGGCCTTTAAAGATTTAAAGGTATTTTTCAAATTTCAAAGTAATTTTTAACAGCTTCAAAAAGTTCAAAGGAATTTCAAAAGATTTCAAAGGATTTTAAAAGAACTCGAAAGACTTGAAATACTTTAGATTTAATTTAAAGAAATTTTTAATAGGATTTTATAATTTGAAGAGATTTTTACGAATTTTAAAGATTTTAGGGAATTATAGAATGTTCTAAAAAGTTTTGAAGAGCTTCATAAAATTTCAAAAAATTTCTAAAGACTTCGAAGGATTTCAAGAGATATGAAAAAATTTTAAATATCTTAGGGTATTCATAAAAATTGAAAAGAATTTTTATTTCATTACAATAATTTAAAGGAATATCAAACGATTATTAACATTTTAGGGTATTTTCAAAAAGTTTCAGGAATTTTTAAGTGCTTTCAAACGTTTTAAAGTATTTTAAAAAAATTTTAAAGATTTAAAATATTTTTGGATATTAAGAAAATTTCAAAGACATTTTTGAAAGATTTTAATATTTTTAAGGGATTACAAAGGATTTAAAATTTTTTAGGGTATTTGTGGAAAATTCCAAAAAATTTCCAAGAGCTTTAATAAGTTTCAAAGAATTTAAAAAGATTTTGAAGAGTTTGAAATAATTTAGGGTGTTTTAAAAGATTACAAGACATTTTTAATGGATTTCAAAATATTCTTAAGATTCGAGGGTATTTTTTAAAATCCAAAGTGCTTTTCAACAGCTTCAAATGTTTCAAAGGATTTTACACTATTTCAAAGGATCTCAAAAAGTTTAAAATATTTTAGCGTATTTCAAAAAAAATTAAATAATTTTTATTAAATTACAATAGTTTAAATGAGGAACAAGGGATTTTTAACATTTCAGGGCATTTTTGAAAAGTCCGAGGAATTTTTGAGAACTTTAAAAAGTTTTAATAGATTTCAAAAAATTTGAAAGATTAAAAATATTTTTGGTCATTTAAAAAAATTCAAAGAAATTTTTAATAGATTTAAAGTATTTTAAAGATTTTAGGGTATTTAAAAAAAAATCCAAAAACATTCGAACAGCTAAAGAAAATATGAAGGGATTTCAAAAGATTTCAAAGGGTTTGAAATAATTTAGGATATTTTAGAAGGTTCCAAGACATTTTTTATGAATTTCATAAAGATTTAAAAAATTTAGGGTATTTTCTAAAATTTAAAGTTATTTTTAAGAGCTTCAAAAAGTTTAAAATCTTTTTTAAAGATTGTAAAATATTTTTAAAAAATTGTAAAATATTTTTAAAAAATTCAAAAGATTTCAAATATTTTAGGGTGTTGATAAAAATTAAAAAGAATTTTTACTTGACTATAATTATTTAAAAGAATATCAAAGGATTTTATAGCATTCAGGGTATTTTTGAAAAGTACAAGGAACTTACGATAGCTTATAAAAGTTTCAATTCATTTCAAAAGATTTCGAAGGGTATTATCTGATTTATTATATATTACTATAATCTATTATAATATATATTAAAATTCATTACATATTATTATAATTTATTATATGTTATTTAAATTGATATATTTATTATATAATTCAGGGTATTTAAAAGAATTCCAATACATTTTTGAAGGATTTCAAAGGATTTACAAAGTTTGAGGGTATTTTTTCAATTCAAAGTAATTGTCAACAGCTTCAAAAAGTTTCAAAGAATTTCTCAAGATTTCAAAAGATTTAAAAAAAATTCAGAGGATTTGAAATAATTACAGGTTATTTTTCAATATTTTAGAAAATTTAAAACAACTTAGTGTATTAAAAAATGTTTTAAACTATTTAAAATAATTTTGGGTATTTTAAAATAATAAAAAGAATTAGAAATAATTTAGGGCATTTTAAAACATTTCAAAGAATTTGAAGTAATTTAGGGTATTTGAAATATTTAGAGCATTTCTACTGCATATTAAAGGAATCTAAAAATTTTAGGGTATTTTTAAAAATCCAAAGTCATTTCTGAAGCTTTAGAGAGATTTCAGAAGATTTCAAAGGATTTCAAGAAATTCAAAAGATTTGAAATACTTTAGGCCATTTCAAAATAATAAAAAAATTTTCATTTGATCATAATAATTTTAAGTAATGTCGAAGAATTTTAAAGGCTTCAGGGTATTTTTGAAAATTTTCAAGAGCTTTAAAAAGATGCACTGGATTTCAAAATATTTCTAAGTGTTTTAAATATTAAAGGAAATTTTTCAAAATTCTAAAGAATTTTCAGGAGCTTCAAAAATTTTCAAGAAACTTAAAAAAATTTTGAAATTTAAAAAAAATAATTGGGTTATTTTAAAATAATTCAGCGAATTTTAAATAATTTGGAGTATTTTAAAAGATTTAAAATAATTTTTAATATTTTAGGGTATTTTGAAAGATGTTAAGACATTTTTACTGGATTTTACAGAAGTTTTAAAAGATCTTAAAGAAGCTTCAAGGGATTTAAAAAAATTCAAAAGATCTCAAATGTTTTAAAATACATAGTAAAAAAAAATATACATCTTTAACAGATTTCAATATTTATTTAAAGAGATTTTTTAAGGATTCCAAAAATTGTTGGGCATTGGGAAAATGTCCGAGAAACTTAAAAGAGCTTTAAAATGTTTTAAGGGATTTCTTAAAATTCCGAAGGATTTCAAAAGATAAAAAAAATTCAAAAAGATTTTAGGATATTTAAAAAAAATTAATCAAATTTAAAAGAATTTTTATTTGATTACAATAATTTAAAGGTATATCAAACGATCTGAACCATTTTACAGTATTTTTGAAGAGTCCAAGGAATTTTTGAGAGCTTTAAAATGTCTAAAAGTATTTCAAGAAATTGTAAAAATTGTAAATGTTTTTGGATATTGGAAAAAATTCAAAGAAATTTTTAACAAATTTTAAAGCATTTCAAAAATTTTATAGTATTTAAAAGTAAATCCCAAAAGATTTCGAAGAGCCTAAAAAAATTTAAGGGGATTTCAATAATAAAATATTCAAAGGGATTACAATAATTTTAAGGAATATCGAAGAATTCCAAAAATTTTAGGGCATTTTTGAAAATTTCAAGGAATTTTCAAAAGCTTTGAAAAAATTCACAGGTTTTTAAAATATTTTAAAGTATTTTTAATATTCCAGGATATTTTTAAAAATTCCAAAGATTTTTCCAGAGCTTCAAAAATTTTTAAGGGATTTTTAAAGATTTCAGAGAACTTAAACAAATTTTGGGTATTTTAAAATATTTTTAAGAACTTAGAATTTTTTAAGGATTTAAAAAAAAATCAAAAGATTTGAAATATTTTTGTGCATTAAAAAAAATTCACAAGAATTTTTATTTGACTACAATACTTTGAAGGAATATCAAAAGATCTTAAACCTTTCAAGGTATTTTCGAACATTTTAAAGAATTTCCGAGAGAATTTTTAGAGAGCTTTAAATGATTTAAAGGATTTAAAAATATTTTAATGGATTTCAAAACATTTCGAGGGCTTTGAAATATTTAAGAGTATTTTTGAAAATTTAAAATAATTTTCTCGGGCATTTAAAAGTGTTATGGTATTTCAAAAGATTTTAAAGTGCTTGAAATAATTTAGGGTAGTTTAAATATTCCAATACATTTTTAATGGATTCCAAAAGATTTTAAAGCTCAAAGGTATTTTTTAAAATTCTAAAAAATTTTAAAGAAATTTAAAAAGTTTCAAAGGATTTCGAAATAATTCAAAAGACTTGGAATACTTTTGGATATTAAAGAAAAATTCAAAGTAATTTTTAAAAGATTTTAATCTTTTGAAGTTATTTTAAAGCATTTCAAAGATTTTAGGGTATTTTTGAAAATTTTAAAAAAATTTTATAAGATTTTACAAGTTTCTAGAGATTTGAAAAGATTTCCAAAATTTTTTATTGGATTTTATAGAATTTTAAAGATTTAAAGGTATTTTGTAAAATTCAAAGTAATTTTTAACAGTTATAAAATTTTTTAAAACGTTTAAAAGAATTTGAAATGAATTCAAAGGATTTAAAATATTTTAGGGTATTTCAAGAAATTCTGAAGAATCTCATTTAATTACAGTAATTTTGAAAACATATCAAAGTATTTGAATGATTTTAAGGAATTTTTGAAAAGTCTGAGGAATTTTCTAGCAATTTAAAAAGTTTTAAAGGGTTTCAAAAGAATGCAGAAGTTTTGAAATACTTTTGGATACTTAAAAAAATGTAAGAAAATTTGTTAATATATTCCAACAATTTTTTGGGAAAAGAAAGCATTTTAAAGACTTTAGGATATTTTTTAAGATTCTAAAGAACCTTTAAGAGCTTCAAAAAGTTTCAAAGGGTTTTAAAAGGCTAAAAATAATTTAAGGTATTTTAAAAGATTCCAAGACATTTTTAGGTTATTTCTAAGGATTTTGAAGATTTAAGGGTATTTTTAAAAATTTTAAGTAATTTGTAACCGATTTAAAAAGTTTGAAAGGATTTCAAAAGATTTTGAAGAATTTGAAATTAATTCAAAGGATTTAAAATATTTTAAAATATTTAAAAAAATTTTATTTGATTACTGTAATTTTGAAATAATATCAAAGGATTTTAATGACTTTGGGGTAGGATTTTGAAGCATTTTAAAGATTTTAGGGTATTTTTGAAAATTATCAGGAATTTTGAAGAGCTTTAAAAAGTTTCCAAGGATTTCAGAGGATTTTAAAATTTTTGAAATAATTTGCGTTATTTTAAAAGATTCCAAGATATTTTTGAAGTATTTCAAAGGATCTTAAATCTTTAAGGGTATTTTTTAAAATTCAGAGTAACTTTTAACAGTTTCAAAAAGTTTCAAAAGATTTTATGAAAATTGAAAAGATTTTAATTATTTTTTGATACATAAAAAAATTAAAAGCAATTTTAAATTGTGTATTTTTAAAGATTCACAGACATTTTAAATTTATTTTAAAAGATTTTAAAGATTTAAGGGTATTTTTTAAAAATTTAAAGTAATTCTTAACAGCTTCAAAATGTTTTAAAGTATTTTAAAAGATTTCAAGGACTTCAAAAGAATTTGAAAGATTTAAATTATTTTAGGGTATTCAAAAAATGTAGAAGAATTTTTATTTGGTTATAACAAATTACAGGAATATCAAAGAAAATTAAAAACTTTAGGGTATTTTTGAAAAGTCCAAGAAATTTTTGAGAGCTTTGAAAAGCTTCAAGGGATTTCAAAATAATTAAAAATATTAAAAATATTTTTGGATATTCAAGTAATTCAAATAAATTTTTAATGAATTTCAAAACATTTTAAATATTTTAGGTTATTTTTGAAAATTCCAAAGAATTTTTAAGAGCTTTAATTTGTTTTAAGGAATTTCTAAATATTTCAAATGATTTAAAATAATTAAGAGTATTTAAAAAAATTCCTAGATATTTTTAATTAAATGCAGAGGATTTAAAAAATTTGATTTTTTTTTTAATATAAAGTAATTTTCAACAGCTTTAAAAAGTTTCAAAGTAGTCAAAGATTTTAATGGATTTTCAATACTTTAGGGTATTCCAAAGATTTCAAAGAATTTGAAATAATTTAGAGTATTTTAAAGGATTTCAATAAATATAAACAATTTAGGGTATTTTAAAAGATTCCAAGACATTTTTAATAGATTTCAAAGAATTTTAAAGATTTAGGTATATTTTTTACAATTCAAAGTAGTTTTTAAAATTCTAAAATGTTTCAAAGAATTTCAAAAGACTTAAAAGATTTCAAAAGAACTCAAAAGATATAAAATATTTCAGGGTATTTTTGAAAAGTCCGAGGAATTTTTGAGCGCTTTATAAAATTCGAATAGATTTTAGAAGAATTCAAAAGATTAAAAATATTTTTAGATATATAAAAAAAATGAAAGAAATCTTAAATAGATTTCAAAATTTTTTTAAGGATTTTAGGGTATTTGAAAAAATTTTCAAGAATTTCCGAGAGCTTCAAAAAGTCCTAAGGGTTTCAAAATATTTTAAAGTGTTTAAAATAATGTAGGGTATTTAACAAGATTTTAAAACCTTTTTTATGGGTCTTATAGGATATTAAAGATTTTAGCGAATTTTTGAAAATTCCAAAGCATTTTCGTGATTTTTAAAATGTCTTAGGGGATTTCAAAAAATTTCAAAGTGTTTAAAATAATTTAGAGTATATTTAGAAATTCCAAACATGTTTTTAAATCCTTAAAAACTTTCAAAGGATTTTAAAAAAAATTCCAAAGATTTGCAATATTTCAGGGTATAAAAAAAAATTTCAATAGATTTCAATAATTTAGAGAGATTTTTAAGGATTTTAAAGATTTTAGGGCATTTTGAGAAATTTCCAGACATGTTAAGAGCTCGAAAAATGTTGGAAGGATTTTAAAAGATTTCTAAGGATTTCGAAAAAATTCAAAAGAGTTAAAATGTTTTAGGGTATTTAAAAAAATTCAAAAGAATTATTTTTTGATTAAATAATTTAAGAGAATGTCAGAGAATTTTAAAGTTTTTAGGATATTTTGAAAAAGTCGAATGAACTTTTAATAGCTGCGAAAAGTTTCAAAGATATTCAAAAAAAAATTTAAACGATTAAGAATTTATTAAGATAATTTAAAAAATTCAAAGAAATTTTTTTAAAGATTCAAATAATTTAAAGGGATTTCAAAGCATTTCAAAAATGTTAGTGTATTCTTGAGAATTCCATAAAATTTTTAAGATCTCTAAAAAGTTTAAAGGGATTTCGAAGATTTCAAAGAATTTTGAAAAAATTAATAAAATTTGAAATATTTTAGGGCATTTAAAAAAATTCCACAAAATTTTTATTTGTTTATAAAAAGTTAAAGGAATACTAAAGGATTTCAAACATTTTTGGGTATTTTTGAAAAGTCCAAGGAAGTTTTGAAAGCTTTAAAAAATTTAAATAGATT
The DNA here is from genome assembly GCA_032357855.1 of Amphibolips quercusostensackenii. NCBI lineage: Eukaryota > Metazoa > Arthropoda > Insecta > Hymenoptera > Cynipidae > Amphibolips > Amphibolips quercusostensackenii. The sequence continues at coordinate 1,626,908 of JAUELO010000244.1, read as the reverse complement.
TCAAAAAAATTTTAAACATTTAAAAAATTTCTAGATACTTAAAAAAATTCAAAGAAATTTTTAATAGATTTCAATAATTATAGGAACATCAAAGGATTTTAGAGATTTTAGGGTATTTTTCAAAAGTCTAAGGAATTTTTGAGATGTTTAAACAGTTTCAAAGGATTTAAAAGAACTTGAAAGATTGAAAATATTTGTGAATATTTAAAAAAATTCAAATAAATTTTATTGGATTTCATCAATTTGAATTGATTTCAAATAATTTTTAAGATTTTAGGATATTTTTGAAAATCCTAAGGAATTTAAAAAAAATTATTCTAGTCGATGTGCATTTGATATTTCTTCGTAACTAAAAAATGAATAAAAACAATTCAGAAAAAACCACAACTTTCTAGCGCTATTTAAAGAGAATAAATTAAAAATAGTAATGAATTATTTTAACATTAATTTTTCCTAATTTTAGTTAATTTTTTATTTCTTTAATTTGATGGTTCTATCTAAAAAGTTGAAAAATTCGAAAAAATCTGCGACTTTCTAACTTTATTTTCAGTAGAACTTGCTTGAAACAATAATAATTGTTCAAGCAATTTATTTGAAAATCTCATTTTTATCAGAAAGAATTATTTTATATATTAAAAACAATTCGTACTATCAAACGGCAAAATAATAATAATAAGCGCTAAATACTCGTAAAAACCTAATTTTTTACTTATGGGTTTTTTTGACCTTATAAAACTTACTTATAGAGGTAAAATTCAAAAAATTATTTTTGATTCGCGAATAATAGTTTAAAAATTTAAATTTGTTTCATTCTATTTATAAAAGTTTCTGTAATAAGAATTTTACAAGATCAGAATTTTGGTCTTTAAATATTTATTAATATTTGGGTGTTTAATTTTTGTCGATTACTGGTCCAATAATTTTTTGCAGAACCAAGAAAAACTATACCTCGGACAGGAATTGAACCAGGAACGCCACTATGTATGAGCGTCAACTAATAATTGGTTAACGCACCACTCACGAATAGTAGCGTTCCGGGTTCAATACCGGGCCGAGGTAAATTTTTTTCTCCCTGATTCATGACCAAAAAAAACTATAAAACTTGTTTTTAATTTTGGATATTTATTTGTGCTACTTTTTGGGTTTCTCTTCAATTGTTTAAACGTTGTAAATCTTGTAAATCTTTTTACATTCTCATCACTCATTTTTTACGAGGTTGATGAATTTGCAAAGGTTAAAACAATTTTCCATCCGATAAAGTTAGA